>JAOUQZ010000001.1:24621868-24647110 GCA_028564935.1 Neosilurus hyrtlii
CTGTGTGTGTGTATATATATATATATATATATATATATATATGTGTGTGTGTGTGTGTGTGTGTGTGTGTGTGTGTGCATGATTTTTTAAGTCTCCTGGAGGGCTAATGACAGAGAGATGGAAAGGAGGAGACCTCACCATCGCAGCATGATTTATAATGCAGGCATATTTAGCTAATCAGCCAGGAGCTTCCCGCACAACTGAGGAGAATGAATGATAAAAGAGATGGATCCTGACGTGTGTGTGTGTGTGTGTTGACAGAACAGCTTAGCAAGAAGGCCGAAGGCAATAAACAAAGAAGTCTGACAGAAAAATCAACTAGCAAAAAAAAGATATTTCTTATTATCACCTCCTGAAGACCCGCCGATCCCATCTCGACATCCCGCGTTCTCCTCGCTTTCTGTTATCAGATTGATATTATGATGAGGTTTTATT
Organism: Neosilurus hyrtlii; assembly: GCA_028564935.1. NCBI lineage: Eukaryota > Metazoa > Chordata > Actinopteri > Siluriformes > Plotosidae > Neosilurus > Neosilurus hyrtlii. Next base: position 24,622,304 of record JAOUQZ010000001.1, read on the forward strand.
TGCTTTCTCAGAGTTCACCAAGTTGAAAAGAGAGAATTAACACAAGGCCATGCATCATAATACACTTCGAACCCTGTGTGTGTGTGTGTGTGTGTGTGTGTGTGTGTGTGTGTGTGTGTGTGTGTTTATTTTTCCTAGTGTTTGTGTGTAAGACATCTGGAACTTATAAATACTGTAAGAGTGCATGTTGGCGTGTTTTCCTCTCGAAATCCGAACCTCCTACCTTGTTGAAATCAATTGTTTCTCGACAAACACATTCCACACCATGCGGTTTCTAGAAAGATGAATTTCTCCATTGAGGAAAACATCGATATGAAACCTGGAACCAAAAACAATGATGTATAGAGATATACAAATGGAATATTGGATCACAGTGGAAATGATGGTGCTACAGGCGGCTGAGTCAGAGAGAATAAGAGACATACAAGACACCAGCGTTATTGCAAATGTGCCAAGTGTGTAAAGAGGTTTCCTTCCAGTAAACCGCCCAGCCAAAACAAAAAAACAAAAAAAAAAACCTTGCACAAACGAATATGTTGTTGTTCCCATTTTAACCTCACTTACAGCACATAATCATCATGCCATTGTATTAACAAACTTTAGCAACGTAACATTTATTTCCATCCAGTGTCGAGTTTATTTCTCACCGGCGTCTTAAATTGATAATGCAAAACCACTCCACAAAGTCTTCTCCAGGATTGGTTACATACGATACTAATTGAAGTGATTGGTTAATTACTGTACAAATTATAGGGACTGGTTAAGGATGGTACTTATTAAAGGGATTGTTCATGTTTGGTACTAATTAAAGGGATTGGTTAAGTACGGTACTAATTAAAGGGATTAGTTAACTATGTTACTAATTAAAGGGATTGGTTGAGTACAGTACTAATTAAAGGGATTGTGTAAATTCGGTACTAATTAAAGGGACTGCTTAAGTATGGTACTAATTCAAGGGATTGCTTACGTACGATACTAATTGAAGTGATTGGTTAATTACTGTACAAATTATAGGGACTGGTTAAGGATGGTATTTATTAAAGGGATTGTTCATGTTCGGTACTAATTAAAGGGGTTGGTTAAGTACGGTACTAATTAAAGGGATTAGTTAACTATGTTACTAATTAAAGGGATTGGTTGAGAACAGTACTAATTAAAGGAATTAGTTAAGTATGTTACTAATTATAGTGATTGGTTAAGTATGGTACTAATTAAAGGGATTAGTTAACTATGTTACTAATTAAAGGGACTGGTTGAGTAGAGTACTAATTAAAGGGATTAGTTAAGTATGGTACTAATTAAAGGGATTGGTTAAGTACGGTACTAATTAAAGGGATTAGTTAACTATGTTACTAATTAAAGGGATTGGTTGAGTAGAGTACTAATTAAAGGGATTAGTTAAGTATGTTACTAATTATAATGATTGGCTAAGTATGGTACTAATTAAAGGGATTGGTTAATATGGTACTAATTAAAGGGATTAGTTAATTATGCTACTAATTAAAGGGATTGGTTGAGTAGAGTACTAATTAAAATAATTATTTAAGTATGGTACTAATTAAAGGGAAAAGGAACCTGTGCATTAAGTTAAATGGCTGGTCCGAATCGCCTCTAAGTGTAGATGTTATATATAGTTGTGTGTGTGTGTGTGTTGGCCCTGCGATGGTCTGGCGTCTCTGCACCTAGGGGCAGTTTTGACTAGTCAGTTAACCTAATATGCATATCTTTGGACTGTGGGAGGCAGCATGGAGGAGCAGTGTTTAGCATGTCCGCCTCACAGCAAGAAGGTCTTGAGGTTTGATCTCTGGGCTTGGATGTTTCTGTGTGGAGTTTGCATGTTCTCCATGTGCTTCTGTGGGTTTCCTCCGGGTACACCGGTTTCCAGATGGGCACCAGCCTCCGCACGACCCTAGAAAATGAATGAATGAATGGATTGTGGGAGGAAACCAGAGTACCCAGAGGAAACCCATGCAAGCATGGGGAGAGCATGCAAACTCCACACAGAAACACCCTCACCGAGCCTGAGCCTTAAATCCAGGACCCCTCTTGCTATAAGGTGGACGTGCTAACCACTACACCACCTCCTTGTACAAGTGCATTCCTGTTTAATTAGCCTGTAGCATCTGTTCTGTTATTTAAAAAAGAGGCAAAGCCTAACGATGCACTGGCTAAAGAACCATCTCCTGAATAATCCAACAGAGGTGAAACACATCATTATGAACAATTCAGTACACAACAATGCTTTAGAAATATTGTGTATGCCGTGTGCTAATTAATTATCTAGTGACAGGTTATTGAACGTGCCAGGTTCCATGTTTCTCCTAAACAGTACAGTGTTCATCTGCCATAAAAATATACGTGTGCACAAAGGTTTGTTTTCTTCAACTGCTCTCTTCCTCATGTGTATCATTAGTTATGCGATTGAACTGCCTGTTTTCTCTTTTTCCCGTTAAGAAAACTTGTTATTAATTCTCCAGAGTCATTTGGAACTCCTTTCCCAGACACGTGTGACTACATCGCCTCTTCTACTCGATGCTGTTTGTAGAGCAAATCTCCCGTGTGATTCCCGCGCCAAAAGGAGCGCCATGAATTCTTCCTCTAATTAGCGGCTGCTGCTGCAACAATATGTCTGGCTTGCTTCATTTGGGAAATACTCAGATCTGAGCAAGAGCAACACAAGGTGATTCCTGTGATGCTTTGGTGTTTGTTCTTGCGTTCTCATGTACACGATTTCGTGTCAGTTCTCAACTGTCAGCCTGATACTGACGAACGCACGTGTTGAAGAAGCGCTAATGCATCCAGGAGGGTTCGGAAATCTTACTGAAGCAGGAAAGATACGAAAGCATCTGTGGTTTCTGACTTGCAGATGGAAGCAGATTGAGAAAAATTCATAATTTAGAAGGAGGAGTATGCTTTTGTAGTGTGTACTCTTCGAAAAGGGTTCCATTTAGCACTCATAAGAGTTCTTCCAGATGTTTCTCGGGGATGCAGATGGCATCCGTTTAAAATGGTTTCTCGAAGAGCCTATTTCAGAAATGTAGAAGGCACAACTATCCAAATGATCTTTGAAGAAGATTAAAAAGAAGCTTAAAAAAGTCTTCTTTGTGTGGAGCTTGCATGGGTTTCCTCCGGGTATTTCAGTTTCCTTTTACAGTACAAAGACATTTACAAACTGACTGTTCCTAATTGCACCTAGGATTGGATGTAAGTGTAAACGGTTGTGCATGTGTGTTGGCTCTGTGATGGTCTGGCAAACTGTTCAGGGTTTACCCCACCTGTGCCCAGTGTCGGCTGAAATAGGCTCCAGTCTTACCATGGCCCTAATGATTAAGCGATTTGGCAAATTAGTGAGTGATACTTAATTTATTCATTCATTAATTTTCTGAACCACTTAATCCTAATTAGGGTCTCGGGGAGGCTGGCGCCCATCTCATGCCTCTCACCACAGACAGTGAGAGACATGGCTGGTAGTTAGCTGAACTGGGGGGACAGCCGTGACAACCCAGTGAGAGTGGGGCTCGAACCCCGACCCTGGGATCAGTAATCCATTAGGGTGTAGTAGAATTCTCCAGCAATCCAGCAAAGGTTCACCAATGTTCCTCTGGGGGACCACTGGAAGTGTTCCAAGTCAGAAAAGTACCAATGCAGGGAATATAGATGTCTCAAATAATTAAATGTATACTCTTCAAAAAAGTTAGTTAATGATCCAGAAGGGAAGAGCCAAAAGGGTTTCTCATTCTGTCTCCATGGTGGAACCTGATCAAAAATATTCCTGAAGTTCAAATTATTCAGGGATGCTTCAATGTTCCTCTAGGAAAACCAAGGATTTCTCTATCAGGAAGGGTTTCAAGTACCAACTTCAGAGAATATAAGTCTTAATTGTTCAAAGAAACTCCAAAGATCTCTTGCGCTTGGTTTTCTGCAAATGTATGATCTTCAAAAAAATTGTCTGTCCAAAGGTTCAGAAGAGAAGAACCAGAAGAGTTTAAAAAGGTGTCTCTGTGGTGGAACCCAACAACAAAGGTTGGCCAGTTGTTTTACATCAACATCATCTTGCTATCTAGGATCATCTGACGTTTATGGACATGACTCTGATATGGAGACCTCCATAACTCTACTCTGATGAAACTCTCAAACACCTGATGAACCTGCTTTACGGATCTGACCTGTCGGTTCCACCCTCACCCCTAACGCATTCGCAGAGGTTGATGGGATGTTTCAACACTATGTTGCATGCTGGTGTCTGGATGGTGTGTGTGTGTCTAGAAGAGTCAGTGTGTGTGTCCTTGCCGTTAGCCAGTCTTATCGATTTAGAACGTGTCGGCGAGCTTCGGAAGCAGATGGGACTGGAATGGAGTGCTGATGCCAGTCACATGCAATCAGCATCAAACGTGTAGCGCATTCAAGGTGACACATCCGCTTTACACATGACTACATCCTCGATATAGTAACATTCCACGACAGCTCCACCTGAACTTCTGCTAACTGACATGTTTAGGTGTCTGGAGAGCACTTACCATACGATGCTGCTTTATACAACCTACACTTTCCTGATCAGTTGTTTGTTGAATCAGTCATTACAGCCAGGATGCAATTAAATCTAATTATAACATCCTGAACATTTTTAAACCTAGAAAGGTCTTCATTACTGAGGTCCATGAATCGATGTCCATTATTAGGATTGTTTGCTCATTGTTCATTTGCCGAGCACCTTAATCCTACCAGGGCCACATGGAGGCTGGAACCTAGCTCATCCATGAACACCTCGCCAGCTCATAGCAGGACCAACACACACACATACACACACAACTTCACTTTCACACCCAGGGGCAATTTGGAACAGCTAATTAGCCTAACGTGCTTGTCTTCAGAATGAGGTTGGAAACCTGAATGCCTGTCAACAGGGAGAACATGCAGATTCCACACTGAAACTATCTCACTGAGCCCCAGGACTCAAACCCAACAGACAATTTTTTCGTCTTTCTGGGATATTATCTTCCAGTATTCTCCCAACATATGACAACCGGGGAGCTACCTTGAGAACCTTGAGGGCGTGGCTTCCATTAATAGAAAGTTTGGGCATGGTAATATTCATTGTGGGTCAAGCAACCAATCAATTCAACAGCTGCAGCCGTGAATTAATCCGTGAGGTCTACAGAGTCTTCAAGATGTGACTGTGAATTTCCGCATGGATAGAAATGTACATGGAACAGCAACTGCCATGTATGCATTGCAGTCACTGACAGTAGACATGACGGTTGTGAGTTACGAATGCTACACAATTCTTTTTGTGGGAGCGTGGGAGGGTGGGACAAGACTTTTACATGCCTCTCACCACAGACAGTGAGAGACATGGCCGGCCTTTGATAACCCAGTTAGCTGCACTGGGGGGACAGCAGTGAGAACCCGTCAATAGTGGGGCTTGAACCCCCGACCTTGGGATCAATGATCCAGCACCTTACCACCAGGCCACCACTGCCCCAATACGCCAAGTTATACTAATCCATTTGTGCCTGGCAGAGGTACCTTCTACGAGTTACCCTCTAGGATCGCATTTGTTTTATCTCATGACTGTATTCTTCATAAAGTAAACGATTCAGTAATTGCTATAAAATATTAAGCAATGACACTGAAGTATACAGTATATAATATATAATCTCCAAGAGTAAGGGATGTCCCAAGTAAGTCCATGGGAGTTTAAGGGCATTTAAGGGCCTTGCAGATCGCACACAGGCCTGAATAAGATCTGTGATACTAACTAAAGTGCCCGCGTTAACTTTCTCAAATGAACTTTATTTAAATCCCTCAGTGAGCCTCAGCACTGGGCCTCCAGAGCCGCTGGGTATACTCTCTGGTTTCACGCGATGACAATGGATGCTCTCCCCAGAGAACAATTAACAGTGTTTAAGCACAGCTTAGAGTGCAGCGGGTGGTCAGAGCCGAGCCACAGCTCCAGCAGAGAGAGGATAGAGTCTCACACACTCTGAATCTCGTTGTACAGCGCCGTGATGGTGATTTGTCTGATGAGTATTGATGCAGGCTTAATAGGAAAGTCTAAGAGAGGCTAAGTTTAAGGTCTGTAGAAACTGATTCTGCTGCTGCTGTGTGTGTGTGTGTGTGTGTGTGTGTGTGTGTGTTCTGTATGAAGTATTTCAAGGTTCCTGGAGAAGGATGGATAAAACTCCTACACACTACACTTAAGCAGACGGATGGCCTTCCTCTAGAGATGAACAGAAGCAGCTGGTGCTCAGGCAGAATTATCAGAGATCTGTGTGTGTGTGTGTGTGTGTGTGTGTGTGTGTGTGTGTGTGTGTGTGTGGGTGTGGGTGTGTGGGTGTGTGTGTGTTTTCTTGAGAGACGAGTACTCTCATGATAATCCTGTTCTTGTCTCCGTGGACCACAAGTCATCTCAGATTGATGCGTATGCGTCCTTATTCACACTGACACTCTTTTAAAGAGCGCCTGTCCAGGGAAATTCCACCATGGAGTGTGAACGGAAATAATCCAACAACTGCAGCTCTAGTTATAATTCCTCTCGGCACCTGGTGGTGTGCGGGAGGGGTAAGAAATACACACACCACTGCAGATGTATAGGTATACCAGAATGGAGAAATGGCGGCACGGTGGCATAGTTTGGCAGTTTGGAATTAGCACATCCGCCTCATAGCAGGAAGGTCCTGGGTTTGAGCCTCGGGCTTGGCAAATGCATTTCTGTGTGGAGTTTGCATGTTCTTCCTGTGCTTGCATGGGTTTCCTCTGGGAAATCCAGTTTCCTCCCACAGACCAAAGACAGGCACATAAGGTTAGTTGGCTGTTTGCATGTGAATGTTCATTCATACACCCTGCCAGACCATTGCAGGGCTAACACACACAACCATTCACACTTGCACTCACACCTAAGGTGCATGTTTTTGGACTGTGGGAGGAAACCAGAGTACCCAGAGGAAACCCTTACAATCACAGCGAGGAATTTAACCCAGGACCTTCTTGCTGTGAGGAGGACGTGCTAAGCACTGCACCACCACAGTGTGAATGTGTGAATGGTTATGTGTGTGTAGACTTATGAGCTGTTCATGATGTGCTCTAATATTTGTAAGTGTTTTGGAATGAATTTCACAGTTTATAATACAATCGCTCTGTGTGTGAGAGCCTTTCATTGATAAGCTGCTAATAAAGCGCTCATTTAGAGTTGCGTTAACATCTGAGATCTGACTTCAGGTTGCTAGAAGTAGATGAGAAAGTGTTTCCTAATCTGCTAAATCTCCTGGGATTTGGGTTTGACCTTTGAAGGTCACTCAAGGTCAAAGGTAAATGTCCAATTTGAAAGTCAATATATGGATTCCTATGATTCTTCTGTAGTAACGGACTCGTTTCTAAAGGTAAGTGTTCCAAAATCTTTAAATATTTCTGTCCTTCCTCTGACCTTGACCTTTAACCCGGACATTCTAGAATAAAATTACCTCTGTAAAAAAGTAAGAAAAACCATGGGCAGGATCAGGAATTTGTTGCCGAGAAAGGACAAAGCTGACTGGTCAGTGTTAATTCAAGTCATCACTCTCTACATCCAGGGTGAGCAGAAAAGCAAGTACACCAAGCCTGTCAGCAAAGAAGAATAGCAAAGAGCTTGCATGTTCTCCATGTGCTTGTGTGGGTTTCCTCTGGGTACTCCAGTTTCCTCCACAGTCCAAAGACATGCACATTAGGCTAACAGGATATTCTCGATTGCCCCTCTTTTGTGAGTAAATGGTTGTGTATGTTGGCCCTACGATACACACACAAAACCCAAGTAAAGTTTAAAGCAGTTTTGTAAAATGGAATGCAATGAAATCAAATGAGTGTTCAATAATATCTATTGTATTTTGCATAAAATGACACCAGAGTGCTGGCACTGGTTCACAAATCCATGGTGTGCTGTCCATTATTCATAGTTTGTCTCATCTGTCCGATGTCTCATCTAAAAGTCGGCGAGAGGATAATTAGAATTAGGACCATCAGCACTATCAGAGTGGGCAAAATTAAAAGGTAAAAATCTCATAATTACACACAATCGCACATCACAGGAAGGCACGTGGATGTACAGCCGCTCGCCATAATCTTCCTCATCACCTAATCAACTCGACTCTCACAATCAAAGTGAATCCAACTGTTATAATTATCAAGTCTTTTAACTGGAATATCATTCATGTGTTTTTCTCACTAATGGTACACTTCAGTTCTTAAATTATGAGGATAGAAAGTGAGAGAGAGAAAGAGAGAGAGAGACAGAGAGAGGGAGAAAGAGAGTGAGACAGATACAGAGAGAGGGGGGGGAGAGACAGGAAGAGACAGAGAGAGAGATAGAGAGAAAAAGGAAAAAAGGAGACAGAGAGAGAGAGACACAGAGAGAGAGAGAGAGAGAGAGAGAGGGAGGGAGAGAGACAGAAAGACACACAAAGAGAGAGATAGATAGACAGAGAAAAAGGGAAAGAGAGAGAGAGAAAAATAGATGGGGGAGAGAGACAGAGAGGGAGAAAGAGAGTGAGAGAGATACAGAGAGAAAGAGACAGTTAGACAAAGAGAAAAAAAGGAAAGAGAGAGAAATAGAGGGGGAAGAGACATGGAGAGAAAGAGACAGAGAGAGAGAAACAGAGAAAGGTGGGGGGCAGAAAGAGACAGAGAGAGAGGAAGAGAGAGAGATAGACAGAGAGAAAAAGGGAAAACGAGAAAGAGAGTGAGAGAAATAGATGGGGGGAGAGACAGAGAGCGAGAGAGAGAGGGAGACAGAGAGAGAGACACAGAGAGAAAGAGATAGAGAGAGAGAGACAGGGGGAGAGAGAGAGAAAGAGACAGAGTGTGTTTGTGTGTGAGAGAGAGAAAGAGATAGACAGAGAGAAAAAGGAAAAAAGAGAGATAAAGAGAAATAGATGGGGGGCAGTAAGAGAGACACAAAGCAAGAGAGAGAGAGAGAGAGAGAAAGAGACAGACAGAGGGAGAGAGAGACAGAGAGAGTAAGAAAAAGAGAGATAGACAGAGAGAGAGAGACAAAGGTAAACAAGCTGAGAGAGCGAGATAGAGAGAGAGAGGGGGAAAGCAAGGGGAAGAAAGGTTAACAGACTGAGAGTGATGAATAGATAGAGAGTGTGACAGATGGAGAGAAGTGACAGGTGTAGAAGAGAAGAGTGAGAATAAACGTGTGATCTGTAGCATCTCTCTTCTATTTTCTCATGTGTCTCCTTTTAAAGTCCAAAAACTCGTGGAGAACTTTAAAGCTCTAATTCCATAAAGTGGCGGAAAACAGATAGCGCACACTGAGAAATCAGCCCTCGCTTGTGTTGATGGCAATTTACTGCTTTTTAGGGTTTTTTTTCCTCTCCAGGGAAACAATCATTTCCCTCCTTATGGGTTGGAATGAGCGCTTTAATTTGATGGAAAAAGAAAAAAAAAAGGAAATATAATTTAGTTGTTTTTCGGTGCACTGGTTTGGGAAATTGCAAAGCACCGAAGAAAAAAAGCTCCCCAGTTGAATTTTAATCACGGCTGCATTTTAATCATCTCAGTAACAAATTCGAGATTGTGATAACTAACGGTCGTGAGGAAGGAGAAGTGTGTGGGGAACGAAGTTTAGAACGTGGAACGTGCTTTAGATCGGATCGAAGCAGTGCACGAGACATGAGAGAGATATGGCTGCCTAAAGGAAGTGAATTAGTGCTGTTTTCCGCCTGTTCCATTTTTTTCTGATTCTTCTGCTTGCTTTGAAGTTTTATATTTAATAAAAGCTCTCCGAATGAGATAGGGCCGGGCGATATGATGATAAAGTACTGATATCATGATATCTTTAACCACTGTATGCTTTCTTCCTCTCGTCATATATGTTTTATTCATGTTTTAAATATATTCATTTTTTTTATTTTATATTATTAATAATTTTTATTTTTTATTTTTATAAGTATTATTATTATTACTATTATTTTTTTTCTTAACCTTTTAAATAAGTCTATATTATTTAATATATATTTTTTCTTTTTTAGTGTTAAATATTCTTTAGAAAATATTCCACATTCAGTGGTTTGCACGTCTGCCTCCAGTAAGAAGGTCCTGGGTTCGATTCCTGGGCTATAATCATTTCTGTGTGGAGTTTGCATGTTCTTGTGTGGGTTTCCTCCAGGTCCTCTGGTTTTCTCCTACAGTCCAAAAAACATGCACAGCAGGCTAAGTGGTTGTTCCAAATCGACCCCTAGGAGTGAGTGTGAATGGTTGTATGTGTGTTGGCCCTGCGTTGGTCTGGCGAGCTGTCCAGGGTGTACCCTGCCCTAACCCAGGGTCGGCTGAGATGGGTGCGACACTAATTAGGATTAAGCAGCTTAGAAAATGAATAAATGAATTGATGTTCTACATTCAATAAAATTTTATTTTAATTGTATATTTAACAAGCAGTGTATTATTAATATTATTATTATTATTATTATTATTATTATTATTATTATTATTATTATTATTATTATTATTATTATTATTATTGTTATTGTTATTGTTGTTGTTTTTTTGTTAATGTTGCTGTTATTTTGTTTAATTAATGAATTTCACTTTTTGTCAATGGCATTTATATTTTATTTTATGAAGCTTTCTAAATGTATTAACATTTATTTATTTATTTATTTATTCATTCATTCATTCATTCATTCATTTACTTATTCACTCATTGCCAAATCGCTTAGTCTTCTAGTGTTGCGGAGAGGCTGGAGACTGTCTCAGGTGACACTGGGCGAAGGCAGGGTACACCCTGAACAGCTCACCAGACCATCACAGGGCAACACACACACAACCATTCACACTTACATCCACACCTAGGGGCAATTTGGAACAGCCATTTGTTAATCTATCTATCTATCTATCTATCTATCTATCTATCTATCTATCTATCTATCAGAGGATCATTATGTCACATCCAGTTTCCCCTCCAATGACAGGAAGTTCTCAGTGTCTCCATCATTCCTTCTCCTTCTTCTATATGTTATTCCATCGTTCCTTAAGAAAAAGACCAATCAATACCTTTTATACTTTCTCCTCCTTCTATCTGTCTGCCTTTGCTCTTCCTGCTGCTCCTCAGGAAACGAGGTCTCAGCTGAGCTATTAAAGGGGTTGGACTTGGGAGGGAAAGTGAGTGGGACAGACAGGATGAGAAGTTTCCCAAGAGAAGACAGACATCTGTCCTTTTACACCACATGGAAAGACAATCAATGGCTGATCAATAGTTTATTGATCCTCAGCATGTTACCCTTAGCTTTGTAAAGAAATGTGAGAGGGTGAATCAGAAACTATAAAACTTAGTTTGCATTTATTTCAGTGAACTTTATCGTAATCGGCAGTTTTACGTCAGATCTCTGGAGCTAATTTTGTAACCAAGTTCAAATCTGGTCTCGTCTCAGGTGATACAAACCAGAGGAAATGGTAATCCAGGATCATCACAGTAATGGATGGGTGGGTAGATGGATGGATAGACTAATGGATGGATGGAAAGATAGACTGATAGATAAATGAATGGATGTATGTATGGATGGATAGGTGAATAGATGGATGAAAGAACAGACTAGTGGATGAGTGGTTAGATGGTTAGATGAATGGATGGTTGGATGGATGGGTGGATAGATGGATGGATAGACTAATGGATGGATGGAAAGATAGACTGATAGATGAATGGATGGATGAATAGATGAAAGGACAGACCAATGGATGGTTGGATGGATGATTGTATGGTTTGATGGATGGAGAGATGCATGGGAAAGATAAATGTATGTATGGATGGATAGGTGAATAGATGGATGGAGGGACAGAGTAGTGGACGAATGGATAGATGAGTGAAACGACAGACAAACGGATAGATGGATAGATGAATGTATGGATGTATACATGGTTGGATGGATGGATAGGTAAATAGATGGATGGAAAGACAGACCAATGGATAGATGGATGGATATATGAATGTATGGTTTGATGGATCGAGGAAAGATTCATGTATGGATGTATGGATGGATAGTTAAACAGATAGATGGAAGGATGGACTAGTGGATGAATGGATGAATGGATAGGTGAGTGAAATGACAGACAGATGGATGGATGGATGTATGGACAGATTAATGTATGTATGGCTGGATGGATGGATAGGTGAATAGATGTATGGAAGGACAGACTAGTGGATGAAGAGACAGATGGATAGATGAATAGGTGGATGGATGGATAAATGGGTGAATGGATGGATGTATAGGTGAATGAGTGGATGGATAGATGGTTAAATAGATGAATGTATGGTTGGATGATTGGGAATAGAAGGACCTACTAATGGATGGATGGATGGATAAGTGGATGGATGAATGGATGGATGGGTGAGTGGATAGATGGATGGCTGAAGGGATGGATAGATGGTTGGATGGTTGGGCAAATGGATGGAAGGATGGATGGGTGGGTGGATGGATGGATAGGTATATAGATGCATGTAAGGGCAGAATAATGGATGGATTAATAGATGGATGGATGAATGGGTGGTTGGATGGTTGAATGAATAAATGGTTGGCCAAATGGATGGTTGGATGGATGGATGGATAAATGGATGGTTGGATGGTTAAATGAATGCATGGTTGGGCAAAATGGATGGATGGATGGATGGATGGATGAATGGATGGTTGGATGGATGGATGAATAGATGGTTGGATGGTTAAAGGAATAGATGGTTGGGCAAAATAGATGGATGGTTGGATGGATGAATAGATGATGGAATGGTTGGGTGGATGGATGAATGGATGAATGGGTGAATGGTTGGGTAGGTGGATGAATGGATGGTTGGATGGATGGATGAATGGGTGAATGGTTGGGTGGATGAATGAATAGATGGTTGGATAGATGGATGAATGGGTGAATGGTTGGGTGGATGGATGAATGGATGATTGAATGGTTGGGTGGATGGATGAATGGATGGTTGGATGGATGGATGAATGGTTGAATGGTTGGGTGGGTGGATGAATGGATGGTTGGATAGATGAATGAATGGGTGAATGGTTGGGTGGATGGATAAATGGATGGTTGAATGGTTGGGTGGATGGATGAATGGATGGTTGAATGGATGGGTGAATGGTTGGGTGGGTGGATGAATGGATGGTTGGATGGATGGATGAATGGGTGAATGGTTGGGTGGATGGATGAATGGATGGTTGGATGGATGGTTGGGTGGGTGGATGAATGGATGGTTGGATGGATGGATGAATGGTTGGGTGGATGGATGAATGGATGGTTGAATGGTTGGGGGATGGATGGATGAATGGTTGGGTGGATGGATGAATGGATGGTTGAATGGTTGGGGGGATGGATGAATGGATGGTTGGATGGATGGATGAATGGGTGAATGGTTGGGTGGGTGGATGAATGGATGGTTGGATGGATGGATGAATGGGTGAATGGGATCCCAGTGCTTGAGACCACATTTTTTCTCATTTTTATTATTTGAAATTGAAAGTAAACCGGCTTCTGGCTTTATTTTGGATGTTTTTGTATGAATTTTTTGGGGGGTGGGGATGGGGGAGTCATTGCTAGGGGGTTTCGGTAATCAGCCAGTACTCAGTGAGCTGTGGTTTTGCTTTAGCTTGCACTACGTGTTTGTTAGCTCGTACCGGTGTTCCATAATGTCGAAGCGTTTAACATATCCGTGGTGAAGTGCATGACTGTGGTTTGGAGAAAATAGAGTGTGAGTAAGAGGAGAGATCCATTATAGCAATTAGATGATACTGATCACCATCCTGTCACTCTCACTCTGTCTCTCTTTCTCTCTCTCTCTCTCTCTCTCTCTTTCATTCTCTCTATTTCACTATGCACTTATGCTCTCACAGTCTCTTTATATCTCCGTCCTTGTTCTCATTCTTTTCGTCTGTGCAGCTCAGTCACATTTCCCTGCAGAGCTTTATATAGTCAGTGTTTCCTGCATTCTCATTACTGTGCTGCCAGGCACTTCATTAGCCTTACCTGGTACTTCAGGTTTTTCTTATTTTTATTTTTATTTTATTTAATTTTTTTATTTTTTGACTGTTTAAACATTTTATGCTGTTCATTAAGCCTTGAAACATATTAAACAGTGAACAGGTAAAAACAATTCATAGGGGAAATAATTGACGATGAAGTAGAATTAAAGCCACCACCCTGGCTTCCGAGTGTAGCAACAGAAAAATCTTGAGGCTGTTCGAGTTTGCGTCCCTGGAGAGAAAAATTGGCTGCGCTTTCAGGGATTGGTGACACATGGTCTTGTTCCTGTCACTTACAAAGACGCTAGCCAGTCATGGGCATCATGCATATGTTGGTGGGTGGATAATGCTTTCCTCTGACAGTGTTACTCTGCGCCTGATGCTGCATGAGCAGCAAAATACACTGCTAACATCACATGCCTTAGAGGAAGAACCTTTGTGATCTTCGCCCTCCATGGTTGGTGTCCGGTGGGTGGGAATTGGCCACGTCTACATCAGGTGTAAGAAAGGGGAGGAGTTAATACTAAAGAGGATTTTTATTTTTGCCGTAACATCACTTCCTAATTTGTCATGCATTCAATCATTCATTTTCTAAGTCGCTTAATCCTAGGGTCACGGGGAGGCAGCTGACTCTGGTTGAAGGCGGGGTAAATCCTGGACTGCTAGCCAAGCCATCCAGGGGCCAACACACACACAACCATTCACACTCACACTAACACCTAGGGGCGATTTGGAACAGCCAATTAGCTTACTGGGCATGTTTTTGGACTGTGGACTTGCACCCTGGACCCCCCAGAATAAATTCTACCGACGTAGCTATTTGGGCCCTTCCTAATTTGTTTGATACAGAAATAAAAGACTAGTGAGAGGGAGACTAGCTGTTTCCAGCCGCTGACACATAACCCATAGCAGGAACAGATATTTTTATTAATGTACTGATAAAAGTAAATGGCTCTTTATCACTAAAGCATTCAAATTGAAAAATACAAATAAAAACGATGCACTCACCTTATAAGATGTGTGTATAAACATGCTGTATTAAGCTAACTTGCTAGCAACACATAAAGACAGTTTAGCCAGAGTTGGGCGTTTCTGTGTAGAGTTTGCATGTTCTTCCCGTGCTTGTGTGGGTTTCCTCTGGGTACTCTGGTTTGTTCCCTTGGTATGAGTGTGAATGTGAATGGTTCGGTGTGTGTTGGCCCTGCAATGGTCTAGCAAGCTGTTCAGGTAGTTTCCTGACTTTGCTCAGTGTTAGGTGACCCTAACAGGATTAAATGGTTCGGCAAATGAGTTTGAGAGTGCGTGGGAAGTTTAGCTAGAAACGTACCACAGTATATGTACAATCTTATTGCATTAACGGTGTAAAATGACAGTAAAGGCTTCTAGATTTCTAAAGTAACGAGTAGAACGTGATTTCGCAGCCCTTAGAATGCACACACTCGTTGAAAACACAAGACGAGTTTTCTTCAAATGCTACTGAGAGTAAAGCAGTGCGTATTATTTCTGTCTTTCTGCCTTTTTCCCCGAGTTTCAGAACAGAATGCTACATTTATAACAGCATCCTGCCAACCTCCTCCTCTTTTAATATTTTTTTTTTGTTCAAAATTGCTACATAACACACAAATGGCTTCTATGAAAAGAGCAGACGCTAATTACCACTGAGAATGAGTAGAAACTGGCTAGCTCTGGAGCGTCTTTGTCTTTCTGTGAGCGAAAACACTTAGAGAACAGATGAGTACTCAGCACGGAGCCACGCTATTCACAGCTAAAAGCCTCATAACCATCATTCCGTGAGTGAAAACACACGCGCACACATACACACACACACACTAGCTTTCACCAGCTAGCTGTGTTTACAAGCCGTAATAGCGAAAGACTGTGTGTGAACACACCACAACGAGGCTTTACAACCTAATAAAATGTGTTGCTGGGGAGAGAAAGCTGCACTTTTACACTCCTGCTCATTAAACTACAACCCCAGAGAAGCTGGCGTCGCACTAAGATCACAACCAAGGTAGAGTGAATGAGGGTCATTAGCGCTGTAGATTTCAAGGACACTGATGAAGGAGTGTCTGGCTAAACACACACACACACACACACACGTGCGCACACTTTGCTCACTGAGTCAGGAGAGCTTAACTAGAGTTAATGATCTTTCTGCAGTACACTCTAATGGAAAAAAAAATCTGGCACTATAAAGGCTATTCAGACTCAAAGACCCCTCCTCCTTTACTAGAGCAGGCACAGAGGCCACACCTTCACAGGGACAGGTACAGAGGCCACACCTCCTTCATTAAGACAGGTAAAAATGCCACACCTCCTCCATTGGGAGACTTAGAAAACCACACCTCCTACACTTAGACAGATACAGATACCACACCTCCTTTACTAGGGCAGGCATATAGGCCACACCTCTTTCAATGGGACACTTAGACAAGCCACACCTCTTTTGCTAGGAGAAGCACAGGGGCCACCCACATTAACTGGAACATTTAGACAAGCCACACCTCCTTCACTAGGACAGATAAAGAGACCACACCTCTTTCATTAGAACAGGCACAAAGGCCACACCTCTTTCATTGAGACACTTACACAAGCCACACCTCCTACATTGAGATGATAAAGAGACCACACCTCCTTCATTAGGAGAGATAAAAAGGCCATACCTCCTTCACTAGGACAGACAGAGTGGCCACACCTCTTTCAGTAAAAGATGTATAAAAGCCACACCTCTTTTATTGGGACAGGTACAGAAACCAGAACTCATTTACTTGGACAGGTACTGAGACCACACCCCCCTTTTCACGGGCAGTTACAGTGGTCGTGCCTCCTTTATTAGGTCACTTAAACAGGCCACACCTCCTTCACTTGAAGAGTTATTAAAGTCACACCTCCTTCATTAGGACAGGTACAGGAGCCACACTTCCTTGTCAAGGAGCCACACCTCCTTTTTTTAGGACAGGTCCAGAAGTCACACCTCCTTCATTAGGACAGGTACAGGAGCCACACTTTCTTGTCAAGGAGCCACACCTTCTTTTTTAGGACAGGTCCAGAAGTCACACCTCCTTCATTAGGACAGGTACAGGAGCCATGCCTCCTTTTTTAGGGCAGGCAGAGAAGCTTCTTCTTAGGGCAGGTACAAAGGCCACACCCCCTTCAGTACGACAGGTACTGAGGCCACACCTCTGTCACCATTGTTCCTCTGTTGTGGAAAAATTAGAACATATAAAATGAAATGTACAGAATTAATTTATGATAATTTGGTTAAAATGTCAAAATGTACTTGCATTCATTTACCATCTCTCTCTCTCTCTCTCTCTCTCTCTCTCTCTCTCTCTGTACTAAAAGCAGTGGTAGCAGGAGACACCTCCATAGTGAAGCCTGTCCCTATGTCTGTGTGTGTGTGTGTGTGTGTGTGTGTGAGAGAGAGAGAGAGTGTGAGTGTGAGTGAGTGAGTGAGGTGCCTCAGGCTGTCAGGCACAAGGAAGCCAAAAGGACAGAAGAGAAAAAAAGGAAGGAAGGATTCAGAGCAACGCGTGTCTCTGCCTCTCTTTCTCCAGGCAGCGTAGGTGTAATGGAGTGTGAGAGACGGGAGAGTCGGCTCTGTCACCGTTAATGGGCTGCTCTCCTCTGCATTGCACCTACCACACACACACACACACACACACACACACACACACACACACACACACACACACACACACACACACACACACACAGTAAATATATACTCTTTACTGCTTGGTTATTAAACCCAGTCATTGAGAGTTCCATTTGTTGTTTCTGTAAATTTATTCATTGCCTAAAGGTGAAGCTCCCAATAGACCTCTGAGAGGTGTCTCAGGCAGGTGTTTTGAGAGTGGCGTGGCTCCCGTAAGAACTAAATAAACTTCACCTCTGGAGGAAACAAACAAGCAAATAAATAAATAAATAAACATCCCCTGTGTTTCCTGACTATAGCATGAAGTGAAATAAGGAAGGGCTAACACTGAGATTTCTTTTCATCACCTTTCACCTCCACCTTCATTTGTATCACCTGTCTTGTTAGTTTTCTTATTTGTGTATCGAGATTTTCCGTGATCCCATTCAGGTTTGTATTGTTGTGCTCAGAGAATTTCTTTTTCTGCCTACCTGAGTTAGATTAGTATTCTAATAATTTTCAGTTGTGTACATACAACTTTCATCTGTACATCCAAAATATTGATTTTTACATGTTTACATTGTCGATAATGTATAGGCCTAATCGATGAATGACCCTTCTTGATGTAGCTCTGTCTGTAGAATTGGAAATCACATGGGTTCAGCCTAGGTTTGTGCCTCTTTACAAAATCCCTCCAAATATAATATCAGGAATGGTTTCTTCTATCTTTCTTACAGGAAAATTTTACACTGGACTCAACTTCGGATTTGTTCTCAGCTGTGTATTTAGATTGCTGTATCTGTCTTTGTAAACTGAAACCGTATTCCTGAAATATTCATATTTATGCCAAACTTGCAAATCCTCACGAGCACTGGAATCTAATGGGTGGAAGAATTTTACTTCCTCTGAAACAGAAGTACTGCTTCAGGAGGCAAGTTGTAGAAGGTATATTATTTTCAGTAGCGTGAATAGTGATGAAATTTTAAAAAGATTTTACCTGAAGGTTAACCCGAAATTTGAGGACAAGAAAAAAATTCACCAAATAAACAGTACGCGTATACACACACTGCTTAGTGGAAGTACAGATATAGATCAACTCGGCCATTTAAATGGACTTCCGTTCTCGTTTTAACATACAAGCACAAGATAGAATTAATTACTGAAGTATATCCAATGGTACAATAGTTGGTAATATGCCCCCTTTCAGTTTCTTAATATTGTTTTTTTTTTTCACTTAAATTATTAAATCACAGAGCAAATTAATTGACAGGCAGCAAATTGTTACCGTGTCAATCTGTGAATTGGATCAATTTATAGGTCAGTACATTTTATATGCTTTACTTTTTTAAATGTGTGATTTCAATTATTTTGATTTTTTTTTATTTTTAATGCACACTCATTTTTTTTGATGCACATTTCTTTTAAGACTTAGACTTAGCTTTATTTGTCACTCAGATATACAGGTGTGTACAGAACGAAATGTCGTTGCATTTGCTCGCTACAGTATAAGAGATGAAAAATGATCGGCATGAATATATGAAATTGACATGAATATATGAAATATTGAGAGAATTTATATTTATATTATTAAATGGCAAAAACTACAAAATGTAGTAAATTGAGGTATAAAGTGGCATTAGTGCAGAGAGTAAAACAGACTATGGATTTGTGCAATCTATGAAATTAAGTCTGATGGCCTGAGGGAGGAATACTGTTCCTGAACCTTGTAGTTCTGCACCGGATGCTGCAGAATCTTCTTCCGGAGGGCAGAAGTGAAAAAAGTACGTGGTGGGGGTGTGCGGCATCCTTAATGATGTTTCTGTTTTTCTGAGGTGCATTATTTTTTCCCCTGACATGAATTATTATCGTTATTATTATCATTAATATTATGATTATCATCCTCATCACCATCATTATTTTTATTATTATTATTATTATTATTATTATTATTATTATGTGTAACACCTGTTTTATGTACCTATGAGAGTGGGGCCTGGGTCTCTCTTGTTCAGTCTATTCCCTTTTTAATGCTTAGAACAACCCAAATATGAATTAAAATATAAAATTAAAAAAAAATCACAGCACAGGAATATTGTATGTAATACAAATTTAGTTAGTATTTTTGTTATAGAAAACAAAAACCTACATAAAATAAGTATATTCAGTTGTGTTCAGGGGTAAACTGAAATTTAACACTGATTAAAGTAGTGTTCATTCACCAGAATGTCTATTACCAAAAAGGAACAAAATACTTCAAGAATATGGTGTGCCCACACACACTTTCAGCTACACATAAAACCTCATTGTGGGCCTGTTTTGGGGCTGCAGTGCGTTGGGGTCTTATACAAAATGGCTGCTACACGTGTACACAAGCAACAAAATAAAAGGTACGTGAAAATTTACTAGTTCTCAGGGCTATCAGGTAGCAGTCGCTCATCTCTCCTCTCTCTGTTACAGGCAAACACACCTTCCCCACTAAGCCCCTCCACTCTACCTGAAACTAATACAGGGCCAGAGCCAATGGAACTTTGCCATATGCCAATAAAATTAAAGAAAACAATGACTGACACCTTAAAGCATAAATAAGAAAGTGGTGAGTTAGTAAATAGCATATTTTAACACATTCACATGCTTTGTATTATTATATAGTATAGTACTTTGTATTATAACCATTTATATATTTTCATTCACTTTACCATTATTATTATTATTATTATTATTATTATTATTATTATTATTATCATCATCATCATCATTATTATTATATTTATTATTGTTGTTGTTGTTGAAAAATTTCCAGATTTATTGAAATGGACTGTGAAGTCTTAATCTGTCCATCACAGTACATCTCAAGTTGAGTTGACCAGCAATTCATTAAAGACTTGAGAAACATACATAACTGTTCTGGCAGACCAATACACTGTAAAGACTTCAGAATTCATTCATGAGGGACAGAGTCGTAAGCTTTTTTGTAGTCTATCCAGCACATTGAGAAGTTACAGTGGTAAGTTTTAGCCTCTTCAAGTAATGTTTTCTGGACCAATAATTGATCCTTGCATCCCCAACATCCTTTCCTCACTCCTTTCTGCTCCATATAAATTATGTCATTCTTTGAGCAGTCGGACAAGACAAGATATGTTAAACACCCTGTAAAGATCTTATAAATTGTATTTAAACAAGTGATAAAGTGGAAGTTTTTGGTATCAGTGAGGTCACCTTTTTTAGGAAGAAGAATTGTGCGACCTTTGTGCAACCAAGGAGATATATTCCTTGCGTCCAACAAAATGTTAAAACATTGCAATAAATTTTGTTGAACACAGGGAAACAGCAAGCTGTCCAGGGTGTACCCCGCCCTCGCCCAGAGTTGGCTGAGATGGGCGCCAGCCTCCCCATGACCATAATTAGGAATAAGTGGTTCAGAAAATGAATGAATGAATGAACAGGGAAACAGTTTCCAGTACCGGTTTTGAGTGCCGTCAGGCACAGGAGCTGTGTTTGGCTTACATTTTTTAATGACTCTTTTCAGGCAATCCACCGTGATGAAGGCCAGCATTGGGGAGTTAAGTTTCTCCTTCATGGCATTGCTGTAATCTTCTACCCATGGTTCCTCAATGTTACAGTCGCCAGTTATGGACCACAACTGTTTCCAAAACCTTTCACTCGAATCAATGGGAGGCCTTTTTTTGTCATCATCAGGTTTCGATTTTAATTGCCTGTAAAAAAAAAACTTTTCATTTTGCTTGAACGTTTTGTTTTGTTTAATAAACGTGTTTTTCTTCAGCCATTTACATTTTCTTTCAGTCCAAACGTTTAGTTTAGAGTTTAGAAGCACAACTTCTGGTGCAAAATCTTTTCTTGAGTTCTTTTATATTCGGTTTTTAATTTTCTCCAAATTTTCTTCTGATTTATTGTCATTGTTTTACCAGAAGCCCTGACATACAAACACAGTTCTAGCCATGAAATATATTTTGATTTCAAACCGGTTTTTCTTTGGATTTTTTGACTTTTTGGAATTTGTTATATCTTGTTTGGAAACTAAGTTCTTCCAATGTTCGGGCAGCAGCATACACACAGCAGTCAATATCACAAAGAGAGCAATCGGCAGACAATGTCAAAGAAATAATTTAATTTAATTTTTGGACATTCACTTTTGTGGGTAAGTTCGATTTAACTGTTTTTTGTCTTCGTTTATCAAATGGAGATGTAAGTAAATTATCCTAGAAAGAATGAAACAAAATATAGATTGGGTCATCAGAAAAATCATGAGGCTGCTGAGAGGGGCATTTTCTGAAAGAGCTGTGCAGCCAGGGGAAATTTCCAGATTGGATGGATGGACATCGGCATCAGTTGGTGTCAATATGATGCGAGCCTCCATTAAAAGTTGCCTGTCTACTGCTGCCAAAACTTCGGGTTCTTGAAAAGGTACCTGACCTTTCGCATGCATTTCATTGCATGGGTCACAGCGCATGTGAATTTATAGACGCCGGAGCTGATCTCTGTGATTTTGCTCAGTCAGGTAAGCATACGTTGGGTTGGTATGGTCCCACTTTTGCTTGAGCAACTTACCATTGATGCATGGATTTTTAGGCCATTCAGTCACTTTGGCACACTCAAGTAGTGTGCTGTTCAGATGGTTTGTCCAAGATATTCTTGGGCGGGTTCTTTGCCTCCTCCTGGGTGAATTTCCAGTTATGTTGGTTGTATCACTGGATGGAGGCTGACTGGGCTGCGGAGTTGTAAGGTTGATATTTTCCTCTTGTCTTGCAGTAACCCAGTAATACACCAGTTTCGGGGGGTTAGCCCTAATGATGTACATTCAGTTCAGAGAACAAGATTCCCCTATCTAGGCCCACCATGGAGAGGCGTACATCATCAGGCCCATTATTATTATTATTATTATTATTATTATTATTATGAGTATTATTATAATTATGATTATTCTTATGATTATGATTATTATTGTTGTTGTTATTATTATTATTATTAATATTATTGTTATTGTTATTGTTATAATTGGATCTTAGTTTGTCATGCCACTGATGGCAGATGGCCTCCACAGTTTTCCCCACGCTCTTCAATCTTGTGCCAGTTGCATCTAAGAGTTGCCTCCTATCTCTTCGATCTTTGGCCTACCTCTCACTTTTCTTCCTTTCTGGGTGACCACTCTGTTGCTATTTTTACCCACTTGATGTTGTTTATATTGGCGAGATGTCCTGCTCACTCTCCCCTCAATCCCTTCACTTTCTCAGTGATGTCCTTCACTTTTGTCCCATTTCTGATGTTCTCATTCTAAATCTTGTCTCTTACACTGATGTTCAGCAACAATCTCTCCATAGCCTGTTGGGCTGCTGCTAATTTCCTCTCTTGGTGTTTTGTAAGTGTCCATGTCTTGGCACCATAAATCATTGCTGGCAAAATGCCTATGTCCATGAATTTTCTTTTTAAGCATAGTGGCATTCTCTTATCCTTCAAAAAGTTACTGTACTGTTTTCACTCAGCTTCTCTGTTCTGTTCTGTGCAGTGCCTCCTTTGTAATGTTTTTAATTAATATTGATGCATGTTAAATATTGCCTGTTCCTGGATTGAGTCAAATACCTTCTCATAGTCTATGAGAGCCATGTAGAGTGGATTCTGGTACTCACTGGTCCTCTTTATTACTTGCATGACAGTGTGTAAGTGGTCTATAGTAGGGAAACCGCTCCTGTATGCTGCTTGTTCCAAGAACTGATGTTTGTTCTTAGTTTGTTCTTCAGGACTTTCATGAACAGCTTGTAAATGTGTGATAGCAAACTTATTGGCCTATAGTTTGCCAGGCATTTCTTGTTTCCTTTCTTAAAAATTAGTATAATTATGGCATTTTTCCACTCTTTGGTTACTGTTTCAGTCACAAGTATTCTGTTAAATGGCTCCTTGATTTTCTTCACGACAATGTTCCCTCCTGCCTTTATCATTTCTATCATGATCTGGGGCCTCATGTACAAAGGGTGCGTACGCACAAAAACGTTGCGTACGCACTTTCCCACGGAAAAGTTCAGATGTATCAAGAGTAGAATGTCCGTGGAAATGTGCGGTGCTTCACTTAAACTTCATGGCTGGCGTACGCATCTTTCTGCAGCTGTTGGTGCTTTGGCAACACTTAGAGTTGATTCTGGGAAACTGTTGATAATGTGAACTTTAGTCCTCAGAGTTGACTAAAGCGCATTTTGCAGTGAGAGCCGGTTTTCATAATGTAATCGGCGCAGTCAACTGCACACACATTGCTATAAAAGCGCCATCACAGGATGAATTTATATCAACAGGAAGCATTATCATTCGATCACTGCACAGATCACATGTAATGCTCAAATGCAATGAACTAACATTGTGCCGAGGTTTCCTGGTTCAACCACGATTCATACATCCTGAGTAAGAGCATGTTTGGAAACTACAAGCTGGCCCTGTGCGCGATGGTGATTTCAACCATTCACCAATGCACTTATTGAGTCACTGATATTTGTGAGGATGCCTCTGAGCAGACGGTCATTTATGCCACTGATTGCACAGCACAGTGCGGGGAAAACAGTCGCGTAACCTGTCCTTCGCTTAACGGCCACGTTTATGTCTGACCACTTCTTTTTTAACTCCGCGTGTGTTCGCCTTTCTGACCCCAGAGCACATCCTCACACACACACTTTCTCCCACTCAGACCTTCTGCGTTTGTTGTTAATGCCGAAGTACAGCGTGCCAAACACTACATTCTTGCGCGCCTCCCCGTCTTCCTCATATTATAAGGGGTTTTTGATCCTGCGAAGACGGGAATCTCCGGTGCAGGGTTCATTTAAATATGATTTGCATATTTAAATGTGGTCGTGGACAGGGAGGGGTCGGGTACTCCTACATGTGCGCTCAATTCTATGTTGATTCAGATGTTCAAAGGGAATGTACTTAGATTCATGCGTACGCACAGATTCATACATCTGAATTTTTTGTGCATACGACATTTTCTGGATTTAAGTGCCATTTTTCAGTAAGAATTCCAGCAAGTCTTTGTACATGAGGCCCCTGGTCTTCAACTGGGGCTTTGTTGTTCTTCATTTGCTCCACTCCAAATGCAGAGAGAATCAACAGCGTCCTGCTAACATCCTGCTAACATCCACAAGTCTCCAGCTAAGGTTTGTTTTTAGCATCATGGCTACTATCCAGCTT
>JAOUQZ010000001.1:24647210-24675088 GCA_028564935.1 Neosilurus hyrtlii
TGTGTGTGTGTGTGTGTGTGTGTGTGTGTGTGTGTGTGTGTGTGTGTGTAAGGCCAGTGCACGGACACAGATGGCTACACTAACCCTCATCATGTTGGGCACAGAAAGCATCTTACACATGTCTGATCTGTGAGATTAGAAAACAGGTAGATCTTTATTCCAAGACCTACATATGGCAGTGATGACACATTTATAAGCATAACAGCCAATCAGCATCTCGATGCACAAGAGGCAATCATAATCATGATTAATAACAGCGAATCAGCATCCCCATGCATATTAATCAATCAGTATCTCGATGCACAACAGCCAATCAGCATCCTGATGCATAACAACCAATTAGCATCCTGATGCATAACAACCGATCATAATCATGATTTATAACAGTGAATAGGCATCCCGATGCAAAAGAACCAACCAGCATCCTGATGCATTTAAGTCATTATTGCAATAAACTTTGTATATATGTGTTTATTCATTTGTGCACTCTTAGCAGATCACCTGCAGAGTTAGCCATGGCCATCTGCATTTATTTATTTATTTTTCAATTGTGGCTTCATACTAATTTGATATGTTTAGTAAATTTGGCACTAAACCTATTATTTATGACTGAGAGAACAATCTTGGACAATGAAACTCTTAGCAGTTGGCCTTTACAGAAGCTAAGGAATAGATAGCATCTTACAGAGAGAGAGAGAGAGAGAGAGAGAGCAAGAGAGAAAGCGAGAGAGAGAAAGAGAGAAATAGAGAGATAAAAAGAGAAAGATGGAGGGAGGGAAAGAGAGAAAGATAGAGAAAGAAATAGAGATAAGTAAAGAGAGGGGGAGAGAGAGAGACAGAAAAAAAAGCACGTGAGTATTAAACAGTGTTTATATATTTTGCACATCACACAGTTGGTCATTAATTAATAAATAATAAAATCAGGCAACAGGAGGAGGTGGTGGAGGAGGGGACCCCCCCCCACACACACACACACACACATACACACACAAATAGATGTAGAACATTCTAAAATACTCTGCCATCTCCGAGTCTCAGACGGCAACACACTGCTTCTGTTCCACACAGGAAACAAACTCTACAACACGTCATGTGGTCCAACATCTGATTTATATCTAACACACACACATACATACACACACACACACACACACACATACACACTACATGCTGACAGCCAAGCAGACGGTAGACTCAGCAGGACGTCCTAAAATACACTCTTCACAAGTTACAAAATATCTCCATTCACGTGCACACACACTCCCTCTCACAAACACACACACACACACACACACACACACACACACACACACACACACACACACACACACACACACAGTATACCTGTCACTCGGGATGACAAACGCTGATAATGGAAGTTCATACACACACATGGCAGCATCTGTATCCCTCTGTGTGTTTGTGTTGTGCTGTTATATTTTTTTCACACATCTGCTCCCAACACACACACACACACACACACACACACACACACATACAGACCGTGACATGTTTGTCGTTCTCTAAAGGAAACGTTAGACGAAAGACGAGCTGTACTTCACTGATCATTCATTTGTAAAATCACTTAATCCTACTAAGGTGGCAGGGAAGCTCGAGCCTATCTCAACCAACTCTGGGGGAAGGCAGGGTACACTTTCCCAGCCCAGTGCAGGCCAAGACACACAGCCGTTCCCACTTACACTCACACCTAGGGGCATGTCTGCCTGACAGCTGGAAGGTCCTGGGTTGAGTCCTGGGCTGAGGCGTTTCTGTGTAGAGTTTGCATGTTTCCTTTGCGCTTGCGTGGGTTTCCTCCACCGCTTAATAGGATTAAGCGATTTGTGAGTGGTTTGTGAGTGAATGGGTGAGTGAGTGAACGTCACCTTACCAAACATGTCTTTTTTGTTGGACTATGTTTGGCAAAAAGTGTAAATGTGTACTTTTTTCTCATCAAAGACTTTCAGTTCTCATTCATTCATTTATTTTCTGAGCCATTTAATCCTAATTAGGGTCGTGGGGAGGCTGCTGCACATCTCAGCCGACTTTTGGCGAGAGCAGAGTACACCCTGGACAGCTTGCCAGGCCATCGCAGGGCAGAAACGCAATGGTTCTTTTATATTCCTCTCACCACAGACAGTGAGAGACATGGCCGGCGTTTGATAACCCAGTTAGCTCCACTGGGGGAACAGCAGCGACATCCCGTTGATAGTGGTGCTTGAACCCCCGACCTTGGGATCAGTAATCCAGCACCTTACCACCATGCCACCACCACTGCACCCTTTCACTTCTTCAGTTTTGGACATGTTCCTGAAGAACTCTGGGAGGTTACACAATCCTGTTGATTTTTGAAAAGTGATAAACTCACGGCTTCTCTGAACTCTCGGACTCGGTAGTGCGTCGCAGATGTTTTGAAAGTGTTATTTATTGCCTAGGGTTAGCAGTCATTCAGGAAAGATTCTCAACGCATGATTCAGAAGTCAGATAGTGAAAACATCAGATAACCCATGACCTCACGACAGCCGGGAATTCGGTGTCCATTCACATCTGTTTATCTCCATAAATGGTTCGTTTTGTTTTCACATAATGTGACCATCATCTCCAGTGCAGTGCATAGCACATAGTTGCTAATGTATGATAAACGTGGGCATGTCATGACTAAGTGAGAATTCCCATTAAAATCATTTTCAGGATTTGGAGACATTGGTGCAAATATTGGACTCCATGTCCCAGAATGCAATGCAGCTATACAATCAATCAGGTGCAACTACATTTTGCATATTAGGTGTGTTCAACCCTACATGTCTTGCCTTACCATATTAGCACGGTACGCTATGTTAACCAGGTCAGCGTGCCCATAGTTGAAGAGCTTTTTTTTTTTTTTTTACCAGGTTAATGAAAAATGAAAAGAAAATTTTTACAAATTATTTATAGTTTTAAGATCAGCCTTGTGAGATAAGGGTAACACTCTCTTTACACAAAATATATAAGGCAGATGTGTACATTTTACATACCAGAAAGAAGCTGGTGAAATTCTTCTGCCTTTGTACTGGATACCGTGTCCACAAGACCCACATTAACCTCAGCCGATTGTTGTTGTTGAATTGTTGATTGGTTCCCATCACCAAGCGAGATTGTATCTCACTCTCTACTCAGAATAATCAATAGCGAAGACAGAAGCCTGACGCTCTACCTTGTTCCCCCTCTGGGCTAATTAGTAGTTCCTGATAGAAGGCACTGCAAGGTCAGATGGAGTACTTATTGGCTCAGAGTCCCACAGGAAGCTAGTATTAAGAAGGACAGGGCAGTGGGACGAGGAGGAAGGCGAGACGAAGTGTGAACTTATTACAAGCACAAATCTTCTTCGTCCCTTCAAAGCTGCAAGGGCATGAAATATCACGCGGATCTTACACAAAACTTGCAGCACCTCTAAGGAACAAGATGTACTTTATTTGAAACTCCCCACCAAACCCCCACATTCATCACTGTTCCACCGACTCTGGACAATCTGTCCACCCATCGAGAGGACGATACACCTGATGTCATGGTGTGTTTTGGGATCTCCGATGAGCTCGGCTCAACAGATGGAGCTCGCTCTAAATGGCCTCACTGAGACAACCATTACAGATCACTTCACTTTCCCACAACCCACAGGGCCTCAGGAGTCACCTCGTTAGGTATGAGCAGTTACCGTTCTGGCTCGAGGCAAGATGACAGATATGGGTTATCTAAACCACAAGTAATTAGTAGGCTCAAAGATCTTCCCGAGCTAGGCTTGGCTGAGTAGGCATGGCTGGAATACTTGGTGATGTAAATAATATTAAATCTATCGTGTGCTGTCCATCTGAGACTTGTCTATAGTTAAATATGTGCCAACAAATAGTTAAATATGTGCCGTATATGTGGAATTAGTTTGTCCTTGCCCACTGGATATGAGCAACCGCACATTCTGATTGGATGATCTACTACTAGGATATCAACTCATACACTATCAGTAGCTACCGCACTACAGAGTGATAAAGGGGTTAAATTTTGGAATGAAGGTATTCGATGGCATCCTTTGGCTTTACCATGAGGCATGCATCTACATCAAAATGACAGACACTCACAGTTTTTCAGGGTCACTTGGAGCAAGCGGTGTCATCATTATTATGTTTTAAGGTGGGGTACACCCTGAACAGCTCACCAGACCATCACAAGGCCAACACACACACAACTATTCACACTCACATGTAGGGGTAATTTGGAACAGCCAATTAGCCTAATGTGTATGTCTCTGGACTGTCAGAGGAAACCAGATTACCCAGAGGAAACCCATCCAAGCACAGGAAGAACATGCAAACTCCATGCAGAAATGCCCTCGCCAAGCCCGGGCTCGAACCCAGGACCTTCTGGCTGTAAGGTGGGCGTTTTAACCACCATTATGCCATCTAGAGATTATTCTGTGTTTGCCTTCAGTGGAAAATTGTTTATGATTCTCTATATCTCGAGCAGTTGTACAGCGGCTTCTGTCAGCCTGAAAGACGTTTATAATACATTATGTACACACATCATAAATGATTAATTCTGGATTGGTTTGTAAATGTTTTTTAATGATAGAGTCAGATGTGTAGTACGATTTGTGCATGTCAATTTCTGCTCTTGTTTTGCCTTTTGGTAATTAAAAAACAGGCAATTTGAAATATATACCTGTGTCATCCTGCCCTCTCTATTGTTCCTCTCCTGTTCTCACTCTTGTCCCTTTTCTGTCCTCTCTCTTGTCCTTGATCCTGTCCTCTCTCTTGTCCAATCTTTTGTGCTCATTCCTGTCCTCGCTTTTGTCCTGCTCCTATTCTCACTCCTGTCCTCACTCTTGTCCTCACTCCTGTCCTCTCTTTTGTCCTCGCTCCTGTCCTCTCTCCCATCCACACTCCTGTCCTCACTATTCTTCTCACTGTTGTCCTCACTCCAGTTTTCACTCCTGTCCTCACTAATGTCCTCACTCCTGTCCACTTTCTTGTCCTCGTTCCTGTCCTCGCTCCAGTCCTCACACCTGTTCTCACTATTGTCCTCACTCCTGTCTTCATTATTGTCCTCACCCCGGTCCACACTCCTGGGTTCACTCATGTCCCTCTCCTGTCCCCATTCTTGTCCCTCTTAATCATCGCTCCTGTCCTCACTCCTGTCCTCTCTCCTAACCTCTCTTTTGTCCTCTCTACTGTCCTTACTCTTGTCCTCTCTCATCCTAGCTCCTGTCCTCACTCCTGTTTTCACTCTGGTCCTTGCTCATGTTTTTACTGCTGTCCTCACTCTTGACCTTGCGCCTGTCTTCGCTCCTGTCCTATCTCTTGTCCTCTCTCCTGTCCTCACTCTTGTTCTCAATCCTGTTTTCGGTGCTGTTCTCACTCCTGTCCCCTCTTATGTACTCGCTCCTATTTTCTCATTTGTTCTCACTCCTGTCCTCACTCTTGCCCTCACTCCTGTCCTTGCTGCTCTCCAGCTTCATGCCCAGCCCATTTTCATTTGCCCTACTTTTTGTAAAAGGCTAATGTTTCTCCTCCTCCTTGTTTTTTTTTTTTTTTTTTTTGAACAGTTGGCACCGGGAAGGTTCTGCCTCCTTACATTTGTTTTGCAGACAGAGATATAAATAGATTTCCTGAGACCTTCTCTTGTCCCTGCCCTGAAACTAGCAGACATTCTTCCATTCCATCTGGGCGAACTAAAAGATTTTCAACAAGTCGGTTATTAACCTCGAAGACCAGAACTGGAAACTGATCAGGGACGAGTTGAAAACGAGAAACTGCTCTCCTGACAATGATGATGTATTGATTCTGGGTGTTGTATTGTATATACAATCATACATCCTGTATCTCCTTTAATAAATTTTTCTTTTCCTATTTTTTTAGGAGCATCAGCCTCCTAGTGGGCACTGGTGGAGCTGCAAGGAGGTGAATACACTTGCATATTTCTGGTATCGGGGGATCTCTTTTAGGCTAATCTGTGCTGATGACAGACTCAAATCAGTCTAGATCAACACGTGCCTAATAACATTATATATAAAAGAGGTGGTTGATGGTGAGCACCTGGAAGCTGAGAGTTCGTTTACTTATCTAGGAAGTCCAGTGGACTGTCTTTAAGGCACAGATAAAGATGTGTTTACAAGTATAGGGAAGGCTAGAGCCACGTTTCTGATGCCAAGGAACATCTGGGCATCCAAGGAACTCACAAATAGTACAGAGACATGGAGAACAACCAAGAAGATTCAGTGCAGGATCCAGGCCTTCATTAACGGCTTCCTGGGACAAATTTGGATATCCGCTGGCAGGACAGAGTTATAAATCAGGAGGAGTTATGGGAGATCGTGGGTGAGGAGGAAGTTTCATGGCAGATAAAATGTAGAAAGTGAGGCTGGAATGGATATGCCATGTGAAAACCAACAAGTTACATTACCCAGCAGGCCTTGTATCTGAACCCACAAGAAAAAAGGATAGACAATTACCCAAGGAACAGTTAGAGGAGGGATGTGGAAAGGGAGCTTATAGACGTAGGGCTGGGATGGAAGGACTTGGTGAGGAGGGCTCAGAATCATGTTAGCTGAAGACAATAAAATCGATGATCTATGCTCTGCAGGAGGCAGTGAGCTTAATAAGTAAGTAAGTATGTCTTTACCATGTAATACTTCACAGAAGAGCCGATAAGCATGGCAGCGCTAGCTGGTTAGCGGGAAGCCTGTTCCATGCAGCTTAGCCACAAGTCATGTTTGATGGGGGGGCAACTGTTCTTATTTCAAGTCTAGAATGACTGACATCGGTGTTAGCGGAATAGCATTCTAATTATCTACCAGCACTTCTGACTTCCTCACAGCAGGTATGATGCCCTCTTCTCCAGACATCGGCGTTATGAAATCGCATTCGTGAAATTCATCGACTAATGAAAACGTTATTAAATTCAGCTTTCATTTGACATGGAGGATTATTCAGATCTTGACAGTGTAACACCCCCCCCCCCCCCCCCCGCGCCCCCACCGAATAATTCTCCATATCATACCCCGCCTCATCTAATAACTGCTTATTAGCCGCCAGGCGGATGGATGTAGGACATATCCCATAATCAGTGCTCTGGGATCTGTATTTAGATTGCATTTTTCCTCTGAATGAAAACATTGGTTGAAAGTGTAAATATTTAAAAAATCTGTGTAAGTAAAAGAACATTCTAGAGAACATGTCCAGAAACACCAAAGTTTTATTATAACAGCATCTTTATTGCAGAAAACCAGTTTTCTCCCTAAACTCGGATCACATTTATTTTGTTACAACACATCTTTACA
The DNA here is from genome assembly GCA_028564935.1 of Neosilurus hyrtlii. NCBI lineage: Eukaryota > Metazoa > Chordata > Actinopteri > Siluriformes > Plotosidae > Neosilurus > Neosilurus hyrtlii. Next base: position 24,654,514 of record JAOUQZ010000001.1, read on the forward strand.
CTTTTAAAGAATTTCAAGAAGGACATCGAATAAATGATAGTACAGCATCTCTCTCTCTCTCTTCTCTCTCTCTCTCTCTCTCTCTCTCTTTGATGGAGGGTGGAGCCATCATTTTGGATGCATCTGATGTGCTTCGTTTTGGAGTGGTTTGACGTTCCTTTTGAAGAAGCACCATGGGAAGCCCTCTAGTAATGATGAAACCCCTTCAAAATTAGATTTCAAGCCGCATGGTTATTGAAATCCGGCCACATCCAAGGCCCTGGAACATGACAGAGAGGCAGGAGGAAAGCAGATGGGAATTTCCTGTGTTGCTTGAAAGTTTGTAAACGCTGTCCAACCTGCAGGAATGGGATGGTGGCGTAGTGGTTGGCACGTTTCCTTCACGGTTCGAGTCCCTGGCTTGGCGAGAGCTTTTCTGTGTAAAGTTTGTATGTTCTCCGCTGGGTTTCCTCTTGGGTACTCTGGTTTCCTTCCACATTAGGCAAAACGGCTGTTCCAAACTGACTCTAGGTGTGAATGTGAATGTTTTGTGTGTGTGTGTGTGTGTGTGTGTGTGTGAGAGTTACCCTGTTATGGTCTGGCGAGCCTTTCAGGGTGCACTCTGCCTTTGCCCACACTCGGCTAAGATTGGCTCCAGCTTTCCCATGATCCTATAAGGATTAAGTGATTTGGCAAATGAATGACTTAATAAGTGCGTGAGAGTGCAAGGGCTTCTAAATAAAGCACAAGTTGGTCTATATGGAGATTTGGGCTATAATATCCAAAATTTGCCCACCTGTGGCTCTGGACTGGACCTGTCTGTATTTACAGCACTGTGCTAAGCGTGGCTGATTATTTGTTAATGATTTCCACAAACCAACATCTCTAAGTTCTGTTTCGAATACAAGCTTAAGCTTTCAAATCTTTATAAAAAAGAAAGTTTCATGAATCCTCTTTTAAATATAGAGGATCGACAGCCATACGGATTCAGTTTGTATCCTGAGCTCGCAGCTTCCTCTTAATGTCTTTATTTATTGAGCGGTTTCTTTTTTGTGTAGTGAATCCTCAGAGATGTGACACACACATCCCCCTGTCCCTTATCGTCACTTTAAATCTGAGTCAAAGCTGCCTGATTTATTATTACATCCAAAATGCAGGGAAATGGGTAGAATCAGCTGGCGCTCTTGGTCGGATCGAGATGAGTGAGGGAGAGGGAGAAGAAAATGAGAAGGACGTTGGAATTATGATAGAACTGCACCTGTTCACTTCCCGTTACTTCCTGCGGGAGAAATGGGAAAAGACAGCGACGTGTTCAGATCACAGAACGATTCACTTCCAGTCATGTTTTATAAAGTAGGCAATAGAAGGACAGCGAGGAAAAATTAAGATGAAATAAAAAAGCAAAGATGAGACAGAGACTTTTCTGTGTGAGAGATCTGTTCGCTTTGATTTCGGGTTCAGGTGTACATTTATTATTAAAAAAAAGAAGAAGAAGAAGAAGGAGGGAAGGCTTTGCGGATATCTCAATAGAAAGGGGTTCAAACTGGAACACTTAAGAGAAATTGGGAACCCTTAATACACACCTAATTTAAATATTCCTACTAGGGTCACATGGAGGCTGGAGCCTATCTCAGCCGTCATGGGGCGAAGGCAGAATACATCCTGAACAGCTCACCAGTCCATCGCAGGACCAACACACACAGGATGTACTTGCAAACTCTATACAGAAACACCTTAGACTCGAACCCAGAACCTTCTGTTGATGCAGACGTGCTAACCACTATGCTACCATGTCACACCTAAAGCGGCAGCACTGTCCTATTTGTATAGTCATGTGATCTGACGTTGAATTACAGGTGGAATTGTTTGTTTGATTGGATTTTTACCCATCAGACCAGTGGGTGTAAGGAGTATTGTCATCACATGCGAGTCCCTGCAGGAAGCCCGTGCAAGCACAGGGAGATCATGCAAACGCCACACAGAATCACCCGGCACTCGAACCCAGGACCTTCTTTCTGTGAGTCGGACATGCTAACCACTACACCAAGGTGCCGCCCTTATAGCATTCATTCATTCATTCATTCATTCATTTATTCATTTTTTAAGCCGCTTAGTCCTAATTCGGGTTGGGTGGAGGCTCGCTCTAGGCGAGGGCAGGGTACATCCTGGACAGCTCGCCAGGCCATCACAGGGTAACACACACAACCATTCACACTCATATCAAGGGGTGATTTGTGACAGCCAATTAGACTGTTGTGCATGTTTTTAGGCTGTGGGAGCAAAACCGGAGTACCCCGAGGGAAACGCACGGACCTTCTTGCTGTGAGTCAGGCATGCTAATCACTGCGCCCTTATAGCATTTAATGTTCCCTTATTTGTTTATAGTTCACCAATCCCTAATGACAGACTGATGGGTATGGAACGGGTCATTATCAGAAGCAATGAAATCATTTTAAAATCAATATTTTGTCAATCATTGCTTTGAGGACAGCTGGCCGTAATGAAGTTTATCAAACTTTTTAATTTAACCGTACAGGAATTTATTCAAATCTAAACATGGCGTCGTTTCCTGTGAAGGAACAAACTGCATCTGAAAAGCAGGATGTGACGATAAATAAAGCTGTGCGGCATTTATTACGAAACGATGCAGTGCTAGTGGAGCAATCAATCACACACACACACACACACACACACACACACACACACACACACACACACACACACACACACACACAACCATCCATGACATAAACCAGTTACAAATGATAGAAATAATCATTTCAAATTACGACTAGTTTTGATGCATGAGAGGGTCGTACATATTTCCTCTACGCCCCCATACACACACACACACACACACACACACACACACACACACACACACACACACACACACACTTCCTTTCCATTTTTCATCGCATGTTGCCTAACTTTTTTACAGATTGTTCTGTCATGCAGCAGATGTCGTGTTTTGATACATGAACTGGCACACACACACACACACACACACACACACACACACACACACACACACACACACACACACACACTGAACTGTATGACTCTCCAAATTCTGCTCTGCATCCATGGAGGACACACTCACACTCCCATACTCACATACACGACAGGGGTATCGTCATCACACACGATCCATCCATCTGATGCCTGTCCGTCCGTCTGTCTCCAGTTGCACTAACTCAAAAACGCCATCACAGACCATCGTCATCATCGTCATGGTCCGATATCCAATATGGCGGCCATACCTGCCACCTTGAATTTGCATCCTGCATACTAGCTTACAAATGCCATCACTGACCATCACCATGTTTTTGTTTGGGTGTTGGGACTGGGTAACTACACAAGCCTATCTCTATTTTCATTGTGGTGTGCACTGTAGAATTTGCGTTTCTAGCTCTGAATTTGAAAATGCCCTCACCAATCAATACCATTCTTGGTATTGTGATCTTGGGACTGAGCGCACCGTTTATTCTCTTTCCTTCATACTTTCTTTCCTTCCTTCTGTCCCTCTTTCCTTCTTTCCTTCTTTCTTTTTTTCTTTCTGTCTTTCTTTATTTCTTTTTTCCTTCTGTCCTGTTTTGTTTCTTCCTTTGTTTCTTCTTTCATTCTTTCTTTTATCTCTTTCTTTATTTCTTCCTTTCTTTCTTTTCTTATTTCTTTGTTTCATTTTCTTTCTTTTCTTATCTTCTGCCTTTTTACTTTTTTACCTTCTTTCTTTCTTTCTTTTCTTTTTTTTCCTTTTGTCTTTATTTTAATCTATCTTACTTTCTTTTCTTCTTTCATTTTTTAACTTTCTTTCTTTTTTTCTTTCCTGCTTTCTTTCTTTCCTTTTGTTCATTCATTCATCCATTCATTTTCTGAACCGCTTATTCCTAATTAGGGTCGAGGGGAGGCTGGCGCCCATCTCAGCCGACTCCGGGCGAGGGCAGGGTACACCCTGGACAGCTCGCCAGGCCATCGCAGGGCCTCTTTCCTTTTGTTTTTCTTTCCTTTTCTTTCTTTCCTTCTGAACAAACACACAAAGTAAAAGCTAAATATTGTTTTCTTATTATAAATAAACTGATATATAGTGATTTAATACTTGGGTATATTTCATTGCCAAGACTCCAAAAAAAAAAAAGAAAAAAAAAAGAAAAAGAAAAAGAAAAGAAACTAGCAGCATATGTATTTTTAACACTCACAAGGACACGGCGTGACGTCCGACTTCAGCAGCGCCGGTTACAATGAAGATCCTCAAGCAACCTACCCTTCTCATTGGAACCTTTTTTTTTTAAAGTATAATATTTTCTCAATAAAAATCTGGCAAAGCTATTAATATCTCTGAGGAGTGCTTTCTTTTTAAACTACATAAATTTTTATTTGTTTTCATATCCCCAGGAACACTTCTGCTGCTTTTAAGCATATCCTGTTTCCCTGCGGATATAAACACGAGATTGCTCACTTGGATGAAATCATCTTGTTATACATTTTTTAAAGAATAAAAAAAGAGTTGTCGGCATGCACACATCATATGATTTGTCATGGATGCTGTAGCCCAAACCCTGGTTTTCTTTACAGGGATGCCCGCAGGCTTCTCGTTCACGGTATGCACTGAAATAATTTGCGCCGTGATGCATTGCCAATGATCAGAGATATTAAGGATGCATATGAAGCTAATGATATGAATTACTAATGTAATGCGATATGATGCTCATGAAGAAAGTGAGGTCTGATTGGTCAGTGCTGGCTTTAATATTTCTTTGTGTTGTTTTGTTCATAGAATCCGATCTGACCAATTCCTTACCATGTCGTAACATCTCTTGATGAGTTATAGGTTGCCTCTTCCCAGTTGGACATGCCCGACGAACCACACCAGGGATGTATTCGGGAGGCATTCTAATCAGATCCCAAGTCACCTCAACTGGCCCCGCGATACAGAGGAGCAGCTGTTCTACTCCGAGCTCCTCCCGGATGGCCGAGCTTCTCACCCTTCTCACCCCGCCACCCTGCAAAGGGTGATATTTGCAATCTTGTTCTTTCGGTCGCTACCCAAAGCTTGTGATCATAGGGATGATGATGATGATGATGATGGTGATGATAATGAGTTATGGGTTGTTTATGGTGGATGTGGGCAGTTCATTCATTCTTTTCTAAGCCGCTTAATCCTAATTAGAGTCAAGGGAAGGTTGGTGCCCATCTCAGCCAAATCCGGGCGAAGGCGGGGTACACCCTGAACAGCTCGCCAGGCCGTTGTAGGGCCAACACACACACCTAGGAGTGATTTGTAACTGCCAATCAGCCTACTGTGCATGCTTTTCTGGGACTCTGGGAGGAAACCGGAGTACCTGGAGGAAACCCATGCAACCATAGGGAAAACAGGCAAACTCCACACAGAAACGCCCCGAGCCTGGGAATCAAACACGGGACCTTCTTGCTGTGAGGCAAACGTGCTAACCACTACGTCATCCTGCCAAGATAAGATCAGCTTTCAGTGTTTATTTCTCTGCAATGCAATAAGGACATGTTTTGATAAACTGCTGTGTGTTCAGCCTCTAAAAACTTAAATTTCAAGAATTCGGAGAATGATAAATATAATCAGCTGAAATTTGAAGCACAAGTTTCCTGGATTATATGCTTCTCAAAAATACAGAGGACTTGAACAGTAAATTTGCTCAGACGATACCACTGATGATCCAGATTCTGAGCCGAATTCAAATTCCGATGCAAATCCGATGTTTCAGCCGATTTTGTTCCGATATGTGCTGATGTTCTCCGATTGTTTCCTGATGCAATTGCAGCGTTTTATCTGACATTATTACAACCTATACAGATTCACTCTGATCTGTATCGATGTTGCTGTTTTGTGTCACCGATATTGTATATAAAAAACACATGACTTTATGGGAAATGTGACCTGAATGGGGGCCTAATGGTTAAAGAAGTGGTTTTGGGTTCAATTCCCGAAAATGTGTAGCAGTAGGGGAGTGAGCTGCACCTTCCCTTCCTCCACCTTCATGGCTTCCTCCACCCAACCCTCAACTGCTCTCCGGGAGTCCCCAATGTGTGTGTGTGTGTGTGTGTGTGTGTGTGCTCACTTTGGGGAAATAATTTCCCTTGTGGGAGTAATACAGTGTATCAGAAATCAAACGTTGCTCCTATTTTTTCCAAATTTTACACCAATGTTACACCACTCAATACCGATGTGTTGTGATGTTACTCTGATCTTTTACTATGGTTCCACAATTTACTTCATACACACACACACACACACACACACAAACATTTTAAACACATTTTTCACTCTTTCCCAAACTTTCCCCCCAAATTCTTGTCCTCCCCTCTTCTTCAATATATACCGATTTTTTTTTTTTTTTCTAAAGTGTGGAGTTTGCCTGGGCTCAAACATTTCTGTGTGATGTTCTCCCTGTGTTTGTACTCCAGTTTCCTCCCACAGTCTAAAGACATGCACAGTAGGCCAACTGGCTGTTCCAAATTGCCCCTAGGTGTGAGTGTGTAAGTGTGAATATTTGTGTGTGTTGTCCCTGCAATGGTCTGGCAAGCTGTTCAGGGTGTATTCTGCTTTTGCCCAGTGTTGGCTGAGATGGGCATTAGCCTACCTGCAACCATAATAGGATTATTTGCCAAAAGAGTGAGTGATAACAACAACAACAACAATAATAATAATAATAATAATAATAATAAGCTGTGATGGTTTGGTGAGATGTTCAGGGTGTACCCCACCTGAGTGACGGCTGAAATAGGCTCCAAATGGATGGATGGATGGATGATAATCGTAAGGGGATTTTTAGGAAACACATCTGCAGTATTTGATATTTTAAGGTTTGGAACAAAACTTTGTGTTTGAACTGAAATAGGCTGCTTATATAAAAAAAAACAAATGTCCGTATGGACACAAAAATAAAGGTAAACAATGTCTTACTCTTTGTGTGTGTGTGTGTGTTTGTGTGTGTGTGTGTGTGTGTGTGTGTGTGTGTGTGTGTGTGTATACATGTGTAATGACAGCAAGATTTGGCTTTTAAGCCCATCTCTGTATGTACCCAGGGGCATTTGTGCTGTTTTTTTTTTTTTTCTTTTGAGCTGCGTCTTCTGAAGTATGGAGATTTTCGCACAACGTTTTGAAGGCGTAAACGTGTCGGTGTCGTTCTCCTCCCTGGGTGGAAACACTCGACACCCCTGAGCTTTCACGCCGGGATTCCAGCACTTCGCTGGCCTACTTTTCAAAGCGCAGCTAAATGTGTAATGATGCGGAGAGCGAGAAGAAACCATTCTTCGTATCTGTATATTCTGTTTGTAGGACTTTCTTTCGCTTCTTGTCGCTCCTCTAAATAATAAGTGAAAGCGGAGAAGGTAACAGGATTAAAACTGTGCAGGTTGTTGTATGAATCGTTCTTGCTACAGGCTAATTAAATTGGAAAGGTTTTTACACCTGCTCGGTTCTGTGACTCGGGTAACAGCAGAGAAAAATCACCGCCTGTCCTTTTTCCAGTCTTCAGATTCTGCTATCATTTCAGACTCAGCAGATAAGGAACCTGATGTGGTTTTGTGCTCCTGTCGCTCGTCCGCCTCGAAGTGTGACCTGTTGTGCTTTCCGAGATGCTTTTCTGCTCACCACGGTTGTAAAGAGTGCTTATATAAGATAGAGTAACCTTTCTGTCAGCTCTTACTATAATGTTCATAGATTCCATGCACAGCAAGCCAAAACCCTTTCACTCGCTCCATCTCTCTTTAAAAATGTCCAACGTCATCATGTCTGCAATCACGAGCTGCGTTTGTGTGTACAATTGAAAACAGACCCCATATTTAGAAGAATATATAAACTCACTTACTCATTTGCCGAACTGCATAACCCTACTAGAGTCTGTCTCAGCCGACACTGGGTGAAGGCGGGGTACGCCCTGCACAGCTCGCCAGAGCATCGCAGGGCCAACGCACAGCCGCACAATCATTCACACACACACCTAGGGGCAATTTAAAACAGCAATTTAGCCTAATGTGCATGTCTTTGGACTGTCGGAGGAAACCCGAGTAACCCGGAGAAAACCCCAAAACATTTATTTTACCTTTGTGTGGTGTAGCAAAAGTAAATAGTATCCATCCATTCATTTGCTGAATCGTTTAATCCTACTAGGGTGGAGCCTTTCTCAGCCCCCTCTGGATGAAGGTCGGGTACACCCTGAACAGCTTGCCAAACTGTACTGCACACACAACCATTTACACTCACTCTCACACCAAGGGGCAATTTGGAACAGCCAATTAACCTAATGTGCATATCTTTGGAAAATAGGAGGAAACTGGAGTATCTGGGGAAAACCCACGCAAGCAGAAACTCCCTTGCTGAGCTTGGGACTCGAACCCAGGACCTGATTTACTGAATAAAAAAGAAATAATTATACATAAAGAGAGATTTTAGTAGGTTTGAAGGCTACATGGTTTGTTTGTTTGTTTGTTTGTTTGTTTATAATCATAATAGGGTTGTAAGCACTCAAGAACAGTCTAGAATAGAGTACCTGTGTGCAGTCTGACACCGTAGTGACTTTAGTCAGTGCAGACCCAGTATACCAGCGAGCTATATTTACAGTGTGTTGGTACTGCATCATGCAGAAGTGTAGCTAAAGTATAATTTCAGAGCACTTGCACCATCGACACTCCGAATGACTGCATGATAAATACAGAGGGGATAAAAAAGAATCACCCCCTTCAAAATATTTACACCGTGTTGCCTTGGAGCAAGGCGGCATAGTGGCATAGTAGTTAGCACGTCCGCCCCACAGCAAGAAGGTCCTGGGTTCGAGTTCAGGGCTCAGTGACAGTGTTTCTGTGTGGAGTTTGCATGTTCTTCACATGCTTATGCGGGTCTCTTCCGGGTACTCTGGTTTCCTCCAACAGACCAAAGACATGGCCATAAGGCTGTACGGAATTTGACTGACGATTACAAAGAACTGTTAATTAGACGATTAGTGAAATTAGGTGTCTTCGGAACAACAAAAAAACAATAAAATGTGCAGAACAGGGGGGTCCACCGGGACCAGTATAGGGAATCCATGTACCAGAGCAATCCAGTGCTTTAAAGTGTAACTGAAAGGAAATAATCAACTACAGAGGGCAAGGCACTGTCAAAAGATCTCAGATTTAGCCAGATGAAGAAACATTTAGAATCAGATTGTACTGAAGAAATGAAAACCAGTCTTTTCCATAAATATGTTTTTTTACTCTCATCATTATAAACCTTAAGGGTAGAGATGCAATAGAAAAGTGACTGACGCGAATTGATCTGATTTTTTGTTTTCAAATTTTAAAAAATGCGTCAAAATGTTTGGCGACTCCACATGTAAGCTAATACTTTGCGGCTTAAATATACGTGCATTGCCCAGAATTCATGTGAAGGTCGCGCGAAACGATTTGCGACTGATTTGTGACTCATTCTCAATTGGTCTGCGGATGTTTGGCGAGAAAAAAAAGCGAATCTCTTGTCGTAAACCACTTGCACTTTTTGTTCTCAAACCATTTGCCTTTTATTTGCACGTTATTAGCGTGAACGAAATGCGAATAAAATACAAATGTTGACAAAATACGCAGAATGTGGCAATGCCAGGAAGTCTCAATCTTTGCTCAAATTTTTTTGCAATCTTTGCGATGCCGCGAAAGTCACAAGACAGATTTGACAATGAAAAGCTATAGCCACACATTGAAGCCATTCGCTTCAATCGCTTTTCTATCGCACCTCTAGTGTGATCACCCCCTTAATAAGCAACCAATTAAATTCCTCAATGCTCCATTCACAGGAATCAGACCACAACGGTGTTACTTGTATTGTGATATAAGGAGTCACATGATTTGGACTCACCACTGCTATGAACGATGCATGCTGAGAGAATGTTCTATGAGCTCTTTTTTTCTTTTTCGAGTGACCTTTAATGTAGGGGAAAACTCGGCATGACACACACACACACACACACACACACACACACACACACACACACACAGGGAGACTTTAAGCTGTTACTCTTTCTGTTCTTCCACATTTACTTCTGAAACACTAACAAAAGAGGAACGCTATTGATTTCTGCCTGTGAGAAAGTATGTGCCCCCCTTCCATGTTGGCATATGCATTCAAGCGCATAGCGGTGAGTGCTTATACAATATGTCTGACAGTCTGTTAATGAAATGATTGGCCCCAACCCCCTCTAGAAGGTACCTTTACTCTGGTTTGAGGACATTAGCACTCGTAATATTGACATAGTTTCAGTTTTGCTCTGATTTGACTTAACAACTAGATGAACAGGTGTCGAAGCTTTCTACAAGTCCATCATTTTCCTTTACTAACAGATGTATTCGAAGCCTCACAGAGAGTCCTGGCTTCATGGAAATGAATAAATTAATCAATAATTTAATCAACAAATGAATGCATGAATGTTCATTTGATAACATCAGATGCTGAAAACATCACAGTTTGAGTCATGATTACTCTGGGATGGTGCCTGCTCTGGAGTCCTACACATGCACACACACACACACACACACACACACACACACACACACACACAGACACACAGACACACGCACATTCTACATTTGGCAATCTGTGTAAAGGGATGAGGGAAAAACTGTGAATGCTTTGGGGGGGTAGAGTTACTTTATGTGACTGATGAGAAACACACACACACACACACACACACACACACACACACACACATACACACACACACACAGCTGTATCTCCATCAAAGCGTTGCTGGTCTCAAATTCATCTCCCTGCCTCGAGTGAACTCTTATCTCCTGAGAGTTGGGTGAGTCTCCTGGCGCTGTTTTTCCCCGACTCTGCGACGGCTTGATGGTTGATTTCAAAGCCTCCGAATCCCCCAGAATGCACCAGGCTGGCACTTTGAGTGGGCATGAAGCATCTGCACCCAGCCAACCAGCCATACACATACACACACACCACAGCCTAGGGAGATAGAGACAGAGACGGAGAGAAAGGGGAGGTTAGAGAGATTCTGTCAGAGCTGGAAGGGTTGAAGGGGTGATTTTTCGGGTGCGGAGTGTGGGTGTGATGCATGCGCTCTTTCTGACAGCTCAGTTGCCGTGGGGACGAATGGGGACAGGGAGTTGGGGTAGAGTGTGCCCTAATTTAACGCCCACACAGATCCACACATACACACTCAAGGGAAACTCCCACACATGCTCACATCAGTACTGAAACAGCAATAGGAAGAACGAGACAGAGGAAACGAGCACACAGACAGAAATAAAGAGAGAGAGAGAGAGAGTGTTGTATGGAAAGAAAAATTCTCTCTCTGTTCATCAGTGAGTCAGGATCAAACGTGTTTGAAGATCTGAGAGCGTTTAGCATCGGTGGGATGTGAGTTCTAGGCTCAAGGCCTTTGTGTGTAGATCCAGGCATCGTACATTATATAAGAGAGGAAATGATTTCATTCATCCGTCATCCTAAGCACTATAGCCTTCATCCTAAGCAGCGCACTGATGGACCTGGAGTCTAATTTGGGAACAATGGGAGCACTTTTTACACTCATTACCAGCTAGGTGCAATTTTAGGAAGTGGGACCAAAGTGGAGGACACACATCGGAAACCCACGGTGATTTCTGTTGCATCATGGGTATGTTAGAGCCAGTACTATTTTTATATCTGTGGCAGGAGCATTTGAGTATCCGGTGTTTCCACTACTATTTCCTCAGCTATTTCCGCTCAGCTGTTTGCACTCCGTTTACTCTTTCCAGCAGTTTCTGCAACGCCTTTGACTATTTCTAGTGTTTTCTGCATCTCTCTCAGCTAGTTCTGCCACTTTCTACTACTCCTTTGGCTTTTTCTGGTTGTTTCCGCTACTTACTTGTCTATATCCTGCAGCTTCTGCTCCTCCTTTGCTATTTCTCTTGTTTCCGGTACTATTTCCTCGCTATTTCTGCCAGATTTTGCTACTCCCTTTACTCTCTCTGGAATTTTCTGTTCCTCCTTTGACTATCTCTGGCAGTTTCTGCTTCTCTTTTAACTACTTCTACTACTCCCTTGGCTTTTTCTGGTGTTTTCTGCTACTCTTTTCACTATTTTTGGCAGTTTCCGCTACTCCCTTCACAGCAGTTTTCACTATTTCATTCAATATTTACGGTTGTTACCACTACTCCTTTGGCTATTTCTGCCGGTTTCCGCTACTCCCTTCACTATTTCTTGGTGGTTTCTACCACTCTCTTGGCTAGTTCTAGGGGTTTCTGCTACTTACAATGGCTTTTTGATGATTTCTTCTATCACAGAGGGTTTCCCAAGTGGCCACCATATTGCTTCTTGGGTATCTTTTGTTTATAGGGAATAATTCGCTTAGTGTTAATTGACCACAAACAATGTGATTCATTTGTCATCTTGAAATGTCTTTCTTTAATGCCACAGAAGTACATTTGTAGACAAGAAGCCAAAAGAATGGGTTATGGCTTTGATACAACGATGTTCAAGAATCACCTTCAGCCACATTTCTGCAAAGACACAAGATAACGCCTCCCAATGCATCCAAGGCTGCATTCGAATTGCGGAAACCACTAAGGAGGACACCAGGACAAAATCTGGATTTTCATATGGACCTTCTATTCATTCATTCATCTTCTGAACCGCTTATTCCTAATTAGGGTCGCGGGGAGGCTGGCGCCCATCTCAGCCGACTCTGGGTGAAGGCAGGGTACACCCTGGACAGCTCGCCAGGCCATCGCAGGGCCATGGACCTTCTAAACTTCCTGAAATAAAGTCCAACATGCTGTGTGTGTGAAGAATCTACAGACTGACGTTGTTCTTTTGAATCAGATGAGTCATTTTAATGAGTCAATGAAATTGCTGTGTTAACGCCCATCGCTGTATGACCTGTTTAGCCAAGAGGAACATCTAGTGACAGGACAAATCATGCAACTACAAGGCATTCTGTCTGTCCTCAAAGGACGCCGGTCAGTTTGAAGGTCAGCAGTTCCTCAGAGCGATCAAGATGGAGGTGGGGATGGAGATGGTTTTAATAAGGTTATTAAAGAGGAGATGAAAACATTGAAAACTCAAGCCTTGGGGCCCTTGTGTGTTTGTGTGTGAGTGAATAAGAGTGAAAGAGAGAGAGAGAGAGAGAAAGAGAAAGAGAGAGAGAGAAAGAGAGAGAGAGAGAACGGGCAGAACTCAGGCAGATAGAATGACCTAAGGTCCAGGCCCATCAGCCAGTGCAATGAGTCACTGTGTTTGAAATGATGGAAAGAGGCTACAGTAAATTTTTTCCATTATGTTTCTGTTATGTGCGGGTGCACTTGCGACTACATCACAGCGACATCTAAATGTTCAGGCACTGAAAAATGTCGCCAGGGTTCATGTGACATTTTCCTAACAGCAGTCAGTGTGCAGGCTGGAACTCTTTCTTTTCTTCTCTATACAGAGGCTATGAAAAAAGACTTTCAAAACATTTATTTTATCCGAATATTATACAAGGACAGAGCACTACCACCGATCGGGATATTAAAAAGATTTACACCAGGCCTCTCCTTTTAACCTCAAGTAGTCAAAAAATAATAATGTAAAGATTTCAGCACTGCCTGAAAGTGGAGCTGATACTCCTGTAAGAGTAACGTGGCACCTTTAAGGGCTGAATCAACCTCAACCCTGGAGGAAATAAATAAATAAATAAATCGTCCCTGCGTTTGTTTCCCGACGACGATCTGACGCGAAAGCAGGAAAGGTTAACACTGAGTTTTCTTCATGTTCAAAATATTTTCTGTCTCTTGATAATTCCTAAAATCAGATCTGTTGTGTGATGCTGTTGTGTAATTTTGTGATGAATTAGTGTTAATAGCTACATCAGTCCTTGTCCAATTTATAGTGCATGGACAACTCGAGGCATGCTCAGAGACATGTTGGCTTTCTGATTGGCTTTTCCAGCCAGGACTGGCTGGGCTGTGTCACTGATGCCGTGCTTCATAACACATTATCGGCCAGTGCTGAGCTGCAAAAACAAGAAGCGCAGACATCTACTTTTTGTTCCTAAACCAACTGACGACAGGAAAGCCGAGTCAGCAAATCATTAGTCGTGTAAGCCATTTTGGATTTACCGTCACGCTTATCTCTGGCAGCATTCTCATCCACAGACTCACTAGAATGTGACTTCTCACTGGCTCCACAAGAGACATCAACCCCGCCCAATGTGTTGATGTCACTTCATAGAAAAATTGCTAATCCCCGCATTTCAGCCCACGCTAGTAATCCATGGAATAAAATGACCAGTTTTGTGCTTTTACTGTTAAAATAAGCATCTGTATCACTTAAGGGTATACTGTACACACAAATTATGCTGTAAGGATGACTGGTACCGCTACTCTTGTTAGTAAGATCTACCTGAACGGAACCTATATCAGTGCCTTCGATCGTTACGCCGCTAAATTTGTCGTCGGTTGTAACAGTGACTCAGTGACTGTTCTTCATCGTACCACTTTATTGTCAGTCATTTCCGAGACCAGCATTTCATTTTACTCGAAAAAGGTGAAAAAGTTCAGCTTTTAACTTTCCATCGTTTAACTTTCTTCATGGAAAGACCTCGTTTAGCCTTGAGCCTGGGGTTCGTCCAGAGGAACTGAGCTTTCTATCATGGCTGCTGTCGCCTCAGGCTAGCTTTGAGGAGCCTCAAGGTCCCAGAACACGCAAACAGCTTTCTGGTGCTCTCACAGCTCTTAGGCTCAGACAAATCAAGACTGATTGATCCCGCTATTTCGAACGACAACAAAGTCTCAGGTCGGGGTTTGGAATGAGGAATCAAATATGTTCTTTTTTTTTTTCATTTGGGAGAATCTCTAACCTCAGTCATTCTCCTTCGCTCTTTTGTGTTGTCTTTCATTCTCTTTTCTCGAAGCGTGCCGTGCACTCTCACACTCGCTCTTCTACAAATTTAATTGGTGTCAGAATCAAAAGAAGCATACGGAAAGAGATGTGGAGAGGGACGGGCCCCCGAACGTCTCCTTCTTCTGATCTGAACACTTGTAATTGTGTTGGACTTTTAGTGGAGAGTTTTGATGAGACAGCCTTAGTTTAATTACTTCTGTCAAAGTGTCAAGGCCCTTCCCGAGTGTACGAGTCGCTCCCTCATCTCTCACTCTCTCTTTTTTTATTATTCTTCCTCTCTTTTTCCTCTGTCTCTGTCTTTCTCTCTCCCCCGCATGTTCGTTTCATTCCACGAATTATTCCGTATCCTGCGGCTTATGATTTGCCTCATTTGAGGTGTGGATTTGCACACATCTGTGCCACCGACTACCCATCCCTCATCAACACACACACACACACACAGACACACACACACACACACATACACACCATCCCACCCCCACCATCGTTCCCTCTCATCAGGACACGGTTCACTGAAATACGCTGTTGTTTTTGAGCTTATTCCTCAAATAAGGACGAAAAATATTATGAAGCCCCCTTTCCCTTTCCCGCTCCTCCCCTCCCCTCCCCTCCCCTCCCCTCCCCTCCCCTCTCTGCTCCTCCTCTCCCTTCGTCAAACACACTTGAGTTTTGAGGAGCTCTTTATTATTCAATTTTTTTCCGCTATGCATTAATGACTAAATCAAAGCAAAAGGGTCTTGAGGGCTTACTATTGAGTAACGTTTCTACATTCTTTTCAACAATATTTCTCCAAAAAAAAAAGTTTTAACTGTTAATGAATACAAATTATGTTCTTGAGTTTGCCTGACTTAGAAATGGCCACATTAGTGCCGGGGTTATGCTTCCGGGGGCCATAAAGTGATGTTCTCTACACCAAACTTCACCATTAACATCAATTATCACTTGATCTGTCATGGAGCTGTTTGTACAGCAATGAGTTGTGTTTGGTGTGTAACTAATGTTGGATCTATCCATCCATCCATCCTTCCATCCATCCATCTATATAGCCATCCATCCATCCATCTATCTGTTCATTCATCCTTCTATCCATCCATCTATCTGTCCATTAATCTATCCAGCCTTCCATACAGCTATCCATCCATCTATATATTCATCCATCCATCCATCTATTCATCCATCCATCCATCCATCCATCCATCCAGCCAGCCAGCCAGCTATCCATCTATTCATCCATCAATCCATTTATCCAGCCATCCATCCATCCATCTATCTGTTCATTCATCCTTCTATCCATTCATCTATCTGTCCATTAATCTATCCAGCCTTCCATACAGCTATCCATCCATCTATATATTCATCCATCCATCTATCTATCCATCCATCCATCCATCCATCTAGCCAGCCAGCTATCCATCTATTCATCCATCAATCCATTTATCCAGCCATCCATGCATCCATTCATCCATCCATCCAGCCAGCCAGGCATTCATCTATCCAGGCATCCATCCATAGGTTCCATCCATCCAGCCATCCATCTATTTATCCATCCATTCAGCCAGCCATCTAAACACCTCTCTGACCATCCCTCCATCCATCCCTCCATCCATCCATACATACATATGTCCATTCATTCAGCCATCCAACCATCTCTCAATCTGTCAATCTATCTGACCACCCATCCATTCATTCAAACAATCATACATTGTTTATCCATTCAACTAGCCATCAATCTATCTATCTATCCATTTATCCAGCCACCCCCCTTTAATCATTTTCTCCACACAATGCTTATCAGTCATTCATATATCCATCCATCCATCCCAAAATTCAGTGTTCATCCATCTAACCATTTATCCATCTCCTCATTGTTTATTAATTATTAATATAGCTATACATCCAAACGTTTATAGTATCCATCAATCCATCCACCATCCATCCTCCCATTCGTCTGTCCATCCATCCATCCTTTCATTTATTCATTCATTTATCGATCCCCCAGTGTGTTTATCAATCATCCATCCATCCATGCATCCACAGTGCTTATCAGTCATCCATCTATCCATCCAGTGTTGATCAGTCAACCATCCATCCATCCATCCATCCATCCATCCAAAAGTATCATATACACATTCATTTAGTTTACACATTTACATTTATGCCTTTGGTTGACACGCTTATCCAGAGAGACTTATATTTTTCTCTCTTTTACACAATGGAGTAGTTGAAGTTAGGGTTGAGGATTGACGGCATTATTCAACGGCCTAACAGCTGTAGCTTGGTGGTTCTGAGGCTTGAAACACATAATTGAATTCTCCTTTTATTTATGCATCCATTTATCCATCAAACCATTATTCATTTGTTTTCATTCCCTGTCATTCATCCACCCAAACAGCATTACATCTATCATTCATTCATTCATTCATTATCTGTTAGTTTATTCATTATCCCTTTCTCCATCTATCTCTTGTTTTTTAACAGCGATTGGCAAACTTCCTCAACTAATTTAATAAGCTCTGTAGCTAGGAGCGAGTGACAAGTAAGACTTTTAGAAGTGTTTTATAAGTTTTTGGACAGTCAGCAAAAGAGGCAGCTCTTTAGAAATGTTTAAGGCCTGAAACAAGTTCAGCGACGTTATAAATAACTATACGGTCCATGACACCATTATCAGTGTAGATGGGGATCAGGGCAGTGGGGCGTCTCGACACAACTTACTCACAGATGCTAATGGATCTACGTGCGCTCTTTAGAAACAGGCATGAAGCTTAGACTCGGGTGATCCGAACGCATGCCTGTGTGTGTAATGTACTGAAACTGATCATCATCATGACTTTATGCTGAATTTATAATAATGAGCACATTGAAAATAATGTGTTACAAATCACCACAAACAACCTCCCTTCTCTCTTCCTTCATTACACACACACACACACACACACACACACACACACTTGCACAATACTCCTGAGTGTCTCATTTGTTCTCTCAGCTTATAAAGGGTTCCTAGAAATGTGTGTTAGAGTGCTAGCCTGACGGGAAGGCTAATTTTATACCTGTGTTTAAGCCCTGCGCTTTTCCACACCACATGTGAAAAGCTTTGGAACGTGGAGAAAGAATGCGCTCACGAAAAAGGGGAAAAGAAAAAGATGAAAGGTTCCTGTTTTACTGCAGTATAGACACGGGATGTGGAGATAACAATGATGTACCAGAGAAAGATCAAACCGTATTCAATATAAATCCAACTATCATTTCATCCATCCATCCAATCAGCAATCAGTCCATTTGTCCAAGATATCAGTCATCCATCCATCAATCTGTCCCTCCAAACATCCATCCATCCCTCTGTCAGTTCTACAAACATCCATCCATGCCTTCATCCATCCATCCAATCAGCATCCATTTTTCCACTAATATATCTAATATATCATCTATCCATTCATTCATCCATTCATCCATCCATCCTTTCAATCAGCAATCTGTCCATTTGTCTAATATAACATTCATCCATCCATCCAATCAGCACTCAGTCCATTTCTCTGATAATTAATCCATCCATCAATCCTTCTGTCAATTCACCATTCAATCATGCATCCATACATGCATCCAATCAGCAGTCAGTCCTTTCGTTTAATATATTATACATCCATCCATCCATCCACCCGTCTGTCTATTTATCCATCCATCAATCCTTCTGTCAATTCTCCATTCATTCATGCATCCATAGATGCATCCAATCAGCAGTGAGTCCTTTTGTTTAATATATTATCCATCCATCCATCAATGCTTCTGTCAATTCTTCATTCATTCATGCATCCATACATGCATTCAATCAGCAATCGGTCCTTTTGTCCGATATATTATCCATCCATTCATGCATCCATCCATACATGCATCGATCCATCCATCAATCCTCTAGTCAATTCTCCAAACATGCATACATTCATCCATTCAGTCACCCATCCATCCAAATCATACATGGATGATTTGTCTGATATATCTTCCATTTATTCACCTATCCATCCATCCATCCATCCTTTTGTCAATTCTCCAAACATCCGAACAATCAGTCAGTCCATTTGTCCATCAGTCAACAATCAGCCCATTTGTCCATGGAGTATCGAATAACCATCAAATCAATCCAGATATTCACTCAATTCCATATCTTCTTCTCACCAGAACCTATTCACCCATTCATCCATCTACAACCCATCATCCATCCATCCATCATCCTTTATCCATCAATTCTCCAAATATCCAAACATACATTTATCCAACCAGCAATAGGCCCATTTGTACAGTATATAATCCATTCATCTATCTAAGCATTCGTCTATTCATCTGCCAATCCCAAGCATCCATCCATCAATCCATTCATCCATCCCACCAACAATTGGTCCATATGTCGAGGTTATAATCCAATGGATATATCATGTAGCACTTCTGCCTCACACCAAGAAGGTCCTGGGTTAGAGTCTAGATCACCTTGTGCCTGGCGAAGTGTTTCTGTGTGGATTTTGGATTCGGGCCTAAATGAATAATACACACAAGTACATGTACGTTCTCTCATCACTCATTCATTTGCTGAACTAAATCCTATTAGTGTAGCAGGGAGGCTAGAGCCCATCTCATGGAGACAGATGGGTAAAGGTGGGGTACAGTCTGAACAGCTCACCAGACCATTGCAGGGAAAACATACACAACCATTAACACTCATGTCCACATCTAGGGGCAATATGGAACAGCACAATTAACCTAATGTGCATGTCTTTGGACTGAGGGGGAAACCGGAGTACCCCGAGGAAACTCATGCAAGCACAGGAGAACATGCAAACTCCATACAAAATGCCCTCACCAAGCTCGGGAGTCGAACCCAAGACCTTCTTGCTGTGAGGTGGACGTGCTAACTGCTACGCCACCCTGCTGCCCTATGTTTCAGTGAATCCTAGTTCATCCAGTTCAATGAAAAAAAGCTTTTCGCTTTCTTTCTTTTCTTTTTTTTTTTTTTTTTTTTTTGGACGTACTCTTTACATTTAATGAAAAGTTCCTCAAGGTTTCCAGAGCAAATATAAAAGATGGTTGTGCATCTATTTAATGGACCACTTTGCATTGTAAGTGAATTTCTCCCAGAAAATTGAATTGCATACCTTTCAATGCATTTTTAAGAGCGATCGCTCTGTTTTGATGCTGATTATCCATCAGCCTCCTACACACCACTACACTTTTCCTGATGGGTTTGCGGAAAAGCTTTAAGATATTAACTGATTTGGAGTGAACCTTAATTACATTTCTACATAGACGTTGACGTGTACATCAAGAGATGGTTTTAATGTGCCTACAGCATCTTCTTACAATAAAAATAAACTGATTAAACAACTTAAACATTCAACTTAACACGAGGAGTTCATCGCTGCTGGTGTACAGTGAAGAGTTGGGGGGGGGGGGGGGGAATGGGGGGGGTTGGGGGGGGGGGGGGTTAGGCAGAAAAAAACAATAACAATGAAAACAAAAATGTATTTAACATACAGCTGTAATTGAAAGCTTTTCGGAAGTGAAACGAAACTTGATTCAAGTTCACTAATGCAGCAGTGGAGACTTCTTTAATACTACCAGGAAATAACAACAAGCCATCAACATTTTATTAAAACACATCAATGAATGTCTGTATTATTTGTCAACCTTGGTGTCAGTTCAATATTTCAGTATTTTCAGCATATATATATA
>JAOUQZ010000001.1:24701687-24711762 GCA_028564935.1 Neosilurus hyrtlii
TGATGAGTGGGCAACCACGAAACAAGCTTGTCGGGATAAAATTGTAGTACTGTTATTTTTTCCCACATACAATATATTTAGCTCTACTTCGAGGTATCGAGCACTGTTCTACAGAAAATCGACTCAAGATCTTATACATATATATATATATAAATTATTAAATTAAATGTTTCTCATTCATTCATTCATTTATTTTCTAAGCCGCCTAATCGTAATTAGGTTTGCAGGGAGGCTGGCACCCATCTCGGCTGACTTGGGGTGAAGGTGGAGTACACCCTGAACATATCACCAGGCCGTTGCAGGTAGTGATTGTGGTGATATTGAACAGCCAATTAGCCGACGGTGTATACATGAGGAGAACAAGCAAACTCCGCACAGAAATGCCATGACCCTGGAAATCGAACCTAGGGCCTTCTTGCTGTGAGGCGGACGTGCTAACCACTGCGCCACCATGCCGCCCATTAAATGTTATATAAATGTATGTATACACACATAAACAATTCAATATTTTAATGTAATGCTATTATTTTTTTGGCATGCCCCCCCGATGCTTGTGTGGGTTTCCTCTGGGTACTCCGGTTTCCTCCCACAGTCCAAAGACATGCACATCAGGCTACTTGACTGTTCCAATTTATTCCAGGTATAAATGTAAATATGAACTGTTATTTGTGTGTGTCAGCTCTGCGATGGTCTGGCAAGCTGTTCAGGGTGCCGCCTTGTCTTTGCCCCGGGGTCAGATGAGATAGACTCCAGCCTCCCCATGACTCTAAGTGAATTAGGCCGTTGACTGTTCCAAATATATAATGTAATCATTTATATCTCAGCGAAGGTGGATGCACCATTTACAGCCTGCCAGACAATTGCAGGGCAATACACACACAATTCTTCACAATCATATCCAGGGATGATCTGGAACAGCCAATTAGACCAACATGCATGTATTTGGTCTATGAAAGGAAACAAGAGTACCCCGAGGAAACCCATGCAAGCACGGGAGAACACACATACTCCACACAGAAATGCCGGAGCCGAACATGGAACTCGAACCCTGGACCTTCTTGCTATGAGGCGGACGTGCTAAACACTACGCCACTGTCCATAAAAGTTCCATAAGTGTGCTTATTTTTTAAATTTATTAAGATGAACCAATTATGAAAGCCAGCATGATGCATCATCAAAAACATTAATGATGTATAAAATAATCAACTCCATCATTAACTAATGTTTAAAATATCAGTGAGTGTCATTCATTTAAACCTTAATGAACGTGTCAGCGGTTGTTCATTAAGCAGTGAGTTATTAAACTACTGTCTTCCAATATTTTTGCTATTTTTTAATTTAAATAAAGTCAAATTTTGGTGAAATTATAACTAACATCTGTTAATATATTAATTTTCACTATACTTTGTTGGCATCACTGTTTAATATCCAATTATATCATGATTGCGCTGATTACAGTGCAGGACTACAATTCCCATCAGCCACTGCATTTAAGGTAGCGCCACAGAAAAAAAATCACAAGGGGTGTGGCCAGGGGAATGACCTGTTACCCGACTTAAGATGTAACGAGATCACCCGATCCAGAAACATTTCCCTCGGCATTTCCAATGATCTTTGAGCTGTGTGTGCCGTAGCTCCATCTTACTGAAACTACACATCCACTTCTTCAACATCAAGATGTTCAAATAGAGTTGGGCCATAAAGACACCTTAGCTCCGCCTCTTCTACATCACTAAGTTTAATGTGTGCAAATAATAATTTGATTCTCTTTCATTCATTTATTTTCTAGGCCACTTAGTGCAAATTAGGGATGCGGGGAGGCTGGTGCCCATCTCAGCCGACTCTGGGCGAGGGTGGGGTACACCCTGGACAGCTCGCCAGGCCATTGCAGGGTTAACACACATACAATCATTCACACTCACTCTCACACCTAGGGGCAATTTCGAGCAGCCAATTAACCTACTGTGCATGCTTTTTAGACTGAAGGAGGAAACCGGAGTACCCGGAGGAAACCCACGCAAGCTAGAACATGCAAACTCCACACAGAATCTCCCGAGCCCTGGAATCAAACCCTGCTGTGAGGCGGACGTGCTAACCACTGCTCCACTGTGCCGCCCCTATCTTTAACCTTTCGTTTTAATATATCTTTGATATATGGGAAGTTTTTTTGGGTCACCCTGTAAAAGTGCCTTTGGAGTTGCAATCAAGAAGAGCAGGCTGGGATCTCTGCTGTCTTGTCGATGCAAAAATGCGTTAGAACGCAGATCCTGGAGCATAATGCAGTGAATAGTATTTTGAAATGATAATTTGGCTTTAATTTGAGCCGCTGGGAGTCGAATTCATGAAAGCGTGCAGGCTGCAGGAACAGGTTCGGAGGTGTGCTGCTGATATTATTAATAACTTCTGGTCTTCTGGTGCGTGTGCCCTTCACCTCATCTCATATCTCCCAGTCAGAGCTGTGTTTTAAAAGGGAAATAGAAAGAAAGAAGATGAAGAAAAAGAAAAAGGAATGCAGAAGACGTGTGAGTAATTGACCAGAGCCTGGAGTGAAGTAGACAGTTGTTGACTTTAGGGGAAAGTGCCGGGGCAGCCAGGGCGGTCTGCTGCATACACCGATTAATGAGGTAGTGTGTGAGGCCATGCTTAATTTAACAGCACTTTCCCCAGAGCTCAAAGCCATTAACCAGAAGAACCGGACAAGCTACATACCCCGATGGCTACATAGTGCCTGAGTGCACAGCTCACGCACACGTGTGTGTGTGTGTGTGTGTGTGTGTGTGTGTGTGTGTGTGTGTGTGTGTGTGGTTTTTAGAGTGCTACAGGATAGCACAGGATCACATCGATTTAAAAACGGCACGCAAAGGTGTTTTCAAGAGGAATGAGGGTTCTCACCTTACAACACAACATGATTAAGTGGGTTAATTCATCATACAGTCACATGTGCGCACACACACACACACACACACACACACACACACACGACAGCTGCCTCAATCAAACCCACAGCATGTTTTCGCTCATAGCAGCCGAAGATGCTGATCTTGTCGCCTCACATGTGGAGTAGAAAGATAAGAAGCAACAAATTGAACCCCGATCGCAATATTAAATCTCAGTCTGAACCTCACGCAGCTTCAAAGGTGTGGATAATGCTAAACCTGAGGCAGGGATTAGATCCACGATCATACCCCACCCACCCTGCTTTCCTCAGGTGTAAATGGGGAATCATCTCAGACTGACTCAGTGTGAGTCATGAGCTGAAACATTAGTTAAGGATCAGGACACTGTAGAACGTCCTATTCTGCTGGAGAATATTTGAAGGTGATCAGGACAGGCTGTCACCATGCCAGAGAAACCCTGAAGCTTTTAATCTAGGTGCACTATTACGCCAAATAAACAAATAAATAAATAAAACAATTAAAATAAATAAATATTATGCGTTTCTATAACTTTATTCGAGAGTTTTAGTGTATACTACATGGAAACATCAACTGAAGTAAACTAAAACTAAAATTTCATTCATTCATTCATTTTCTAAGCCGTTTAATCCTAATTAGGGTCGCAGAGAGGCTAATGCCCATCTCAGCTGACTCTGGGCAAGGGCTGGGTACACCCTGAACAGCTCTTCAGGCCATCACAGGTACAACCATTCACACTCACTCTCATACCTACGGGCAATTCAGAGCAGTCAATTATTGTTACTACTAATTGTTGATTTTTTATGTACTGTATTAATCCAGCAAGAGAAATGATTGCTTCTACATTTAACCCATCCAAAGTGAGCACACACACAAACAGTGAGCACACACACTGGGCACACATGCAGTGGGCTGCTACACACTGGGATGTCCTTAGAGCAGTTGGGGGATAGGTGCCTTGCTCAAGGGCACTACAGCTCTCCCCGACACCACCAATTTTTCCTGCTGGTTCGGGAATCAAACCAGTGATCTTCAGATCCTAAACCTGATTCTCTAACCATTAGGTTATGCCTGCTGGCCAAAAAAAATAATAAATTAGCCTACTGTGCATGTTTTTGGTCTAGCAGGAGGAAATCGGAGTACCCGGAGGAAACCCATCCAAGCAGGGGGAGAACATGCAGTTCCACACAGAAATACCCAATCTCGGAAATTGAACCCAAGACTTTCTTGCTGTAAGGCGGACGTGCTAACCACTGCGCCACTGCCCCGCCGCTAAGATTTAATACTTTTTTTGTTTGTTAGTTATTTATCTGTTTATTTATTTATTTATTAATAACACTGTTGGAGCAGTGCAAAGCTTTGTGTAGCTGATAGCATCTGTTTAGCCTACTTATTCAGATTCTAGTATATACTACATGCAAACAAGTCAATCAAACTAAAACAAGATTTGAATTTTTTTCCATTTTAAAGTGTGATAATGTTAACCACCTGCTCCAAGTGACCGTGACAAACTACAAATGACTACCGATTAGATTCAAGCATTATCCACTACAGAAAACTTTTTCATCCCCTGATAATGGGCCAATCAGATCACACCATTCCTGTATAGTATAAAATAATAC
Organism: Neosilurus hyrtlii; assembly: GCA_028564935.1. Classification (NCBI taxonomy): domain Eukaryota; kingdom Metazoa; phylum Chordata; class Actinopteri; order Siluriformes; family Plotosidae; genus Neosilurus; species Neosilurus hyrtlii. The sequence continues at coordinate 24,706,225 of JAOUQZ010000001.1, forward strand.
CTGTTATCATTTAGAGTGGCAGCACGGTGGCACAGTGGTTAACACATCTGCCTCACAGCAAGAAGGTCCTGGGTTCGATTCCCGGCTCAGGTGTTTCTGTGTGGAATTGCATAATCTCCCTGTGCATGTGTGGGTTTCCTCTGGGTACTCCAGTTTCCTTCCACAGTCCAAAAACATGCACAATAAGCTAATTGGCTGTTCCAAATCGCCTTTAGGTGTGAGAGTGTGTGTGAATGGTTGTACGCCTCCAATGGCCTGGCGAGCTGTTTAGGGTGTACCCTGCTTTTACTCAGAGTCGACTGAGATAGGCAGCAACCTTCCCGCAACCCTAATTAAGATTAAGCGGTTTAGAAAATGAATTAATGAATGAATGGTGGCGTAGTGTTTAGCCTGTCTGCCTCACAGCTAGAAAGGTCTAGGTCCGAGTCCCAGGTTTGGCGAGGGTGTTTCTGTGTGAAATTTGCCTGTTTTACCCTTGCTTACATGGGTTTTCTCTGGGTACTGGGTACTGGTTTCTTTCCACAGTCCAAAGATATGCGCATCAGGCTAATTGGCTGTGTGTGTGTGTGTGTGTGTGTGTGTGTGTGTGTGTGTGTGTGGACTGAGTGAGTGTACAGTGTGTGTTTGATTTCTTTATAAACTGTGTGTGTGTGTGTGTGTGTGTGTGTGTGTGTGTGTGTGTGTGTGTGTGTGCGTGTGTGTGTGTGTTGGCCTTGAGTTGGATTGGCGAGCTGTTCAAGGTGTATCGCGCCTTCTCCCAGAATTCCCATGACCTTAAAAGAATAAAGCGGTTCCAAATACTTATGGTGTATCACACCCTGGGAAATAAAAGAAGGTAAGTCTTGATGTAGTTATGACAGAAAAGCTGGGATATATACGGTATTTGTTCCAGGATGGCATACACTCGTTCTCGTAGATGCATCCAAAATAAATAGCACCGGAGAATTTATGCAAATTCTGGGAAAATAGTATTTTCATTCGTCGTGGCTTTAAGGATCAGGAGTGGGATCATCTTCCCATGAAATACATTAAGTACAGAGTCTTATCTCGGAGTTTCCCATTGCTTCTTACTTTTAAAAACAGTTCTCAGATCAGGATGCTCTTTGAAACATTTTCCTAACACAGAATCAGAAAAGAAGCTTCCAGAGCGACGGACAGGGGAAACGCAGGATCATGTTCAGCTTCATTAAGTGTGTTTTGGTGAAAGGAGAACCTTAAACTCTCTCTCTCTCTCTCTCTCACACACACACACACACACACTCACACACACATACACACATGTACGCACACACACACACACACACACACTGACATGATAACAGATTGGAGATAAAGAGAAAATCATTACCATCAAAGGAACCAATAAATAGCCTTGAATAGAAACATAAGGGAAATACGAGGGATGCAGGCGGCTCATAATCGATCCTGTGCTATCCGTGTGCTAACGTAAAGACGCACGACTCCAACCTAATCCTCGCCAACCCTCAACGACAACACCACTCTGATTCCACTTTAATTGAAGACTTGTTTTATTTGATCCCCCCTGTTTTTTTTTTTTGTTTCATACTGTTGGATATTATAGCAGCAGCTTAGCGTAATCGCTTGCTCATTTTCTGTTCTCCGTGATGCATCATCCTGGGCAGATTAGGAAAGATGTTGGGAGAAATGAGAGCAGGGGAATAAAACATGACTGTCACAGAGATGAAAAAAAAAAAAGAATTTGGAGATGGCGTCTCTGCCGAAATGTGCGGTAGGATCAGATACTGATTAGCCTGGAGACCGTTTTCTGCTTCGAAATGAGAACATGAGGTGAGTTTAGATTCAATATGATCACCGTGTATTTATTTTGGGGGTAAAATAGATTAAACGCAGTCTGGACTAACGTGATAGGCTCAGAGGGGCTTTTCAGGACGCACAGCAAATATAAAATTTCCCAGGTGGGAAAAAAAATGCAGGCTTCTGTACAAGCATTGCTATGAGTAAGGAAATTATGATTATGCACTGCGTCTATCGCTGAGGATCTGGGTTCCTAATCAGAAGGTTGGGCGTTTGAGCCCCGGTACCACCAAGCAGCCACTGTTGAGCCATTGAGCAAGACCGTTGTATAAATAAAATTTAAATGTGTGTGCTAAACATGTTAAATATACAGTGCTAGCGTAGCTGGAGTTTGCACGCCGTAAAGCCACAACCTGCCACAGTACGACACATCGCACATGTCTGACCTGTAGAAAAAAAAAATCTTTGTGTCATTGCTCGGACCTTGTGTCTGTACTGAAACCACAGCGTGTATTAACTCTTATGCCTCATTACACATTGAAACACAGACAGAGTTCGTAGCAGAACTAATCCGACATGTTGGATTTAAGGGCGTTGAGTTTTCATGTTTCTCACAGACGTGCGATTCTACAAAGGCCACAGTGAAGATGTAATCATTGTTTCCCTTCTAGTAAAATGTGTTTGCATGACTGGACCGTGGGAATCTGAGAGAGAGAGAGAGAGAGAGAGAGAGAGAGAGAGAGAGATGGTGTGTGTGTGTGGGGGGGGGGGGGGGGGGGAGAGAGAGATGGGGTGTGTGTGTGTGTGAGAGAGAGAGAGAGAGAGAGAGAGCGGAAAAGAGGGTGAGACCCAGAGAAAGAGAAAGAGAGAGACCCAGAGTAAGAGAAAGAGAGAAAGACAGAAAAAGAAACAGAGAGAGAAAGAAAGAGGAGGGGGTGTGTCTATGTGTGTGTGAGAGAGAGAGAGAGAGAGAGAGAAAGATAGATGGAGAGAGAGAGAAGGTGTATATGTGTGTGTGTGTGTGTGTGTGTGTGTGAGAGAGAGAGAGAGAGAGAGAGAGAGAGAGAGAGAAAGCAGAAAAGAGAGTGAGACCCAGAGAAAGAGAGAGAGGGACCCAGAGAGAGAGAAGGCGAGAGAGAGACACAAAGAGCTTTACTGAAAAGTTAAACAACAACATTCAAGCACAGACCTCTACCAAGCTCCATCTGAACCCACTCACACACACTCACTCACTTACCAAACCGCTTAATCCAACTAGGGTCATGGGGAGGCTGAGGCCTATCTCAGCTAACATTGGGCAAAGGCAGGGTGGAGGTGTCTGATAAATGCCATGAATGTATGATGTTATCTTAGCTGGAGTTTGCAGTGGATACACTGTGGATGACTATCAGAGGGTGGCTTGCATGGGTTTCCTCTGGGGGCTCTGGTTTCCCCCTACAGTCCTAAGACATGCACTCACTCATCTTACTCATTTGCTGAACCACTTAATGTTACTAGGGTGGTGTGGAGGCTAAAGCCTATCTCAGCCAACACTAGATGAAGGCTGGGTGCACCCTGAACAGCTCACAAGACCGTCACAGGGCCAACATCCACACCTAGGGTCAATTTAAAATAGCCAATTAGCCTAATTTACCCGGAGGACACGCACACAAGCACAGATAGAAACGCCCTCGCCAAGCTCGGGACTCAAACCAGAATTTAGAATTTAATCTGGATCATTTACAAAATCTAATTCGTCTTGCTTGTCCTAAGCCCCACCCCTCGTAAGAATTTTATGAAAATCTGTATGTAATTTTTTTGTGTAATCCTGCAAAGAAACACAAACAAACCTAAATAAAAATGTAACCCCTTGTCAGATGTAAAGAATAAAAGTGTAAAATCAACAAAACACATTTATTGTCAGTTCATTCACGCTGTACCGCTTAACCCTCCCACGGCGAAAGCTGGAGCCAATCTCAGCTGGCTTTGGGTGCGAGGCATGCAACAGGTCATCAGCCGGTTGCATGACAAAACACAGAAACAAACAACCGTTCACTCGCACACTCACACCCATATACCATTTACAATAGTAATAATAAGACATAATGTGTATGGCTTTAGACTGTTGGAGGAAACCAGAGTACCCTGAGGAACCCGAGATAGAAAGGCCTGCATCCAGAACCTTCTTGCTGTGTGAAGACTTTAAACCTAATTTCTGCGGAGCAAACATCGTCATTTTTAGCTTCAAACGAGTTTTAGTACAGCCGTTTCATCCATCTTTTTGTTTACTTGGCAGTTTTATACATATACATGTCTTATTATAAAGAGATATCCCATAATTCATAGCTTGCTGTGGGGGAAAAGAAACCTGCTGTCATTTTCAAAGTATGACAGCAGTTGATTTATGTGTACCCTTATCAGACAACATCAAATATGTGAGTCTGGGTCTAAGTAGTATTTTGGGTCTGATTTCCTGTCTTACACACACACACACACACACACACACACACACACACACACACATACACACACACACACTGTTATTTAGTTCGTGTCAGCGCAGTGAAACCTTGCAACATTTCAACAAGCTGTTCATTTATCATCTACGGGCCGAGTCATCCACCTCGCATTTTCTATTTAAGCTGCATTTTCACCCCCCCTCTCTCTTTTACACACACACAAACACACACAAACACACACATACACACACACACACACACACACACACACACACACACACATCCTTCAAACCCTGAAATCTGCATCTACACTCAGGCGCTAATTCATCACTGTCTGACAGAAAGCATGGCCCTCTTTCAACATGACTCCATATATCAGTGCCGGGACACTCGTCTACGATGTTCGCCTCCATGGCATGCTAACGGATACGCTGTGATATCACAGGTGTGTGTGTGTGTGTGTGTGTGTGTGTGTGTGTGTGAGAGAGAGAGAGAGAGAGAGAGAGAGAGAGAGAGAGAGAGAGAAATCCAGGCATTCATGACGTTGCAGGGACATTAATGTGTTTACACTGTCACATGAGGGACTTGTTCACAAAATGCAAGTCCCCATAATGTAAAGCATTACATTTAAGGTTCAGGCTAGTATTAGGGTTAGGGTTAGGGTTAGGGTTAGGGAAGTAATGCTTATAGTCAGGGTTAGGTAAAGGCTCCAGGAAATTAATGTAAGTCTATGTAGTGTCCCCTCAAGTTATGGAAACCTGTGTGTGTATTTGTATGTGTGTGTGTGTGTGTGTGTGTGTGTGTGTTAGTTGCTGCTGCTTATTTTTGCACACATAAACACTTTTTTACTCTGATTTAATGTGTACACTCTGACCTTATTGTTATGCAGAATGAAATTTGCATCCTTATACAGATTCGCCATGCATAACTTTGTGTGTGTGTGTGTGTGTGTGTGTGTGTGTGTGAGAGAGAGAGAGAGAGAGAGAGAGAGAGAGAGAGAGAGAAAGCGAGAGAGAGAAAGAGAGAGAGAAAGAGAGAGAGAAAGCTGCACTAAGCCTTTTTCAGAGCTGCAGTGCACCATCCTGTAGTGTTTACCCACAAATAAGCCAAAAGTTCATGTTTTGAGATTCCTGCATTGTTGGCACATGTGCTGTACCTGCAGAGTGTGATTTACAAGGCCATGATCCTCCAAAAGTTTGGCAGACACAGCTGAAGGTATGGGTGTTCATCAGTTCATGCTACTGCTTTGTGTGTGTGTGTGTGTGTGTGTGTGTGTGTGTGTGTGTGTGTGTGTGTGTGTGTGTGTGTGTGTGTGGGGGGGTGG
>JAOUQZ010000001.1:24725123-24727623 GCA_028564935.1 Neosilurus hyrtlii
ATATATTAGCACCTAACCAGGACATGATTGAGATTTGACAGATGAGCACTCAACTGAGGAGCTTCACTTTAAGCTCTTGTCTCTCTGTCCTTTGAGAATTAGTCCTTGCTCTCTCTCTCTCTCTTTCTCTCTCTCTCTCTCTTTTTCTCTCTCTCTCTCTCTCTCTCTCTCTCTCTCTCTCTTTCTCTCTGTGAGTGACATGTATTTTCCTCTTTCTCTTCGTCTGCAGCTCTGCTGATGTTAAATGCATGTCTCCTTCTAACATGGCCAGAGGGAGATCAATACAGATTTTGGAACATGGAGAGAAACTTCGACCCTGTCTTTAACCCTCACTTTCTTCTCTGTCTCCTGGGCACAACTGACTGCGACTCGTCATCTCCTTACAGACCTCTGGATGTCTGTCTTCGAGGGAATCACCTCGGTGAAAAAGGCTGACACTGTCAGGTCAGAGCACAGAGGAGGAAAAAGATGAAAGCACAAAAGTGAGGATTAAAGGCACTTCGTAAACACACTTGTAGGCAAAAAGGTGTGGCTTATGTATCTCTGCGCCCACATGAAGGAGGCCTGTATACCCCTCAGCACTAGTTAAGGAGGTGTGGCTTATGTATATATATATATATATATATTGTTAGTGAAGGAGTCATGGCATATATACCCCTCAGTGTTTGTGAAGAAGGCATGAGATATATAACTTTCGGTTCTAGTTATGGAGGCGTGGCCTTTATATCTCTTAGCCCTAGGGACGTAGGTGTGGTGTATGTGCCTCTCAGCCCTAGGGTTGTAGGTGTCGCCTATGTACCTCTCAGCTTTAGAGATATAGGCGTATCCCATGTACCTCTCAGCTCTACTAGTGTTGTAGCCTATGGATCTTTCAGACCGGGGGGGGGGGGGGTTGTAGGCATGGCCTATGTATGTACCTCTCAGCCCTAGGGATGTATGTGTGGCCTATGTACCTCTCAGCCCTAGGGATGTAGGCATAACCTACGTACCTCTCAGCCCTAGGGATGTATGTGTAGCCCAGGTACCTCTCAACCCTAGGGATGTATGTGTAGCCTATGTACCTCTCAACCCTAGGGGGTATGTGTAGCCTAGGTACCTCTCAGCCCTAGGGATATAGGCATAACCTACATACCTCTCTACCCTAGGAATGTATGCGTAGCCTATGTACCTCTCAGCCCTAGGGATGTATGCGTAGCCTATGTACCTCTCAACCCTAGGGGGGTATGTGTAGCCTAGGTACCTCTCAGCCCTAGGGATGTAGGTGTGGCTTATGTACCTCTCAGCCCTAGGGATGTATGTGTAGCCTATGTACCTCTCAACCCTAGGGGGGTATGTGTAGCCTAGGTACCTCTCAGCCCTAGGGATATAGGCATAACCTACGTACCTCTCAGCCCTAGGGATGTATGTGTAGCCTATGTACCTCTCAGCCCTAGGCGTGTAGGTGTGAAGGAGTGTCTATTAGTCAGAATAAAGGAGGTGTGGTATCTCTTAATGTCATTAAGAGAGTTGTAGCTTCACTGCCAGTCTGTCAGAGAAGTGGGTGTGGTCTCTGTGTGAGATGAGAGGTGGTAAAGACAGACAAAGTTGTTAAAAAGTTTCAAACTCTTTATCTGTGTGTTTGCATAAATGACCTCCATGTGATCCTGTTTCTAGTTCACAGTTTATTACCAACCTTAATTATTTTACACAAACACCTGATCTTCATTCAAAGTTATGTAGCAACCACAGCAAATTCCACGCATGCAGCTTCAACGCCTGATTTTCAAACACCCACACAAAGCCATACTCGCTCGCTTTAATTAATAAATGAAGAGTCCGAACGAAGCGACTCCGATTTAAGGCGCTGATGGCTCAGTCCCTTCATTAGCTGGGATTAAATCTTTAAACGAACGAGTGGGCGATTTTTCTCAGTAAATGAAAACACAGTGACACGGGACATCGGGGGACTTGAGAATCTCTCTCTCTCACACACACACACACACGCGCGCATACAAGCAAAGATAATGCTAACATGGCAGTTCAAGTTTTGTTTATTTACTGCTTTCTGAAATTGTGAACGGCACGGAGCCGCAGGGCAAAGTGGATAACGTGGAACACTAAAATATGTAGCATATCTGCTTTATTTTTTAGTGTTTCTTCAAATAGCATCTCAGAATCAACGACTGGATGTTTATAAGTAACCCTGTGAGACATAACAGAATACAGCGGAGGTGGAGCTACCCGCTACCTCTGCTGTCTTTAGTACGAGTATTATTCTATGTCTAGTGCAAAGAAAATATATCAATAAATAAAATTATACATGTACATTCAAATTTTCAATAACAATTTTATTAAAGGGGCGGCATGTTAGCATAGTGTTTAGCATGTCCACCTCACAGTAAACAGGTCCTGGGTTCAAGTCCTGGGGTTGGCAAGGGTGTTTCTGTGTGAAGTATGCATGTTCTACCCTGTACATGTGTTGGTTTCCTCTGGGTTGACTGGTTTCCTCCTACAGTCCAAA
>JAOUQZ010000001.1:24732623-24735976 GCA_028564935.1 Neosilurus hyrtlii
ATCTCACCATCTGACTTGGTACGAGTTGTATAACTGTGCTCTCTAAATGGGAGGGACATACTCATAGTCTCCTGTCAATCACAGTGACACTAGCCAATCAGATCATTTATAATATACAAGCCACAGATTTTTTTTTTTGTTGAATATTATTGGATCAGTGGCATCTCTATATGTAATGTAAACTTTTTTACTTGAGTGTGTGTTTTTTACGTCGCTCACTCATTTGCCGAATCGCTTAATACTACTATTAGGGTCAGAGGGAGGCTGGAGCCTATCTCAGCTGACTCAAATTGAAGGAGGGGTACACCCTGAATAGCTTGCCAGACCATCACAGGGCGAGACGCATACAACCATTCAGACTCACTCTCACACCTAGGGGCAACTTGGAACAGCCGATCAATCTACTCTGCATGTTTTTTTGGGAGGAAACCAAAGTACCTGGAGGAAACCCACACAAGAACAGGGAGAACAAACTTCACACAGAAGCAAACCAAGCCCAAAAATTTAACCCAGGATCTTTTTGCTGCGAGGTGGACGTGCTAACCGCTAATCCCTGCGCTACTGTGTAGCCTGCTTTTAGCTAAAATGCTAGCTTCAAATTACAGCCTGTAATATACTGCAAAAAAAAAAAAGGAAAAAAAATACAATTTAGATCATGAGCTGGTAGATTGTTCCAGAACTCTCGGGTCGTTTCCCTCCTGCTGTATAGCGTGTCGTGTGAGCGACCCTTATTTTATTTTCCGAACCACTGCAGTACATTTTGATTGATGACCACCGACCCTAAGCTTTAAACTTTTTCTGTTTTCACGTTTTTTCCCTTCCTGTTTTCTCGTACAAGGTCAGGTGGACCGAGTGTGTGACGGCATGGATTGCCCTCAGCGGTTAATTGTATTTTTCCCAGAGTTTCAAGGATGCAGGTCGAGCAGAAAAAAAGAAGGCGGGTGTGGAAGAGTAAACGAAGAGAAAATTCCCATTCGAGGTCACTGAGCTCCTCTTTATTCAGTGTGTTACTCAGAGACAGTCAGGGACTGAAGTGTTTTACATGAGGACAAGTGTGTGAACACACACACACACACACGGTTAAAGAAAAAACTTCTCCATGTATCATGAGCTGTGTGTGTGTGTGTCTTGTAACATGATCTCTCTGTGTTGTAACATCATCTGCATGTGTGTGTGTGTGTGTGTGTGTGTTGTAACATGATCTGTGTGTGGTAACATAATGTCTCCGTGTCTGTGTGTGTGTGTGTGTGTGTGTGTGTGTGTGTGGGTGTGTGTGTGTGTTGTAAACATGATCTGTTTCTCTGTGTGTGTGTGTTTGTGTGTGTTTGTGTGTGTGTGTGAGAGAGAGAGAGAGAGAGAGAGAGTGAAAATTCACTGAATCCAATAAAATGCTTCATTATAGCTTTAATAAATTAAGACTTCATAATATAAATTATGTGATGGAGAAAGAGTGAGAGAGATGGGAAGAAAAAAGGATGAGAGAAAAGATGAGAGAGATGGAGAACAAAAGATTGATGAAAAAACAGAAGTGAAAAATGAAGAAAAATGGAGGAGATGAGAGAGAAATGTAGAGAGAGAGAGAGAGAGAGAGAGAGAGAGTGTGAGAGAGAGAGAGAGAGAGTGAGAGAGACTTAGCAAATGCGTAGCAGTAAAGATAGATAGTAAAAGAAAGTGGAGGAGTGGTGAAGAGGAAATGAAGGAGTGTAAAGCAGAGTGATATTGGGATATCGGGAGTCCCTGGAGCCGTTCCTTCGCAGAACACAAACACGTTTGTAATTGTTTTTTCTTCACCGTCGTTTCCTGAAGGCCTGATGAAGAAAATCAGCATAAAACATAATAAAAAGTTGGCCTCTCTCTCTCTCTCTCTCTCTCTCTCTCCCTCTCTCTTTTTCTCTCTCGTACCCGGCGTCTCCGCAGCTGCCTCCCACACCTGAAGCAGACACTTTTTCCCTCTCTCACCGTGATGAATGGCGTTTGTAGACAGACTCGCAATCTCACCGTTCGTGTTTTTTAAAATGCGATAAATTAGGGCCGCTCGCTCGCCGACTTCCTAATGACGAAGCCGAGCGCCTCTTATTACCTGAGCTCGGAGGTTCCGTAATCTCATACATGGAATTGCATTGTTTGTATGCGTTTATAAGAGACCGCGTAACTTCTTAATGAAAACCAGGACGTAGCGCAACGATTCCAACATCGGATCTCCACTAACCATGTTAGCAATCTGGTGTTCCTAGAAAGAACAAAAACACCAACAACAAACAAAAAAGTTTATAAAGTGAGCGAGTTTGGAAGGGGATCACAGTGGGGACCTTTTCAAAAGTTTCTGTAAGGTCGCTGTTGAGACCGGGGCAAGGTGACATCATACCGTCTCAACACTTCTGTACAACGTTCGTTTTACAAAGCGGGTTTATCACTGGGGCCCAGGTTCGGCGAGGCCGTTTCTGCATGGAGTTCTGTGTACATGTTCTCCCCGTACTTGCGTGGGTTTCCTCCCATAGTCCAAAGACTTTGTACATTAGGCTAATTCATGAATTGATTTCTATTTTAAGCCGCTTAATCCTAATTAGGGTTGCAGGGGGGCTGGCGCTCTCAGGCGACTCTGGGTGAGGGCGTGGTACACCCTGAACAGCTCACCAGGCCATAGCAGGCCATTCACACTCACACTCACACCTAGGGCCACTTTAGAATGAATTAGCCTACTTTTATGCATGCTTTTTGGACTGTAGGAGAAAACCAGAGTACCCAGAGGAAACCCAGAGGGTTGAATGGGGAGAAGGTGCAAACTCCACACAGAAACACCTCGAGCCCAGGAGTCGAACCCAGGACCTTCTTGCTGTGAGGCAAACGTGGTAACCACTGCACCACCATGCCGCCCATTAGGCTAATTACCTGTTTCAAATTGCCCCTAGGTGTGAGAGTGTGCGTTGACCCTGCGATGGATTTGTGACCTCCCACAGAGAAATCTGATAGGTCCAGTCAGGATGGACTGAATAGGAGATGAAAGGTGGGATGTGTGGATGTGGTAAGCATGCGCCGTGAGACTCCGCCCGTCGTACCAGGAGTAGATTGTGGAGGATGAAGATGATTTTGATGAACATTAAGAACAGAAGATAGGAGCTAATTAAGAAGCAGGACCACCAGTGGGTGTGTGCTAGCAATGTGAAGCTCCTCCCCCTCAGTGACATCCGCACAACTAAGTGATTCTTACAGGAGAAAAAATGTCATATAAAAACAGGTACTGCATTAAATCACTAAACACATCATAAAATATTACACTCACATGCACACACACACACACACACACACACACACACACACACACACACACACACACACACACACACACACACACA
>JAOUQZ010000001.1:24745955-24764784 GCA_028564935.1 Neosilurus hyrtlii
GCTTGTTATAAGATATAAATATTTTTTTTCTTTTATTTGACATTTTACCCTGAAAACATTGCACATTTGTACATTTGTTTATGTGAAAAATGTTCAGGTCCAATTCAACTTTATTTGTATCACACAATGGACCTTTTTTGCAAATGTATTGGAACAGAATACATAGACTCTGATATACATAGGGATATATATAGGGGGTAGCCATGGCCTAATGCTTAGGTTTTGGACCTGAAGTTCACTGGTTTGATTCCAGCTGCACCTTCCCTTCCTCCTCCTTTATAGCTGAAGTGCCCTTGAGCAAGATACCTAACCCTTAACTGCTCTCCAAGTGCCACAGTGTGTGGCAGCCCACTGCTCCGAGTATGTGTGTGTGTGTGTGTGTGTGTGTGTGCTCACAGAAACCCACTGACGCGCAGGGAGAACATGCAAACTTCACACAGAAACATCCGCACTGAGCCCGCATCTCGAACCCAGGACCATCTTCATGTGAGGAAGACATGCTAAACACTACAACCTCGTACCATATATTCGGTAGCATTTGTCCAGATATCGGGCACGTTGTGCACCAGGACTGAGAGCTATGAGAGACTGAATGTGCTTATGGTGATGATTGGCACTTACACTTTCTTTCAAATTTTTTATTCTTTTCTCCTTAGTGTGTCCGAGCTCTTAATATAAAATTCCTTAAACACACCTGTACATGTGACAGCCTGGTTGGACAGTACTGTTTGACACCTGAGACATGTGAACATGATGTTCTTCTCTGCTCTAAAGCTTTTCATGTCTTTTTAAAAAAAAAAAAAAAGCCCACATTAGCACTCTCTCCCTCTCTCTCTCTCTCTCTCCCTCTCTCTCTTGATCTCCCTCTATCATTCGGACAATGTGCATGTGCCCCGTGGGGTCCAGCTGACAGTTTTATTACCACATCATGAGTTGTATGTCACCTCACCCCCATCCATCTCGCTTCTTTCGCTTCTTATCTCTCGCCGTGCTCTTTCGTTTCCGTTTTCCTCTCCATTTATTCCCTCCTTCCTCCCCCACATGTTGTCCATCTCCGTAACAAATCATTCAAGAAGAATCTGATCAGTTCAGTCTCCTTTGACTTTTTAAAGGTAAACTCTCAAAAGCGTTGCGATGTTTTTATTAGTTTTATAAGAACCTGTTATTTTTTTTTTTCTTTCTTTTTTTAAACCTCTCTTATCTGCAGACAGGTGACAAATTAATGGGAAAGAGGAGCTGACTCCATTATGTCTGTCGTGGTCATTTATTATTATTATTATTTTTATTAATACATTTATTTATTTATGTTATTTTTTTCTGGCATGTTTGTGTTCCAGGTGTCTCCTTAAGCCGATTTGTGACAGTCTATTTAAGATGACTTCTTGTCACTGTGTACAAGACGATTTAAATACGTTCTACAGCCGACCGTGTGATACGGTGTGTTCTCCATGTCAGATCATACAATAACAATCTTCTAACTATAGACCTGCCATTAAAGTAAATAACTACATTCTGTGTATGTCAACAATCAGGTTGATCCTGTAGGAATCACATTTACCAATGCCAGCTTATGGTAATAATAATAATAATAATAATAATAATAATAATAATAATAATAATAATAATATGATATCCTACGCCATCCTCCTATTGGTGGCGCTCACACTCTGGAGTTTTGATATAAAATTCCTTAACAGTCCCGTAACAAACTCCTCTACTAAGGGAGCAGTCACACCTTGAAGGAGAACATAAACGGATGGCAGATAAACCGCAACATCTTTAATCTATTCGTCTCAGTTGGCGTGCATTCTTGTTCAGAAAACATACAAAACTCGGAATGGGCTTCACCGGGTAAAGGTGTCCACTGGTTGTATGGTTGTTGTGCTCTGGGCATGCATTTTGTTTGGAACTGTAGGATTGAGTCTTTCCGTGGACTCATAGCTGAAATATATTACCTGACATACACTGGTTGAACTGGTGGTGTGATGGATATAGACCGCATGATCAGCCATACAGACAAGGAGCGCAGGGAAACCGATGAATAGTACATGTGTAATGGGGGTCCAGAGGGCAAAACTGATGACTTAAGGATAAGTACAGTAGAACTGTACATGTATCGGGTTTTTAACGGGTCTGAAAGAAACATTGACATACAGCCTCTGGGGTACTTGTGAGAGCCTAGAGCAGTAACCGAGTCATCTTTCACCACCAGATTTTTATACCCGCTGCATTTTGGCATAGTGGTTATCCTGGGCTTGAGTCCTGGGTTTAGGTGTTTCTGTGTGGAGTTTGCATGTTCTCCCAGTGCTTGCATGAGTTTCCTCTGGGTACTCCGGTTTCCTCCCCAGTCCAAAGACATGCACATTAGGTTAATTAGTTGTTCCACATTGCCCCTAGGTGTGAATGCAACTATGAATGGTTGTGTGTTGTCGTGCTATGGTATGGCGAGCTGTTCAGGGTGTACATCACCTTTGCACAGTGTCGGCCGTGATAGGCTTCAGCCTCTATACAACAAGGTGTGACTACTCCCTAATCTAAAACTGTCACAACATGCATTCTATTACCACTGACCCCAACTTATGACCAAATAATTTTTTTATGATGTTGTACAGGTCAACAGGGTGGAGAAATGGTGGAGGAGAGGTTAGCACATCTGCCTCACAGCAAGAAGCCCATGGGTTTGAGGCCTGGGCCCAGCTGTGGTCATGGTTTCGTGGGTTTCCTTCAGGTGCTCCAGCTTCCACCCACAGTCCAAAGATTAACTTGAGGCTAATTAGCTGTTCTAAATTGCCCCTATGTGCAAATGTGCAATTCGGGAGAGGATTTGGTAAGGACTGGCTTAACTCAATCCCAAGGAGAGCATGGATACGCAGCAGCAAAGGAAGGAAGCAGTAGAGAACTCTGGCTTTTGAATTCATGACTTCCAATCCCTAGCAATGATGACTGGAGAAGACGAAGATGACAAGTCTACAGTTGTACAGCGTAAACCCAGCTTCAGAGTAAAACATCAGTTCATAACCACAAAAGTGGGTGTGGTCACGCCCAGCGGGACTCCACCCAACCCAATCACCCAATCAAGCATGTGATTAAGGTTAGAGGCTCAAAATGTAGTATGATGGGAATATCCAAGGAGCTCAGTGCAGATCCAAGAAAGAGGGCCAGGAACATCTCGTGGACCATTTCAGTTAAAAAAAAAACAGTGCAAAGCTTTTAACCATTGGGAGATAGAACCACTTTTGGAAGAAGGCCCAGACTGTCATCTTTAGCTGAGAGAAGGTTGGGTTGGATGATCAAGTACAACCCAGAAACCACCAAGACACAAGACTGCCATGAACCAGAAGCTGCTGGAACACCAGTGTAACTGATTAGAGTTGGACTGAGACGCTACCATCCAAGAAAGAGGCCACTGCTCCAACCTCAACACCCTTAACCTTGACTAAAGTTTGCATATTGAGCTGTTTGGTGACAATCAAACAGAACAACCCTGTCCTAGCTATTAAGCAGGGTGGTGGTAGGTAGCATCCTGCTCTGGAGCTCCTTTGTTGCCAATGGTGCATTGCCCAAAGTGGATGGAATAATAAAGAACCTCAAAATTCTTCATCATAACCTCAGATCTGATGTTCCTGATGTACATAGTTCAACCTTGGACACAACTGGGCATTCCAGTAGGACAGTGACCTCAAACACCACATCAAAGCAGGTTGGAGAAAAGCCTTTGGAATAACTTTCCCAAAGTCCTGACCTCAAAACTATTTAAAAAAAGGGAAATGTGCTTAAAAGTAGAGTCCGTTCCAGGAAACCAATACATTTTATTCAATTCTGCCAAGAATAGTGGCCAAATATTGAGCCGGAACTCTGCCAGAAGCTTGTTGATGTCTACCAACAGCATTTGGTCAAGGTGATACTTGCTTGCTTGTTTTTTTTTTTTTTTTGTTTGTTTTTTTTTTTTTACCAAATATTTGGTCTTCCTTACGTATTTTTTGACCCTGCATGCATTTTATTTATTTTCTTTTTGTGGGGCCAGTGGTGTAGTGATGAGGGTGCTGGGCTCATGATCGAGAGGTTGTGGGTTTGAATCCCCGGGCATTAGGTCCCCACTGTGCTAAGACCCCTGAACAATGTCTTAATTATGTGTACCTCTGGAAGGTACCAGTAAAAAATCCATCCAGCAGTAAAAAAATCCACCCAGAAGTATAAATAGGTACCAGTAAAAAATCCTGGGAAGGTAACCTGCAATGTAATAGCGCCCAACTAGGAGTTGAACTCCTAGTTGCTTCACGCTACAGAAACTGGGGATAAGCTCCAGCTCTGATGAGCCAGTAGGCTCTTTTCTACTTAAGATGGATGTTGAATAATCATTCATTCATTGATTCATTTGCTGAACCAGATTAATCCTACCTGGGTCGTGGAGAGGCTGGGGCCTATATCAGCCGACTTCGAGCACAGACGGAGTGCACACGGAGTAAACAGCTTTCTAATCCATCAAAGGTCAACACACAGAACCACTCACACCTACTTAGCACATCGGCCTCACAGCAAGAAGGTCCTTGGTTCGAGTCCCAGGCTTGTGCATGTTCCCCCCGTGCTTGTATGGGTTTTTTTCAGGTAATTCGGTTTCCTCCTACAGTCCACATGCATGATTTGGCTAAGTGTGACTCAAATAGAAATAAGCGGCCCAGCAAACGGATGGACGGATTGACGGATTCCTTGACATTGATTCTGTTATCGTTTAGATGAACGAATGTCAATTAAATAGGTTTAGTAGACACGCCTTTCATTTTTTGTTCTCTCGCTCTCTTTAAGTGTGCATGAGAGAAAAAGAGAGAGCAGTAGAGAGTGAGAAATAGAGAGAGAGAAGAATGCGAGGCTCAATTGTGCACCATTTTTTTTCAGTCACTTACAATAGACAGTCCATATGAAGTCTCTCTCTCATTCTTTCTTGTCCTCCATATCTTTATCCATCTCAGATCTCTCACTTTAGCTCATCCAAACACCAACAGTGCCCCCTAGAGTTTTTATGTGCGTGTGTGTGTGTGTGTGTGGACAAGAGACATTTAGCTGCGTTCATTCTTTTTGGCAAAATCTGTAGCTTTTACTTAGAAAAAAATAAAAGCAAAAGTTTTCTTGCGCGTGTGTGTGTGTGTGTGTGTGTGTGTGTGTGTGTGTGTGTGTGTGCGTGTCTGTGCATGTGTGTGTGTGTGACTGCGCTCCCGTTGTTGCAGTTTTTTTTTTCCTTAGGCAGAAATAAGAAAAAAGTCGCTTTTGTCTGCATCACAGAGCACTCTAGTTTTCACAGCGAGACGCAATCGAACACCCGCCCCCTTCCATCATCACCCACCCCCCACACACAGCTTGTCGACACAGTCCCCTGTCCATTAAAACACTCTACTCAACCCTATAAATCTGTTCAAAAGTCTCGTCGCTGGACTTTCTTCTCTGCCATATGCAATACGCCATATGTTTCCCAGCGCCGCCATCTTTGCGACAAGAAAAGACAGACTGCCTTTAACTTAAACATCCATATCTGTTTTATTTTTAGACATCTGCCATCTGCTCTTCAATTTCCTGTTAGTTATGATTAATGTGCAAACGATAAATCCTGTCATGAACACCTGTATTTGGGACACACGCCAGGCTTGCACTTTAGGATATTTTGCTGTCGGAGAGAAAAAGAGTTCAGGTGGTCGGTTTTACTTATGGGGTTCAAACCAGCGACAAACTGTATGAGTGCTAATGTTTACACTTGTGGGCGTTTCTTATCCATCATGCACTTTTCCTTAAGTACGCAATTTACTTCACCATAAAATTCGATCCAAATGAATTTGCCATGGGTTGGCAAGGTGGAGTAATGGCGAGCATGCCCACCTCACAGCAAGAAGGTCCTGGGATCAAGTCTCAAGCTGAGCGAGGGTGTTTCTGCATGGAGTTGGCATTTTCTCCACATGCTTGTGTGGTTTTCCTCCGGGTACTCCGGTTTCCTCCCACAGTCAGGGTGTACCCAGGGTTCAGGGTGTACCCAGAGGAATCCCTCAAACTCATTCTTACTTGTTCATTTTCCGAACCACGTAATCCTATTCGTGGGGCTGGTGGACTAATGGTTAAGGCGCTGGGCTCATGACCGAGAGGTCATGGGTTCGATTCCCTGTTAGACCCCCACTGTGCCAAGACAGTGGTGGTGTACGTCCTGAACAGCTTGCCAGTCCATCACAGGGCCAACATACACAACCATTTACACTCACTTTACCTGGAGGAAATGCTGATAAGAAACCTGGGAGTCGAACCCAGGACCTTTTTGCTGTGAGGCTGTATCGCTAGCCGCTCTACTCCCATGTTGCCCCCTTGCATTAATCCTTTTTTTTTTTTTTGTATTTGCAAATAAGATTTTGTTGCCATGACAATTCACTGAGGTTTATTTACTGAGTTGGATAATGTGCATTATTACATTTCCTATTAAAGTGATCAAAGTTATTCCCTGATGCATGATGAGACACAGCATGCCCATATATGGCATGCAGAAGTAAAATCTGATGCGTTTTTAGATTTTCTCCAAGACAGCACCAAAAAGCGAAGCTCATGAAGTATAAAAGGACAGCGGTGTCATATTAAAACCCAACCGTAATTTCCCAAACTTGTATTTACGGCGCAGGGATCCCGCAGAGATCCGGCGAGCTCGTTTGAGTCAGAGACGCCGCATTCACTGCTTTTAAGGTCACTGCAATCTTCTGACATCAATGCCGTCATTCAGGAGTGCGGAGCCGGATAAGCAGCCACTCTGAGAGCTCGACGCACGGGTGGCACAGCGTAACCCGGGTACGGCTGGATCTTTTGTTCCACGCAGGAAGAAAAGCAGAAGTACGGATTCGCCAAGTTGCACGCTAGTCCCAGCGCGGCCTTCAGTTGTTCCCGCTCAAATACGATATTCAGACTTTTTCTATTCTCATTCTTTGGATACGTGTTGAAAAGGAATCATTCTTTCAGCTGTCCTCTCGACATGAAATACTCCGAGCTGTGAGAAATACGTCTCGGGAGCGGAGCAGAAAAACGCCAGCTTGATTGTCACTTTAACAAGTTCCACAATAGCAATCTCATTTCCATCTCCACATGTGCCCATAAAAGGTCAGATTTACATACGAGTCTTCACCAGAGGCTTAGAGAGTTAGAGCTGAATGAGTTTCTGGAACTGTACACACATACACACACACACACACACACACACACACACACACACACACGCGCGGGCGCGCGCACGCACACACAAACACACATTGACAGAGCATCCTGATTTGTATTGTTATTGTGAGTGTCTCTTACAGACACGTAGCAGCGTTTCACAAGTGATTACAGCAATGAAGAGAAATAATAAACATATTTACATGTTAAAATTAAGATTAACTAAAAGGAAAGAGAGAAAAGTAGAGCAAAGAAAGGCAGGAAACAGACAAAGAAAGAGAAAGATAAGAAGAAAGAGTGCGAGAGAGATAAAAAGTAGCAAATAAGGCAGGAATCAGAGAGAAAGAAAGAAGAAAGAAAAGAAAGGGAGAGCAAATAAAGGCAGGAATCAGAGATAAAGAAAGAAAAAAAGAAAGAAACAAAGAAAGAAAGAAAGAAAAAAGAAAGAAAGAAAGAAAGGTAGAGCAAATAAAGGCAGGAAGCAAAGATAAAGAAAGAAAGAAAGAAAGAAAAAAAGGGAGAGCAAATAAAGGCAGGAAGCGGAGATAAAGAAAAAAGAAAGAAAGAAACAACGAGAAAGAAAGAAAGGAAGGGCAAATAAAGGCAGGAAGCAGAGATGGAGAAAAAAAGAAAGAAAGAAAGAACGAAAGAAAGAAAGAAAAGGCAAGCCAAGGCAGGATGCAGAGACAAAGAAAGAGGGAGAGAGTAGCAAATAAAGGCAGGAAGCAGTGACAAAGAAAGAAACAAAGGAAGTAGTGGAAAAGTAGAAAGAATAAAAATGAAGAAGAAAGTGAAAATGTGAGCAGATATATGCAGGAAACAGAGACAAAGAAAGAAAGAAAGAAATAAGGAAGAAAATAGGGAGCAAAGGAAGGCAGGAAACAGAAAAAGAAATAAACAAACCAAAAGAAGAGGGAATGATTGAAAGAATGAAGAACTTGAGGACTCATATGTGCACTGAGGGTGAACCTGTGTGATTATTCATGCGTGAAGTCCATGGGTTCTTCCACTAGACGCTGCTTCTGAGGCTCAGTTCTCAGCTCTCAGTTCTCAGGATGTGGCTAAACCCCACATACTGAATGGTAGTTAAACTTCGCGAGCTTAACTCTACAGCACCCTGAAACCCGGACACGTGATTCATTGCAGTATTTTGTGTCACGCTGGTGTTGATGATCAGCTGCTCTCAGAAACCCCTCCATGGACGCCAGTCAGTGGTATCAGGAGCTCAGACGGAAATAGCTGTGATTGCTCTAAATCTGCCACTGTAGAAGCGCTCGCTGCTGACCGGGTCGCCCCGAGAGCAATTGGAAAAGAGCGAGCATTCCACAGAGAGCACTTAATAAAGAGTGAGACGTACTCAAGGTGCTCTCCGGGCAAAGGTTACACCATCTTTAATAAAGCCTATGGAAAGAGGACGGCACCCCTCTGGGAAAAGCTGAGCTTTTAAAAATGCATTAGGCACCTAAAGGCTTTTTTTAATCTGTTGGCTGAGATTAAATCATCGTTTCTTTTCAGTTTTCATTTTTATTCTGACCTCGGAAAGAGGAACAGGAAAAAAAAATCCAACATAAATTAGGGTTACAGGAGGAGCTGGCATTCTAAATGAAGTGTATTTAATCGTTTATTAAATCTCAATATTGGGAAGAAAAAAGTGGGAAGTGGGAAGTGATCCTGCGTGATGATTAACACTTTGCAATTGGTGCTTATACTTCGCTTAACGATTAGCACAACCTGATTAGCACATCCACCTTAGAACAAAAAGCTCCTTGGCTCAAGTCCCGGGTGTTTTTGTGTGGAGCTGGTGTGTTTTCCTTGCACTGGTGTGGGTTTCCTCCAGGTACTCTGGTTTCCTCCTACAGTCCAAACACATGGGCATTAGGCTAACCGGCTGTTATTAGGCAGCACAGTGGTGTAATGATTAGCACATCCACCTCACATCATGAAGATCCTGGTTCATGTCTCAGGCTCAGCGAGGGCGTTTCTGTGTGGAGTTTGCATGTTCTTCCCGTGCTTCCTCCGGGAACGCCGGTTTCCTCCGACAGTAAAGCATGGACAATTGGTTAATTGGCTGTTCCAAGTTTTCCCTAGATGTGAGTGTGAATGCTTGTTTATGTTGGACCTGCAGTGGTCTGGTGAGCTCTTTAGGGTGTACCCCACCTTCGCCCAGTGACGGCTGAGATAGGCTTCAGCATCCTGGGACCCTAGTAGGTATAAGCGGTTTATCAAATAAGTAAGTGAGTGAGATATTCTACCCATTTTCAGACCTTTATCTTTCATTTCAGAGACCAGTGGAGAACTAAAGTCCAACTCCTGATCCAAAAACTCCACAGGCTTGCAGGCAGCTCCTAATTTTAAGGGCTTGTTTGGCTTACTCCTCTCATTTATGTGCCTTCTCTACTCTGATTGGTCACCTTAAGGCTCCATAACAAGTGCAGTGGGAGGCAGGCCGAGATGGGCAGGGATACCGGTGTGCTCGGGGTTGGGGGGGTGTCAACACACTAGTGCCAGATCTCTGGAGCTCTGTAACACACATGGTGATGTTGGAATTTTGTGTGTGTGTGTGTGTGTGTGTTTGTACTATAAGAGAAAACTTGATTACCCAGAAGAAACCCCACAGCCCTCTTTGATTCATCTGTACTGATCTTTTCATCATTATTTGGGTTCATTTTCTTCCGCTTGATCCCTTATTAGGCTCAGAGGAGACCATCCGAGCTGCTTGGAGCCCATCTCAGCCGACTTGAAGGTGATACACGCTGAACAGCTGTCTATGACTGTATAAACAGAAACGTGCACATACGCACACACAAATACACGTATGCACACACACAAGAGCGATCAAGAATATCCAGTTAGCATAATGTGTGTGTTTGGACTGTGAGAGGAAATCGGAGTATGCAGAGAAAACTCATGCAACCACGGGAAGAACATGGAACCTGCACCTACATACACCCTCGCCAGGCACAGAGCTCGAACCCAGGACCTTCTTGCTGTGAGGCGGATGTGCTAACCACAACGCGGTCATGCCGCCCTCCTTATTGTTACCCCACCATAAACCTGAATAGCAGTTTGCCTGAAAATTTTATATAAATAATTGTGGTCTCACTGTACGTACTTCTAGTGTTCTGAGTGCTATAATAAACTCCGCATGCTTTGATAATCCACCGAAGCATTCTTGCTGTTTCCTTTTTCTTGATCCATGTGCACCCATACTTTGTTTTTTTTTCTTTTTCTTTGTGTTGTTTGTATTTTTCAGCTGCAGTGTGTTTTAGCATCTGGATATTGATGTTAGCACCAGTCCCTGGAATACATCTGGTACGTTTTTGTTTCTAAACATCCTGTTCTGTAGTCCAGCTTCCTGAGCTTTGTACTCGCGTGTAATGGCACTTGATTTTCTCAGCACGAGCGCCTGCTTCCATAATTATGACCACATGAGAGTTCCTCTTAGCATTATGTTAACAAGCCAGAAATGGGAAAAAAAAATAAATAAATAAATAAATACATCCTTGAATGACTAACTTCTTCATCTTTGTTACCTCCCCCTGTTTGTATCCCTGTGCTGTGCCGACCGCTCCAGGCCAGACCATTACGCCTGTTTATCTCGCTAATCTATTTATGACACATCACGCCTCTCCCTCTTTCCCCCTCATTACCCTTCACTCAGGTCTCAACGTGGCATCAAAGTTGCCATAGCGACAACGTCTTCCCTCCCAGCCCCCGGGGTCAAAAAGTGGGAAGGGAAAGTGATTCTGAGCGCTCTGCATGGTAGCGATGGCATGATTTCTGTATTTTTCAGTATTTTTCATTGCTATTAATGTCACATCAGGTGACCGAGCACGAGGCTGCACACGCATCAGAGCAATCTGCTCGTCCAATTCCGATGTTCCAGTAGTGACCGACGATGAACTTGAAGCTTTCTGTCTCCCACTGAGAATCCAGGTCAGAATGTTGGTAATTAGCATGTGCACAGATGACCTGTGCTTAATGAGCAAGTAGGCGTGAGTTTTTAGATGTAGTAGAAATTAGTTTGTAGGAAAAGTTAATAAGTAGTAATTTTGCCCTTCTGACAACCTTCAGTATCCCCAAAGCTTTTTAATTTGATCTGGCTTATTCGGTAGAGTTTGGTAGTAACTACACACGGTGTGTAAAACTAGCTGGGGACAACAAGTAACTAGTAATATCATTCATTCATTCATTTTCTGAACCATTTAATTCTAATTAGGGTCGGTCGAGGGCAGATTGCACCCCGGACAGCTCGCCAAGCTATCGCAGGGCAGAAACATGCTGATGGCAGTGCAGACTTCTCTTGACAAGTAGTACCAGTTCACCGGAAATATTTTAAAGAAATACTTTAATAATGATTAAATGGAATAAATGTTTTATTTTGAAGTGCAGATATAGCATGTAAATGTGAGCATGGATGAGATGGGTTGTCATCAGCTTGTCATGTTACCAAAAAACCACAAAGTGTAAACTGCTTGGTAGCACTGGAAATTACAACCAACAAACCGGAGTGGCACTCACAGAGTGTAAAGTACCTCCAGCATGCAGCATGGATAATGTAGTAAATAGTTCTTATTTGGGTACTGGTTTTAATTACCCATGTGCTTGTCATAAGATATGTTCCCTAATAAGTTGAAATGACCAAATTGGCAGAAAAAATCTCTCTTACTAGTAAGATTTAAGAGATGGCTGGTGTTTGTCCTTTCAAGATCACTTAAGCTCAAATGTAATTGCCTCATTTAAAAGCCCGTATATGGCATCCTGTTAGCGTTCCATAGTAACAGCATGTCTATGCTTGGCATTTTGTGACCTTGGTCTAACCTTCACCCTTGACCTTGACATTCCAAAATCAAATTATCTCTGGGACTATGGTAGGGTACTGTCCCCACCAAGTTTGGTAGAAATCCGTGCAAGGGCGTGGCCAGGCTTTTGTTCACAAACAAACAAGCAGACATGCTGGTGACTAAAATATCGCTGTCAGAACTCTTTGACGTAATGAAGCTTAGCGTTTAATAGCACAGTTCATGCAAATCTTTGAAGATTATTTGTAGCTCTGCTAATACAAGAATAAACTAGTGGGAAATATAAGACCCCAGTGTTCAATGTTATAAAGAGGTTTTATATTTATTTTGTCCAATTTCATACAAATAGCACCGTAAGGAAAGAAGAAATGCTATAATGGTCTTACGCTAATCTTTGCCAGTTATAATTTCCCACTATTACTCCTTTGTCAACTGCTTAATCCTATATTTGGGTCACAGGCAGGCTGGAGCCTATCTCATCCAACTTTGGGCTTAGGAAAGGTATAGCATGATCAGCTTGCCAGACCTTTGCAGAGTTAATACACCTGCAGCGATTTACCCTGACTCTCACAACTTTGGGTGAAAAGGAAGAGCCAATTAGTCTAATGTGCATGCCTTTGGTCTGTGGTCCACATAGAAATGCCTTTTGCTGAGCCACGACTTGAACCCAGGTTCTTCCTGCTGTGATGCGGACGTGCTAATAACTACACCACTGTGTCGCCCCATGACTTTAATGTCTCATGCAAAATTGTCATTAGTCATGCTGTATATGAACATACTGTGGCGCAGAGGCCAGCACGTCCGCCTAACAGCAAGGAGGCCTGGGTTCGATTCCCAGGCTTGGGCGTTTCTGGGTGGTGTTTGCATGTTCTCCCTGTGCTTGTATGGGTTCGTCTGGGTTATTCAGTTTCTTCCCACAGTCCAAAAACATGCACAGTAGGCTAATTGGCTGTTCCAAATCACCCCTAGGTGTGAGTGTAAATGGTTGTGTGAGTGTTGGCCCTATGATGGCCTGGCGAGCTGTCCAGGGTGTACCCCCCCTTCACCCAGCGTCGGCTGAGATGGGCAACAGGCTCCCCACGACTTTAATTACGATTAAGCTGCTTAGAAAATGAATGAATGGATGAACATACTGAATATGGTGTTGTTTGCGGTGAATACGGATTATGTCTAATTGGTCTTTCTTTCTTTCTTTCTTTTAGTCCTTTCTCAAACCCGAGCTCTGAAACTTCTAAAAAGAGGCACCTGAGCTCTCCCCTCACCTCTTTGGATGTCAGCTCATTTCAGAGCTAATGATCCATCCACTTCACTTTAAAAGGAGAGCTGGGGAGAGAACGAGCGCAGGGCCGGGGTTCTCCGAGGGTGGCGGCTGGTGAAAAGACCTCATTCTGTTTGGAAGCGAATACAAGCACCTCCAAACTCATTTCCCTGCCGGTCTATCCAGCAGGACTCGATTAAGTTCAAGCACAGAGAGAGGGGGAGGAGGAGGGGTGGGGCGCTGTACACACGATGTCCTCTTCTCGTTCTTCTTGTCCCTTTCTCCATCCCACTCACCCTCAGCAGATAATAGGACGCATCTGACTCATCGGCCAGAAAAGAGGGGGGAAAAAAAAGGAAAGAGATTTGAGAGGAGAGTGGAGAGAGGGGGTAGATAATAGCACACCTCTGCCTCTGAATGCCCAAAAGAAGGAATTATAAATGGTGGGTTATAGGAGACGACGAACAAACCTGAGTCTGTTAAATCCCTGTTACCGAGGGAACAAGAAGAGCAGAAATTAAAAAAAAAAAAGTGAAAGATTCCAGGGAGAGATTCGAACTCTTTGCTTTATGCGACCATTGATGAATCTACTTGTTCGGAGAATAAAATCCGCTTCTTGTGAAAGTGCTGTGGTAATGTCCTTCAGCTGAACACTCTTAGAATGCCTCAATACACCAGCACTTCAAACGGATCGATGATGACCATTAAAATGAATAACTTCAAACAGAATGTGTGGTATTTGCGCAGATGTTAGCTTTACTGTGCATCAGATTTGATACCCCACCTATTCTATGTCACCCTGATCTCAAAAAGAAAGAATTTAAATACAATTTGTTTTTGCAAAGTTTAATTCATATATATTCCAAAAAACTAGCGTTGCACTCATAGAGTACAGGGTACCGCCACCAGGCTCAAATTGATTATGATGACAAGTCATTATCGAGCCTGAAAATCTGTATTAAACTGCAGGTTTTTATAACTTTGCATAGTTATAATGAAATGTCTCCCCCTAGAGGTTGTGTGTGTGGGGGGGGGGGTGTTTGTTAACACATTTTTTGCACTTATTGACCTTATTAATCAAAATGTATGCAAGTTTGCTCCTAATTTTATTATACAGTCTGACAGAATATAATCCCCAGATTTTTCAGGTAATATTCGGAAGAATTCTGTGTATTTGTGATCTTTGACCTTTCAAGGTCAACCTTTTTCTTCACCATTATTCTGGTACTCTATATGTCTGGTGTAAATTAGAACAAATTCAGATCAAATTTGCTATATTTTAAATGTAGGGTTTTCTCAGGATTTCAGGATTTAAAAAATTTTATTTTTTTTTATGATTCCATGTATGTCACCTCCAAAATGTAATGGTTTATTACTTGTACCACACCATACTTTTAAAGTATACTGCATGATGATGTCACAGATAAGAATAAGTAAATAATTACTGCTGTAAAATTTTATAAAAATTTGCCACACCTTTAAATTTTTCAGAAAAATTAGTATTTTCAGTGTTTTTGTTTATTAGACATACTTTTACCTCAATATACTTGTCAGAATTATTATTATTATTATTATTATTGTTCTCCTTGTCTACAATAACATTGTTCAATACATTTTCACCAAAAAATTATAGAGAAGTCATTTTTTATTTCTTTTTATTAGAAGCCCTTTTAGACAAAAGTGGTGGTGTGTAATCTTCACTACACTCTACAGCAGCTTTGCAAACTGCTTCTAGTTTGATTTAATGATAAAGGGCAATTGCAGGTCAAACTGAAATCAATTATGACTTTAACTAATTAAAGAGAAAGAAAAAAACATAGTTATTTTGACAGTGTGGATGGGGGCAGTGGTGACTTGGTGGTAGGGTGCTGGATTACTGATCCGAAGGTTGGGGGTTCAAGCCCCACTTTCACTGAGTTGTCACTGCGGAACCCCCGGTGCAGCTAACTGGATTATCAAAGGATAGCCATGTTTCTCACTGTCTATGGTGAGAGGGAAGTAAAAAAAAAAATATTGCTGACTTTTGAAAAGAGTAGGCTATTAAGTTGACATCAGTGTGTTTTCATCATTGTGGCCTGGCGAGCTGTTCAGGGTGTACTCTACCCTTGCCCAGAGTCAGGTGGGATGGGCGGCAGCCTCTCTGCAACCCTAATTAGGATTAAGTGGTTGTGAAAATGAATGAATGAATGACATTGGTGATCCTAAACCAATCCTAAAACACAATGTGTGTGTCGCTTGTCGGTTCCTGTATGAATGCATCTTTAGATCGTCCTTTGTCTGTTGTCTGTTTGCCTTGTCTTCTCACATAATTTAAATGTGTTGATAGCTTGATATGGAGCACAGTATCATAATTTTGGGGCACAAACTCCAAGTTTCATGAGTTCTGATGTAAGGTCTTGTGATTGACCGAGTCAAAGGCATCTAATTAATCAAGAAGTATCAATCCAAAGATGATGAGATGGCTGGCTGAGCTAGAAGTGTAAAGCTTGGAAGTGTGAGTTGTTTAAAGAGAAATGGAAAGAAAATAGAAATAGAAGAGGGCCAAGCATTTAGCCTTGAGGGAATCCTTTAAGGCAATTTCATAAACTGAATATGGACATTTACCAGGTTTATATGAAGGGTAGGAAGCAAATCACCACAATCCAGCTCCATAAACTAAAAGCTTTAATGAATACTAACAAAACAGTTTTGTGACTGACAGCACGGAAGGCTTTGAAGGAATCAAGAAGTATCAGGAGCTAGATTGTTGTCAGGGTGTCCTTGCAGCCTGTCGTTTTGGTTAATTTGAAGCGAGCTGTTTGAAGCCTTAACGGTTAGAATTCTGGAAGTGATTTTGGGAGAGAATTAGGGGAAACTTAAACTTCAAGAGCAACCAACTAAGTTAATTAGTGGATAGATTCAATCTAAAATAATTACAAATGCACAGTGGTCGGTCAGTCTTCCTGTTGGTCAAGAACATCTGTTGAAACAGGCAGGATTTGTCAGACGTATCTTTGGGAGCAGGCAGAATTGGTCTGTACTGTATGTGGGGAAATTGGTCAAGAGTACCTACGTATAATAGGGTGGGATTGGTCAAGAATATCTGTGGAATTGGTCAAAATCTGGCCACATTCTCAAGCTTGGTCTTTCCATGAATGATCATGTAGAGTATAGGTGGGAGTTGGAGGGATGGGTTTTTCTGAGGAAGCATGAACGTTTGCTTAAGGGTGCTTTGAGTGTGTGGGATTGATCAAAAGTACCTGCTGGAGTGTGTGGGTTTGATCAAGCATTCCTGTAGGAGGGGGCAGGATTGATTTAGGATACCGGTGGTAGTGGGCAGGATTGCTTAGAGTGTTTGCAGGAGGGGGACGGATTGATCAAGGATACCTGCTGGAGGGGGACGGATTGATCAAGAATACCTGCAGGAGTAGGCAGGATTGGGCAGAGTGTCTGCAGGTCTAGGAGGGATTGGACACAGTATCTGCCGAGGTAGGAAACACTGCAGCACTTTTGTAATCAAGGGTACCACTAAGAGTGTTAAATCCTTTTGATTCCTCTGCCACCAGGGAGCATCTCTTTTCTTATCAAGAAGGCACAACATGTCCTGTCTGGGGAACTCAGTGTACCTCAATCAATACTAGCTCCCTTCTGCTTTCCTTTTCTCAAACTTCCCTTTGCAAAACAAGCAGTCTGCACTGCTGACAAGAGTATTGTGTCCACTCACCCCATCAATGAAATCACTGCCAGAGCCAAGACAGGTGCTCTGAAAAATGACTAAGGACCCCACCCATCTGGGAAGCCACCTGTTTCAGGCTCTACCATCTGGCTGATGGTACCAAACAATTTCACTACAAGACAGCATGCCACTACAATAGTCACCCCCCCCCCTCCCCCGTGTGCTACCAACCTTTTTATTCGAGACATCATCATGAATTCCCCATTTTCATTCTCATCCGCAATCTTTTCTAAGGTTTAACTGTAAATGATTATGTTTATATTCACAGTACATTTACAACATTCCGAGGACAAGCAGCAGGAGGCCCAGTTTTTGTCTCAGATGTTATTCAGAACACTCCAGGATATTAAAACCCTTAAAGCTGAATTAGTCATTCATTTGCAAAACCCTGATATCCTTCTAGCTGACTCTGGGTGAAGGCCAGGTATACCCTGAGCAGCTCGCCGGTCCATCTCAGGGCCAAGCTACACACAACCGTCCACGCTCACTCTTACTCCTATTTGGAACTGCCAATTAGCCTAATGCGCATGTCCATGGGCTGTGGGAGGAAACCGTTGCCGAGCCCTGGAACTTCGGGCTGTGAGGCAGACGTGATAACCACTAGACCGCCGAACAGAGATTTTCCTTTTTAGTAAAAAAAACTTTGGAGTAAAACCTCATTAAGGTATAATCATTAACTATTCATAAAACTCTTAAGGGAGCCCTTATTTCTAAGAGTGTATGATGGCTGATGTGAGGGCTGAAGCGTACTTGGCTTGCTTCTTCCCTCCGGAGAGTGAATATCTGGATGTATCACGCATACAATAGCTATAAACTTTCTACTTTATCTCCCACACAAAATCCTCCATAAAATCAAATTAGTATGGTGGAAGTGCACTTTGACGTGCAGCTCACACATGTGCCATTAGCGCCTGTTCTACCTCTCCTGCTTGGAGAGGGCTGGCAGTCATGTTCGTCTATCCTGCACGGTCCTGAGTTATGCTTGAGGTACCGCCCGGGTTGAGGGCATGGTCAATTAGCATATTTTCTAAATATTTAGGTGCAACATTTCAATTTAGATTTAGCATTTAGATGTATATTTATTTAACATTTAGATATAACATTTAGATTTATATTTAACATTTACATTTAATATTTAACATTTAGGTTGGACATGCAAACAGTCATTTTATATTTAATTTCATCTTAAATGTAAGGAAAAAGTCCTAAATATGAAAAAAAAAATGAGCTAAATATTAAAAATGTGTCAGCTAAAGCTTCTCAGTCGAATTTTTACATTAGGCGCCCCATACATACACACTGCATTACCATTTAACACCCCATCCACCGTAGAATCGCTGCACTCAGTGGTGCTGAAAATATAAGTCTGTCAGTGGTAAAATGCCCGCACACTCGAATGAACAATGCGTTTTAATGAGCGCTGAAGCCGCTCCGAATCCAAAGCCAACCCTTTCCCAGTGTTCTGCATATCAGAGTCTCGTACCGTGATTAGATCTCACAGAAACAAAGTGTTCTCAGAAACGGAGATACATGTAGCTCTCTCCTGGTACTTTGGGGTAATACCAGTCATTGCTGGCATGTGTACGTGTGTATGAAATAATATCATTTCAGAGCTAAGCATCATCTCTTGAATTAAATCACCCCCTTCTTTGAACATGCACACACTCCAGCGGACATTTATACTACCCTCAATAGACCCCCCCCCCCAAAACCCATGAGCCCCTGCTCAGAAAAGGAGCTCTTTTGTTTCAGTAATCAATCTCGCCACCACACAACGCCTCATCAGCCAATTCCATTACTGCTGGGATGTTGTGTGTGTGTGTGTGTGTGTGTGTGTGTGTGTGTGTGTGTGTGAGAGAGAGAGAGAGAGAGAGAGAGAGAGAG
>JAOUQZ010000001.1:24764884-24777384 GCA_028564935.1 Neosilurus hyrtlii
GTGTGTGTGTGTGTGTGTGTGTGTGTGTGTGTGTGTGTGTGTGAGAGAGAGAGAGAGAGAGAGAGAGAGAGAGAGTGGCCATTGGAGCATCAGCCCCAAGCAGTTTAGTCATTTTTAATATCGGACGCACACTACTATTTTCAGCCTCTCAGTCATCGGAGTCTAATATAAATATCTGGGTTTGTGCTAACGGGTCATGCTTTAATAGCAGCAGCACCGCTAGTTTCAACATCGCTGACTCAGGAGTTTTAGGTAGGGCAATTTTTTTGTTTGCTGTTTTTTTTTCTTTTCTTTTCTTTTCCTTTTTTTTTTTGAAGAACTTCATCAGGCGCACTTTTATAAAACTATGAGCCTCATTTATCAAGCTGGACGTGAAGTCTGTTGGCGTGTTTACTCCCGCGTCCCGAGCTTTGTGTAACTTTACACAAAGGTTACACACACACGCACACATACATACACATACACACACCGATCAAATAATATACATTTCATCTGGAAATTGGGTCGGATTCCTTCATTCATTTGTTTCTTTGTCAAATCCTATAGGGGAGGCTGGAGCCTATCTCAGCCTGAAGTGCTCCTGAGTTCATCACAGGGCCAACACACACACAGTGGAACACACAAAACCACTCCCACTCCTACTCATATCTAGGGGCAATTTAGAACAGACAGTTAGCCTCATATGCATGTCTTTGGACTGTAGGAGGAAGCCAGAGTACCTGGAGGAAACCACGACACCACATGGTTGCCAGGTTGAACGAATAAAAAAGAAAAAATCAAGTGGGACAAAATTAATGGCACCCCATAAATGGATCAAGGTCTATGGAACCTGCTGTACAGTAATGGCAGAGCTGGGTACTTATAAACTGCTGTGATTAGGGCATGTTTGCTTTCTTGTGGTTGCCATGTTGGTATTTTTAGCACTTTTTTGCCATTTAAGGAGTTTTGTGTGAGTTTTTTTTTTGCAAAGTGAAATGTTTGTTGATATGGCAGAAATTTTAGCTCAGGCTGGCTTAGGTAGTAGAATCACATCACTACTGTGCATTAATACCATGTGTTATACTGTGTTTCTCTTTTCATACTTCCATGTAATGGACACATCACTTATTGGTTTACTCGGTGGCCTGTATCTATTTCCACCTGTCTCTCTGTCTGTTGCAATGTCCTCAGAAAGATGAATAAAAAGCCAAAGGAAACAAAAATTCCTTGGGGTGTCCCACCTTTTGAGCTTCATGCACAGCTTTAAGTTCCTAATATTTTGAGCGGGTGTCTTTACACTGTCCAGTACAGTGTACTGTGCTATTTACACCCTCTGAAATATTAAAAATGGGAAAAAAAGAATAGCAAGTAATGCTGTGTACTTCCCAGCCTTAATGCTGATAGTCTGAACCATGTACGGAAAGGGACGGAGCTTTTAAACTTCTGGAAAACAGTGGTAAAAACACAGTAGGCATGTACAAGTAAACAGTCGGAGAGCGCAGACCTCCACCAAGGCCGTTCAGTACCCCCATGTAGTATTGTAAGAAATGCAGCATTTGTATAAATGCAACATTTGTTTATTATTTGAGCCCTACAATGCAAAAGCACAGCCATTTATATGATTGCATTGTGTAGAGGACCTGCCTTGATTAAGAGGCCTTGGCTCAGATGAGGAAGTTTTAATAATTGGATTATTATTATTTATTATTTTTTTTATGCTTTGTTATGGTCCAGACACAGTAACTCGGATGACTATGTCATCCGCGCTAAAAAAATCTTTAAAAATTCCCTGCATCCAGACAATAATCTGGATCCCTGCCAAAATGTATTCAATTGTATCAGTTCTGACTCATCCTGAAAATTCCATCAAAATCCGTTTGTAAGTTTTTAACAGACAGACAAACAAACAAACAAACCAACACCGGTGAAAACATAACCTTGTTGGCAGAGGTAAAAATAAAAAACGAGGTGTGTGGGTGTAGTGGTTAGCACAGCCGCCTAACAGCAAGAAGGTGCTGGGTTTGAATCTCGGGCTCAGCAAGGGCGTTTCTGTGTGAAGTCTGCATGTTCTTCCTCTGCTTGCATGGGTTTTCTCTGGGTACTCCGGTTTCCTCCTACAGTCCAAAGACATGCACATTAGCCTAGCTGGCTGTTCCAAATAGCCCTTAGGTATGACTGTGATGTTGATTGGTTGTGTGTGTTGTGCGATGCCTTGCGATGGCCTGGCGAGCTGTTCAGGGTGTACCTCACCTTCTCTGGAGGTTTCTTTGGAGCTTGCGTGCTTTTCCAGTGCTACCATGGATTTCCTCCGGATACTCCAGTTTTCTCGTACAGACCAAAGAAGTGAGCATGAGGCTAAGTAGATATTCTGTAATGTCCTTATGTGTGAATGTGAGTTTGAATGGTTTTGTGTATGTGAGTGTGTGTGTGTGTGTGTGTGTGTGTGTGTGTGTGTTGGACCTGCAATGGTGTGGTGACCTGTTGACTCCCAACTTCACTCAGAGTGGTTTTGGGTAGTCCCCAGGTTCATTACAACCCTTAAAGGGTTGAGAAGTTCACGCGGTTAATGAATAAATGGGAGGAAGGGGTTTTATTTTTTTTTTTCAAATTGATATTTCACTTAATTATAATAAATATAATAGCTAACTGCAAATGCTGCCTTACCTGCAGGTAATCTATGTATGTATGGATCTATCTCTCTATTTATCTGATATTTATCTTACCGAGAATGCTGATATAAGAATTTTTTTGGAGCTTCTCCACGATCTTCAAAGCCATCTTCAAAGTTATGGAAATGAGCATGAAGCTCTGTTTACCACCGTTTTCTCGAGCTTGGCTCGTCCAGACCTCCAACTATTTCCCTCCGTACCCTGAAGAGATACCGCTTTCACACCTACGCATCCCCCCGTGCTCCTGTGTTTCTTTCCGAGCACTTTTGATTTTCCTTCTCAGATGGACTGATCAGATACGGGCAAGAAAATGAACGAGGACCAGAACGACTCCAAGGACGATTCGTGTGCTCAGTTTGGGGGAAGTCGTTTCAATTTCTAGGGAACTGTAAATTGGATGTGACCCATTCAAAGAGAAAGAAAGAGAGAGAGAGAGAGAGAGAGAGAGAGAGAGCTTATCTGACAATTTCCACTTTTGAGTAGATGAAGTCTTAAAGAAAACTTCAGAAGTATAGTTGTCGTCCACATACGCTGCATCACCGCTGGAGGGGTCTCTAACGGGCACACTCACAACCTGTGGGGTGCCTTTAGGCCTGTGTGTGTGTGTGTGTGTGTGTGCGTGTGTGTGTGTAAAGGAAAGACAGAGATGGATGTGTGGCTGTCAGGCTCCTCAGAGTGTTCTGAATCAATCTGCTGATCTTCTAGTTGCCAGAAGCTGGCACACATTATCACAGAGAATAGTTGAAACACAGGCACACACACACACACACACACACACACACACACACACACACACACACATCCAGAGATAGAGAGAGAGAGACAGTGACAGGGAGAGAGAGAGAGAGAGAGAGAGAGAATAAAAGAGAGAATGAGACAGACAGACAGTGAGAAAGAGAGACAGGGTGATAGAGAGATAGGTGGAGAGAAAGAGATCAACAAACAGATAGGGAGAGAGACAGAGACAGAGAGAGGGAGAGATACAGACAGAGAGCCACACATTGCGGCACATGGAGAGCAGTTAGGGTAAGGTGTCTTGCTCAAGGACACTTCAGCCATGAATGTGGAGGAAAGGAAGGTGCTGCTCACTCCCCCCTGCCAACACACATTTTTCCTGCTAGTTCGGGAATCGAACCAGCAACCTTGAGGTCCCAAACCCCCTTCTCTAATCATTAGGTCATCGCGGCTCCAACCTTGGCCCCACCCTCGTGTGGAATGCCTCCGGGTATTCCGGTTTCCTCCCACAGTCCAAAGACATGCATGTTAGGTTAAATAGCTGTTCGAAAATGCTCCTAGCTGTGAGTGTGAATTGTTGCGTGCGTTACCCTGCGACGGTCTGCCGAGCTGTTTAGGGTGTACCGTTCCTTTGCGCAGTGTCAGCCGACGACCCTAGTAGGAGTACTTGGTTGAGAAAATGAGTGAGATGAGAGAAGTGAGTTCATCTTGAAAAAAGACAGACTAAGGAAGGAATGATCGAGGTGTTGACTATGAGTATTGGATCAATTGCTAGCCCAGAGATTTCCCTGGCGGACTGTAGAAGAATAAAATGATTACACGTATCCACTATTCCATAATATTTCATCGAAACGATGCCATAAAAAATAATTAGCAGTGCCTCCTCCTGTCCCAAACCCCACACTTGAACTCTACCGTAACTTTTAATCCAAATGTGCAGATGTGTGAGGACGCTGATGGCTAAACTTTGGATAAAAGAAGAAGTTAATAACCCTTTAAGCTGTCTCTCGAGCTTCCGTGGAAACTCATCTCGTCCCAGGAGAACTTTTATAATCTAATTAGTTTTTGCCTCGTCAATAATAAAATGTTTAAGAAGCCGAGCTGTAAAAGTGTAACATACTAAACTGTCACGAGAGCTGCACTGCTGATGATGAGATTTACTTCATATTCTCTTGATGGCTTAAACACTTTTTTTTTTTTTTGCTGTCTGATTGTGCACAGGCGTCGTCATTACTCCCATTAATATCTGGACCCGGAGACAAACGTCAGAAGAGTTTATCAGAACGTCTCTGTGTGTGTGATCCAGCAGCTCCTGACAGACAGAGCTACAAAGACGCTTCCTCGTTCATGCAGAGGCAAAACAAAGACAAGAAATATATGCATCGCTACAAAGACTGTCAGAACCCCGCCATGTACGCCTTCAACAACCGGGTTTCCAAACACAAATCAAAACGTCGATGCTGTATCAGACGGATATTTTTAGCTGCTGTTTTATTATTAAAAAGTTCTTTGATGGAATGAAATGCAAGCATCAGATCAATCCTTTCCATCGTGTATACAGTATGTGGTATGGTTGCTAAGTTACATTACAGGTATGGGTTCAAATTCCAGCATGGATTTATTTATTTGTTTGTTTGTTTTTTTGTTTATTCGTTTATTTATTTATCATATGCTTTTGCTTTTTTTTCCTTTTTTTTTTTCCTTTCAGGAGTTTCTGAGAGCTGTTGGGTTTTCCACAATGTCATGTTAATAAAAATCCAAAGCCTAATTAAATAAAGTAAATAAAGTAAATAAAGTAAATCAAATGCATGTGATTATTAAAATTGTAAAATGAGATAAAACATCCCTCCCAAATCTTCCTAGAAATACCTACAAATAGAAAATTAGAAGAATTCTTTTACAGATTTTAAGTAGTGAAGACTCGAATTTGGACGTTGAGGAGATCATTTCCAAAATAAAGACTTATGCATCATGTATGAAAATAATTATGCACATTTGAAAATCTTTATTTATTTATTTGTTTTTTGTTTGTTTGTTTATTTATTTATCAATTCATTCATTCATTCATTCATCTATTCATTCATTCGTTCATTCGTTCATTTATTCATTCATTCATTTCTTTACTTATTTGGTTATTTGATTAATAAATAAATAAATGCATTCTACTGCTGGCTTTCCTTAACTTAGCTTTGGCTTTAGGTTTGTCATTCATTCATTCATTTTCTGAGCCGCTTAATCCTAATTAGGGTCGCGGGGAGGCTGGCGCCCTGGGCGAGGGCAGGGTTCACCCTGAACAGCTCCCCAGGCCATCGCAGAGACAACGCTCACACAACCATTCACACTCACACCTAGGGCCGATTCGGACCAGCCAATTAGCCTACTGTGCTTGTTTTTGGACTGTGGGAGGAAGCTGGAGTTCCCAGAGGATTCATTATTTTTAAGATAACATTTTAAAAAGAATAAATAAATTAATAAATAATAATAATGAAATTAAAAATCAAGAAATTGCAAAACAATGTTAATTAATCAACAGAAAAGGTCTAAAACTTATTTTTAATAGAAAAAATGTATATGTATAACAATAAGCAGTAGGTAAAATTATATAAAATATAATGTGGTATGTTTTCACATCTACACATTGTGTTTTTTTTTTATCAAAATATCTATTTATTTATTATAAGGATATTTTATATAACATTTCCACAGAAAAGACCTTTCCATTCAAGATATAAAAAAAAAATCTAAATGTTTAATAGGTAAAATTTCTCAGCCAATGTTTACACTTAGGTCTCAAGTCTAAGAGAAAGAGAGAGAGAGAGAGAGAGAGAGAGAGAGAGAAAGAGAGAGAGAGAGAGAGAGAGAGAGAGAAGGGGGGAAAGAGGCTGCGAGAGTGAGAGGTTGAGAGGGAATAAAAATAAGAGAAATATAAAGAGAGAGTGTGTGTGTGAGAGAGAGAGAGAGAGAGAGAACAAGAGAAACAGAAAATAGGAAAGAGAAGGAGAGAGACTGAGAGAGAGAGGCTGCGAGAGCAAGAGAATGAGAGAGAGAGAGAGAGAAACAGAAAATAAGAAAGAGAGGAAGAGAGACTGAGAGAGAGAGGCTGCGAGAGCAAGAGAATGAGAGAGAGAGAGAGAAAGAAAGAGAGAGAGAGAGAGAAAGAGAGAGAGAGAGAAAGAAAGAGAGAGAGAGAGAGAGAGAGAGAGAGAAAGAGAGGTGTACAGTAGCTTTTTTACATTAATACACAAGTCCAACAGGATATGATTAAGCGCTCACACTCCCAGAGTTGACACTCTACAGGCAGGTCTCAGAATGATTAAGAGCTAAACAGCGTGAAATTAGTGATTGATTGAAATTTGAGTTGAAAATCATCATCACTTTAATTATATTGCGATGAATAATGAGAGACGGAATGATTGGGGAGCTCTCTGAAGCAGCTGCCATGACTTCCACTAGTGTACCATCAACTAAAACACTCCTGTTGTGCTTTCATTGAAAACTACACACACACACACACACACACACACACACACACACAGTACTGTAGAGATGCTACAACAGATAATTAAGAGCCTCGTTAAGCATGTCCGGCAACTTGTTCTGGATTAATCAACAGTTTTTGTTCTATTAATTTTAATAAACGCACTGGTGTGTAATGTTCTTATTTCAACAAAGGGTAAAGGCTTTCTGTGAGCAGTTCTTCCTGTGCATGCATGGGTTTCCTTACGGTTCTCCGGTTTCCTCCTACTGTCCAAAGACATGCACATTAGGCTAAATGGCTGTTTCAGGTTGCCTCTAGGTGTGAGTGTGAGCGTGAGTGTGAATGTTTGTGTGTTGACTCTACAATGCACCGGTGACCTGTTCAGGCTGTACCCTACCTTCGCCCTCCCTGCAACCCTGGTGGGATAAAGCAGTCCAGCAAATGAATGAATGAGTGAATAAATGAGGTTCAAACTAGAATCATAAAGCTTTCTTTGATTGTTCCTCCAAAGGAATCCATTCATTCATTCATTTTCTAAGCCGCTTAATCCCTTTTCGGGTTGCGGGGGGGGGATCTCAGCCGACTCTGTGTGAAGGCGGGGTACACCCTGAACAGATGGCCAAAACACAGACAACCATTCACACTCACACCTAGGGGCAATTTGGAACCGCCAATTAGTCTACTGTACATATTTTTGGACTGTTGGAGATAACCGGAGTACCCACAGGAAACCCACACAAGCACAAGAAGAACATGCAAACTCCACACAGAAATGCCAGAGCCTGCGACTCGAACCCAGGCCTTCTTGCTGTGAGGCAGATGTGCTAACCACTGGGCCAGCATGCCACCCGCTCTGAAGAAATCCTGTGTATAACCCTAAAACTTGACTGTTTGTATTTCCTTTTCCTTTTGAATACCATAGTCTGTCCAGAGAACCTTTAGGGAATTTTCTTCTAATTGTAAAACTCCATCACAGCACCATAAGCCACCACGTTTTCTCAAGCAAATATTCTGTTTCTCTTCAGGAAGGAAGAAACCTTTGAAGAAGCCATTATTCGATTTATACTGTAGATGGACGTACAGGAAGTTAATTAGGAAGATAGTGATGTTCCATGTGTGATCTGTTCCCCATGTTATTTCCTGACTCCATTTATCCGAACTTCTGTGTCTGACATCACCGGGTTAACCTTTTTCTCTCTCTCTCACTGGGGAACTGAATGAGTTTTCCGGCTCTTAGTTTTCTGGAGTGTCTTCTCTAAAGCCAGCTAATCAAAGATGTCATCATTGACCTTTAAGATGCTACCAAAGAGAGCATGCTGCACCTCCCACCATCTCCTCCAAAAGATAACGTACACACAATGAGCCTCTCATGTAGCTGACTTGCCGACTCGGGGCCTTGTACTTGATGTTTTTTCTTTTTAAAAAATTATTATTATTGCATGTAAATGCCATGATGAAATGTCAATGTAAAAAATAAATAAATAAATAAATAAAAATCATAAGCAGATGTGCAAACCTGAAATGAAAAATCTGCATCTTTGATTGAAACCTTAATTTATATAAATGTGTGTGTGTGTGGGGGGGGGGGCATAGTTATTAGCACGTCCGCCTCACAGCAAGAAGGTCCCAGGTTTGATTCCGTGAAGGGTTTGCATGCTCTCCCCGTGCTTGTGTGGATTTCCTCCACGTGCTGCAGTTTCCTCCCAAAAAACATGCACATTGGCCTAATTGGCTGCTCCAAATCGCCCCTAGGTGTGAGTGTAAGTGTGAATGGTTGAATGTGTGCTGGCCCCGCAATGGTATTGCGAGCTGTTTAGGATGTACCCTGCCCTTGCCCAGAGTCGGCTGAGACAGGCGCCAGCATCCCCGAGACTCTAATTAGGATTAAGCAGCTAAGGAAATGAATAAATGAATGAATGAATGAATGAATGAATGAATGAATGTATATAAAGAGCAAGGGTGAAAAAGTTGGAGCGATGTGGGCTGACGGATGGTTTGAGAAAGGTCCTGGCATATGGTTCCAGAAAGATAAGAGAACGATAAACCAGGCAGATAAACCCCGAACAGTGGGAAGAGGGGCTGATGGGGGGGATTAATGTCGTTACATAATAGTGAAAGCTGAGCAGGAGGCTGGAGGGCTCCAGAAGGCTGACCGGGCGGGGGTAAACGAATCCATCTCTGAGGCAAAGAGTCACATACAAAAACAGACACTACATGTACAACATGTAGCGAAATGCTTATTACAACTGTCCTATTTCTCCACTAGCACAGGCTTCCATCATTGTGTGTGTGTGTGTGTGTGTGTGTGTGTGTGTGTGTGTGTGTGAAGGGTGTAAGGGTGGGAAAGAGTATGTGAAGTGTTGATAAGAAGAATAAGGAGAGGAGGGCACAATGTCCAATCTGATGGCCATTAGCTTAATGTTGTATGAGACATCATTAAAAAGCCATCACAGTGGCTGTCTATCAGAGAGAGAGAGAGAGAGAGAGAGAGAGAGAGAGAGAGAGAGAGAGCGACGGACAGCATGGCAGAAATGAAGGTGAGGCTTCTCCACCTCTCTGATAAACGATCTGGCTCTGATTCAGGATTAGGATTGAGAGCAGGTTTATACATGTGGTGTTATTACTTTTTTATATCAGTGTGAGTCACTCCATTTGAGAGTCACACTATTTCTTCTCTCTCTCTCTCTCTCTCTCTCTCTCTCTCTCTCTCTCTCTCTTAATACCTGCATTTCAGAGAGCAAAAAAACTAATTCCTTACTTCCTCCTACCAGCAGTTGTTCACATGGTGATTAATGGACCTATAAATGCCTTCACTATTAATTAATTGTTTGCAGATTTCCATTTTTATGCAAAGCATTTTGATAACGCAGAGGAAATGAGCAGATCTGCTGATAGAAGTGTTGACATTGTAATTGATGATGCACCTGGAGCTGTTATTGTTTATATCAGGGTCTTAAAGCCCAAGTCATAGGCCTTCATATCCTGCTGGAGTGCACCTGACACGCTCGTGTGCTTGATGCAAGCCTGACACTAGAGCTATGTCATTTCCTGTTCATAGTATCGGTTTGCTAATAGAACAGAAACATATAAAATTCATTTTACATATCAAAAATCTGCACCTGGATCTAATACGCAGATTGGTATTCACCCACAAACTGCTTACTCCTACTAAGGCCGCTGGGAGGCTGGAGCCTATCTCAGCTGACACTGGGCGAAGGACACTCTGAACATCTTGCTCGTCAGACCATCGCACAGACACAACCATTCACACTCACACCTAGGGTCAATTTGAAACAGCCAATTAGCTTAATGTGCTTGGGAGAAAACTGGACTACCCAGAGGAAACTCACTCAAGCACAGGGAGGACACACACACTCCACACAGAAACGCCCTTGCTTAGCCCAGGGCTTGAACCCAGGACTTGCTGTGAGACAGACATGCTAACCGCTACACCACCATGCTGGCAGTTTTTATTACTGTTCAAAGGGTAAAATGTGTAAACTGGCCCGCCCCTTAGCTATTTGGCTATCCATGTGGCCATAACCATTATTATTACTTTTTTTGTTCATTTTTTTTTTTATAAAAATAATAAACATGTAAAAACGTAAAATATATATATATATATATATATATATATATATATATATGTGTGTGTGTGTGTGTGTGTGTGTGTGTGTGTGTATCAGCCATCAATAAAGAATTAATTAAAAATATCAATTAAGTATATATCAATCAGTCAATCAATCAATTAATGCATCTCTCCTGCACTTCCTGGCTCTGGTCTGAAGTGAAAGAAGGAAAGGTAACTCCCTTTTCCTCGCTGGTTTCCACCTTCATTTGCCTGTCTTGTTATTTGAATTATCCGGTTAACGAGTTCATGTTCCGTGCTTTTATTCATTTATTCATTTATCCATCATGCGTTTTGCTCGACGGAAGTTTGTCTGTCTAAAAGTTTAATCTCGGAATTTTTTATGAAACAGTTTCACTCATTTCGTTTGTAGTCGAACGCCGGGAGGTGATAAGAGCACTGCTTTTTTCCTTTAGATAGCATTACAAAATCGCACATGACTGAGGGTGTGTTGCAGATAGAGACTCGAGGGAGTGGAAAGGTTAAAGACTTGTGGTAGTAGACGTCTCTCTGAACTCTGCATGGAGCCGGTCTCTCACAAATAATGTGTTTCACTGAACGGCAGGGTGGAGACACTCATCTCTCTGCTGCATGTCATGGTGTTAGATACTCCTGCTGTATCACACACACACAGACATTTGCTTTTCTGTTCTTGGCAGAACTTTGCTTTACCATGTAGCTAAAAGTACATTTAAAACTTTAACCTCTGTGAAAACTTGCATCATGGGAACCGGCTAAAAGCTGGAAATTAAAAAAAACACTAGAAAGCTTAAAATTAGGGAGTTCTAGAAATATGGAAATTAGGGAACACACAGAAAAAAATTAAATAGAAATAAGGCTAGAAATAAGGGAACACAAGAACGATAAAAAGTAAGGAACAGTTGAAATTTAGGGAACATTAGAAAAATAGAGATTAGGGAACACTAGAAAGATGGCAATTAGGGAACACTAGAAAGCTGGAAAATAGGGGACACTGGATGGATGGACATTAAAGAACACTGGAAAGATGAAAATTAGGGAAGGCTAGAAAGATGGAAGTTAAGGAAGGCTGAAAAGATGGAGATTAGAGAACACTAGAAATACAGAAATTAGAAAACGCTGGGAAGATGAAAATTAGGGAACACTGGAAAGATGGAGATTTAGGAACACTGGAAAGATGGAGATTTAGGAACACTGGAAAGATGGAGATTTATGAACATATGGGAGAATTTTGTGCCTCCACAAGATCAAATATTCGTATCATTCTAGGGACATTTAGTTCCCATCATGCTATGAAAACACACACACACACATGCACACACACACGTATATTACTCTCTCATTTCTTATTTAGATCATCAGTGTAACGACTCATTGGGACAGTTTGCCTGAATCGCTCAGTCGTGTCTGACAGCTAGCGTCTTTATTAAATTGGTCACTTTCCAGATTCCCCATTAGTGAATAGAGCAGTCGTTCCATGTCCCTCATCCCTCATTTGTCCCTCACTGCCTCTTCGCACCATTCTACAACCCCAACAAGTCGTCTCAGGCACATGATGACGGTAAAGATGGTGTCTATAGAGGAAATTTGTGCTTCTCTAGCTGTAACATCTTTTCATAGCTAGTGGTCTGTAAGCAGTGTGGTACTGAAGATCTGTAATACTGTTAATCATAAACACTTCAAGGAAGAGGATCGAACGCTCTCTACACACAGGTTTTGTTTTATCAAACTCCTTCTGGGTGCTTCTGATATTTAATGCAGGATGACATGTGAACGCGGTCGCTGTTAAATATTGTATCTTGCAGTGCGTTCGCTCAAAGTTGTATAGATTTGTTGCAGTGCGGTTGAACAGTCGCTTCGATTGTGTACTCGGAGAACGCCAGAGGCGGCTCAATGTTTTATTAAGGGGTTTGTCAAGAACTGTGGACATTGGGAGCAGAATGGATCAAAATGCGGAGAGACCGAGTTACGGGAGTGAGTCTGTAACACGGAATCTTCATAGCAAAAGGAGCAGAAAACAGGAAACCATTAA
>JAOUQZ010000001.1:24788864-24804543 GCA_028564935.1 Neosilurus hyrtlii
CAATCAATCAATCAATCAATCAATAAATAAATAAATAAATAAATAAATAAATAAATAAATAAATAAAGCTGACTTTACATGTAATCTAATCTTTTTCTTGCTGCATGACCCACTTTTGAGATTTATTTAATGAAAAGAATTGTGGACATTTTCCTTGAGAGTTTGCTAGCATAATTCAGAATTCATTGCATGCCGTCCTGGTCCAGATGCAGAAAAACAAGCCCAAACCATGATACTACCAATACCACTTATCACAGATGTCCTAGGATTCTTATACCAGAATGCATTCTCTTCCCCAACTACAATTCTCATTTAAACTAAAATGTTCAATTCTGTTCTCATCCATTGTCTTTTTTTTTTTTAGCCTCAGAAGAATTCGTATGATCTTTAGCAAACTGTATATGAACAGTGATTTTTTTTTATTCTTGTTCTCTTTGCAACCCTATCATGCACACTATTGCTGTTCAGTTAAATAGTGTATATACTTACTTTAAATGTTAATTTAAATACTTTTTTATATCTTTTTAACAGTTTGATGTACAGGACAGGCTTCTTGCTGTCATTCAAAAGATTAACATAAAAAAAAAAAAAAAAAAAAAAACATGTAGAAGGAAATGAAAGATTTTTCGCTAATACTCTCACTGAAACAACAGCAATAACAACAAAAACAAAACCCTTTTAGACCATTCAGCTGCGTTCACTTAAATGTATATTAACAGCATATATGAACTATTTTTAGGATTTTCGTCTGTATTCACAAAGCTGGTGTTAATCTTAAATAGTCTAAATCTTAATCTGTTAATAGTGAGTGTGAACCTCACTAATTATCACAAGTCCAGGAACTCATGCTGTTTTTGTCAAATTTTGACCTCACTATCTGTGTTCCTCTGCAGAAACCAAGATTAATCAGACCAGGCTACGCTCTTCCAGTCTTCAGGCCAATTTATACCAGAACCAATTTTCCAAACCTTCTTTCACTTGAGTTTGAACACCAGCACACAGACTAAAGACATAGGTACAACATCTAACTAGCAATATAGTTGAAACTCAGTATTTTTATTTATGTATTTATTTATTTGTTAATTTTTACATAATTGGGGTGAATTAGCCTCACGAGGGGCATTTAAGGCAAGATTTTAGGCAAATTCACCAAATCAATCCTAATAATACATTGATGATCAGGGCAACATGGTGGTGTAGTGGTTAGAACATCTGCCTCACACAGACACTTCTGGATTAAAGTCCCTGAATTGGTGAAAGTGTTTATGTGTGATGTTTGCATGCAATCCCTGTGCCTGCATGGATTTCCTTCAAGTGATCCAGTTTCCTCCCTCAGTGCAAAGACCTGGTCTGGCAAGCTGTTCCGGGTGTACCTCACCTTGACCCACAGACAGCTGAGATAAGTTCCAGTCTCCCAGCGACCCTAGTAGGATTAAGTGGTTCAGCAAATAAAATGAATGAATAATGTAAAGTATGAATTTGTAAAATTTTTCTTTTGTTTATTTATTTTTTTTGGCAGACTTTATTTTTGTTTATTTTATGATTCTTCTTTAGAAGCTTGGAAAGCAACCTTGCCTTGGGTTTCAAAAAGAACATAAACTAAATTAATGATGATGATGATGATGATGATGATGATGATGATGATGATTATTATAAACAACAACAAAAACAACAATAATAGTAATAATAATAATAATAATAATAATAAGAAGAAGAAGAAGAAGAAGAAGAAGAGGAGAAGAAGAAGAATAAGAGAATAAGAAGAAGAATCACCATCATCATCATAATATTAATAATAATAATAAAAATAATAATAATAATAATAATAATAATAATAATAATAATAATAATAATAATAATAATATGTGGTAATTTACTCTAACATCCTTAGCAGGTTCCTCGTTTTATTTATAGTGTACACTATTAATATCCTACCAGCTTTTTCCCTTTTAATTTTAATAAGTTGTAAATTGGTAGGTTACCGACAGATGGCGCTCCCAGCTCC
This sequence comes from Neosilurus hyrtlii, assembly GCA_028564935.1. Taxonomy (NCBI): domain Eukaryota; kingdom Metazoa; phylum Chordata; class Actinopteri; order Siluriformes; family Plotosidae; genus Neosilurus; species Neosilurus hyrtlii. The sequence continues at coordinate 24,790,870 of JAOUQZ010000001.1, forward strand.
ACATGCGCGCTCTCGCAGATCTGACACTGCTGAGACGCGGACCGCGCTCTGATTGGCTGTTGAATTTCCGCCGCCTTCTAATTGGCTGTGAGAGTTCCCCAGCTGGACTTCAGTCGGCGCTGGGAGAGAAGCGGGACATGCCGAGAGGAGACGCGGCCGCTGCAGCTTCTGTGATCCGCCGCTGCTTCTGAATTCATCCCGCTGGATCCGGAGCGGAATCAGACACTAGGTGGGTCTGACATCTCACTTTCACAGGAAGCTGTTTTCAAGGATTTGCAGGGTTTTTATGCGCTTTTCTTACACTGTCTTCTACCTTCTTCTTTCTGATTCACTGACAGATTAAAAATGATTTCTGAAGCTGGAAACTTTCTCTCACTTGCTGGGATCTTCATCATCGCTGTGTCTTGTGAAGCTATTGGTGAGTTTTACTCTGATTTAATCTCTAATTTAGTCCCATCACTTCTCAGTTTATGTATATATATATTTAAACTAGTTAATGATGATAAGTCATGATGTATGATGGAGGCTGAGGATGATTCTGGACAGCTTTCCAGGGTTACTGCGTTACAGTTCAATAATTCAGTAGATAATGTTATGTAAAAAAAACATAAAAAATATATAGTGGGAAAATATATTATATATTAAACAAGCAATATTTTAAAAATAAATTCATATTATTTTGGTGATGATATACTTTATAATATTATGAAGGGCATAAAGTAAATATTTTGTAAATAAAATCATATTATTTTTAAGATTTTTTTTTTAATTTTGTTTTATTTTAGGGAGAATATTAAATGATATTCTGAGAGAGAAAGTCAATCTATATATATATATATATATTAGCCATTGAAATATCAAAACTTACTGGATTAATGAACTCTTATATATATATTTTTTTTTCAGACATTGTCCCTTAAATGCTGTCCTATCTAACAGTGCTTTATTTAAAAGGGAAAATAAATAAATAAATAAACAAACAAACAAACAAATAAATAAATAAATAAACAAACAAACAAACAAACAAACAAATAAATATTTAAATAAAATTTCTGGCTTTAAATACCTGTACAAAATTATATTAAAATATTTTACCTTTTAAAAGAAAGTGGGGACCTGCCATATTTGGTGTATTCAATCTGAATACCTGGGGATGGAACGGTTTGTTTATTTAAAAAGCATTGATATAAAAGCTGACACTTGAAATTAATCCGTTTAACAATCATAAATTAATGTATATGTAAAAAGGAAAAACAACTGTGTGCGCGTGTGTTTTTATATATATATATATATATATATTTTCCTTAATAAACAAAACAAATAGGAACTTATAGTTCAGTAGTCAGCAGTCCGCACGTCTGCCTCACAACAAGAAGGTCCCAGGTTCGAGTCCGAGACTTGGTGAGGGCGTTTCTGTGTGGAGTGTAATTTTTTCTTCCTGTGGGTTTCCTCCAGGTACTCCAGTTTCCTCCCACAGTCCAAAGACATGCACATTAATTATGTGAGTGTGAATGGTTGTGTGCGTGTTGTGATTGTCAGTCCCAGATTCTGAAGAAAGTTATCCTGGAGATTTGTGCCGTATTGTATCATATCATGTCAAATGTCATCCAACGTTTGCTTCAATATTTGCTTTATGATTTGAAATCATATCGTGTCGTGTCATGTGGAAGTCTGAAGCTCCTTCTCTCATCATATCACACTGTGTCCTCTGTGTACTCTAATGTCCTCCCATGGTCCAAAAAACATGCACAGTAGGCTAATTGGCTGTTCTAAAATTACCCCTAGGTGGGATTGTGAGTGTGTTGGCCCTGCAATGGCCAGGCAAGATGTTCAGGGTGTACCCTGCCTTCACCCCGAGTCAGTTGAGATGGGCGTCAGCCTCCCCATGACATTAATTAGGATTAAGAGGCTTAGAAAATGAATGAATGAATTAATGGATAGTTTTCCCATCATTCTTCTGTGTTTTTCAATTCTTAGAAATTTATTAGAACTGGAACAGACATGAGAGAATTTAATATGGAGACAATACCAGTGAAATGGATGTCAATGAAAAATAATCTCAGTTCCAAACAATCACCTACTTGTTTAAACAAACACCCACAGACTCAAATTAGCACCAAAATTCTCCAAGCGCTCCATTAGAGTCAATTACATCCATGAGTTTAACACTAAAATGTATTCGTTTATTCCTTTTCTAAACCGCTTATTCCTAATTAGGGTCACAGGGAGGCTGGTGCCCATATCAGCCAACTCTGTGCGAAGGCAGGGTACACCCTGAACAACCCGCCAATCAGCCTACTGTGCATGCTTTTGGACTGTGGGAGGAAACCAGAGTACTTGGAGGAATCCCATGCAAGTACAGGGAGAACATGCAAACTCCACACAGAAATGCCCCGAGCCCAGGAATCAAACCCAGAACCTTGTTGGTGTCGGACATGGTAACCACTGCATCACCGTGCCGCCCTTTTTTTATTTATTTATATATTAAGTACCTATTTGCAGTTCGATCTCACTTGAATTGAAGGTGCACAAACTTTTGCATTAAGCTGTAGGTATGAAAATAGGGCAGTGGTGGCTTAGTGGTTAAGGCGATGGGTTACTGATCTGAAGGTCAGCGGTTCTGCCACCACTGTTGGGCCCTTGAACAAGGCCCTTAACCCTCAATTTTGCTCTAGATAACAGCGTCTGCCAAATGCTGTATATGTAAAATCAAAAGTGCCTCTAGGACTTTGTTCAGTGGGTCAGGAAGCGTGCTTCTTTACCATGCATTCACACACATACATACACACACCGGCCTTTTGAAGAATTCCCATTCCTGGCCCTTGTTTCTGCAGCTGGTTGTTTTGTCGTACACTGGTTTGTGGCCCCTGCCAAGTTAAAAAGCCGTCGAGATAAATCAGAGTTTAGGGACGATGACACCTGCTGGCAGGGGCGCCTCTACGGACAGGGACAAGCGTCAGACGTTATATGGACGGGATGGATGGGAACGTCTCGCTTTCATGCTGTCCTCCGTCACCCCGCTGAGAGCTCGAGGGCCACTTTACGGTCTCTTTGAGAAAATAAAAAACAATGAGTTTTTATAGATAAAAGGCGAAGCGGTGTGTAAATTTACCCGTTTAAACGTTCTCATAACAGTGGAGCTGCTTTGATTCACAACATTCTTGGATACAGTATAACCACGGGTAGCGTTCTTAACAAGATTTAAACACCGTGGAGGTTTAGCTGATGAAAAATATGGAGAAAAGTAATAGGGTCAGTCCGAGGGTCGGGGAACTGCCAGGTTGAATCCAAAGCTGCGGCTTTCGCTGGGAACGTCTTTAAAATGTTATGAGGTCATGAGCTTTAAAGAGGGTTACACATGAACTCTATGATTTTAAATACGGCCTCTATCTTCGATCATGTGCATTTTGCTAAACTGCTTAATTCTACTAGGGTGGCGTGGAGGCTGGAGCCTATCTCATCCAATGCTAAGCGAATGTGGGGTACACCCTGGATAGCTCGCCAGACCATCACAAGACTAACACACACAGCATTTACACTCAAACCCTCATCTAGGGGCAATTTGGAATAGCCGAATAGCCGATAAATGCAACTCCGAACCCATTGCCTCATTGCCATAGATTTGCTAAAGCATTTCATGGGTCTCCACGGCTAATCCAGAATTTACAGTTTAAAGCCGGGTATCCAATCCAAACACAAGGTTTTGCGGATGAAGGATTTTCCTCTTGCTCAGAGTTCTGCACATGGATATCTGTTTCTCTTGGGTTTGAACTCACAACCTTCTGAACGCTAGCTAAGCCTTTCCCGTCAAGCTGGCGCTGTCCGTCCCTGAGATAGTTCACTTAAACAGTATTTGCACTGTGAGGTGATCTGGCTGGGGGATGAGCTGATAAGACTGAGGTCAGATCTTCAGGAGTAAACAGTGTATTGCCTTTGCTGTTTACTGATCGGCTCACTCAGTCCTACCTGAGTCTTAAAAGCATATGTGTGTGTGTGTGTGTGTGGGACACACCGAGCCAGAGAAGGAAACGTAGACAGTCTTTGTTGTGCTTGGATTGCTCTTTTCCTTTTTCCTGCCCGTAGTCTCGACTGGAATGCTGTGGAGCTGAGCACTTTAACGCTGTTTGTGCGCTGAGGGCAATCAAGGGCTTTTCAGTCTGGATAAGGGTGACTGGAGGTAAATATGGAGCATGGAGGAACGAAGGGGCAAAGGTCAGACTGGTGAATTTCTGGAATTAAACAGTGCTTATTAATACCTGACCAGAAGAGGTTATTTTTTTTTTATATTAAATTTGAACTTGACAGCAGACTATTATTTAGTCAGGGCAGCATGGCGGTGTAGTGGTTAGCACGTTCGACTGACAGAACGAAGGTCCTGGGTTCGATTCCTGGGTGTTCCTAGTTCCTTGCTCTTTGGGTGTTTCTGTGTGCAGTTTGCATGTTCTCTCCGTGCTTGGGTGGGTTTCCTCTGGGTTCACTGGTTTCCTCCCACAATGCAACGACATGCACATTATTCTAACTGGCTGTTCTAAATTGCCCCTAGCTGAAGATATGAGTGTGAATGGTTGTGCGTGTGTGTTGGCCCTGCAATGGCCTGGCGAGCATTTCAGTGAATGAATCTTTTTTATTTTTATTTTTTTTTGGGTATAGTGCAGTACTGGTTTTTGTGTGGAGTTTGCATGTTCTTCCTTTACTTGTGTGGGTTTCCTCCATGTACTCCGGTTTCCTCCTACTGTCCAAAGACATGCACATTAGGCCAACTGGCTTGACTCTAGATATGAGTGTGGGTGTGAATGATTGTGTGTGTCACCCTGTGGTCGTCTGGTGAGCTGTTCAGGGTGAACCCTGCTTTCGGCCAACGTGCCAACTGAGACAGTCTAGAGCAGGGGTGTCAGACTTGCTAGCTATTTCTCACTAGAATGACTAGCTGTTTACTTGAAATAGGTTGCTGCCACCTAGTGGAAGGATGATGGATTAGGTTTCATGGTAATAGTTGATGCAAAGGATGTACGATAATCATATCATTTGAATGCTCTTGCAGACCCCATAAAAGGAGTAGGCAGGCCGGATTTGATCCGCGGGCCTTGAGTTTGACATGTGTGGTCTAAAGCCTTCCTGTGACCCTAGTAGCAGGATAAAGCAGTTTGTAAAACGAGTAAGTGAGTGAGTGTTTGATATGCATGCATATATATGACTCCATAGCAAACCTCTGATAGCAAACACGCAGATGATAAAATTGCGTAACGCGAAGGCGTATCATCACATCAGATACCAGCTGAGGTTAGCACCTGCTGGGAAGTGCTAATGGATTCTGGGTGATTATTCCTGAAGTAATAACAGAATAAAGGGTTTGGTAGTTCAGGATGATCCATACAGTCAGTACAGAGTCTGTTATGTCTCATCCGGTCCCTTTTGTTTTCTAGAAGGAGCTTCATGTCAGTGTGTAACGCTGACAGAAACTGATGTTGTCTGTTTAAGTCTGGGATTATCGCCAGGACGTTACTGTCGGGTTCATTTGTTTTGAGACATGTGAAGAATATGTCTTGAGGGCAAAAGAGTTAAGAGTTTCAAGTGCTTACAATCATCATTTGAGAAGTTTAGCATAAATTAGTGTGACATCATGTGTCAGAGGGCGGCGCGGTGGTGTAGTGGTTAGCACGTCCGCCTCACGGGGTTCAATTCTCAAGCACGGGTGTTTCTGTGTGGAGTTTGCATGTTCTTCTTGTGCTTGCATCGGTTTTCTCGGGGTACTACGGGTTTCCTCCTACAGTCCAGCGACATGCACAGTAGGCTCATTGGCTGTTCTAAATTGCCCCTGGGTGTGAGTGTGTGTGGGTGTGTGTGTGTTGCCCAGCAATGGTCCAGCTAGCTGCTCAGGGTGTATCCCGCCTTTGCCCAGAGTCGGCTGAGATAGGCTCCGGCCTCCCCGCGACCCTAAAATGATTAATGTTTCTGCGAATGGTAATGACAATTACGTGCCAGAAAAAAAAAAAAAAAATAATAATAATAATAATAATAATAATAATAACAATATTATTATTATTATTATTATTATTATTATTATTATTATTATTATTAGTATTATTATTATTATTATTGTTATTAAGTCAAGCATGCTCCAGATCCACTGTCATTAAACTATATGTGTATCCTGATCTATCTATCTTTCCTTCTCTCTCTCTTACACACACACACACTCAAACACACACACACACTTACACACATGCTCCCACATGCCAGCCAACACTAAAGAAAGTCCCTGTACAGTCCTGAGGAATGTTTTCACTTCTTGCTAACCTTGCTATTTCCTGTTTCTTCCCAGTTCCCTCACTTTCCTTTGAGTTCCTGTAAAAAAAAAAAAAAAGGTCTGGAAAGCATGAAGCTTTTCACAGCCCCGAGCTCGGCCTACGGGAGTGTCGGCATCCACAGAAATCTCCTCACGTGTTCGAGTGATATTTTGGCTGGGAAAACGCTGAAGCAGGATTTACATACCCCATCATGCACAAGGCTTGGTGTGGCGTTCTAAACCAAAACAGCGTGTTTCCAGTAGAGTCACGCTTGTTCCCATGTGTTTAGAGAGGCGCAGGCATCAAAGGCACATGCCACGGTCTTTAGAAGATTCTGCGGTAAAATATCACAGGACGAAATATTTAGCGACAGCTTTATCACGGAAGGCGACGGCGATGGAGAGTCAGGATTTCACGTGTGAATCTAAATCCGAGTCAGATGACGAGTTTGTAAGCAAGGCTGTCAGAGTTGTTTTTTAAAAATTATTTTTATTATTTAATTCCTTTTTTTTCGGCAAAGGGGTGGTGGTGATGCTGTCAGTTGATTTTTGATCTAATTAACAAACATGTAGCTTTAAGGCGAGGACTCAGGAGGGAGGAGGGTTCCTTGGGAGCGCTGTCCTCCGTCGGCCTTCTCTGCAGGTGTCCACCTCCTCCGCTTCATCAGGCAGATAACGGCTCTCTGCAGGCGCTCTCACTTATCACACGAGTGATAATGGAGTGGCTCGGCTGGAGCCATGCACAGCCTCTGTGATCTAAGGAATAACAGTCCAGCCTTCAGGAAATTGAATTATACCTGTTAGCCCGAGTTAAAAGAATTACCGTAGGGTGCTAACCATCTTCTGTAATGGACCTTCACGCTGTATTAGCGAGTGTTTATTGAAGAAATCCTACAGCTTGGGCTTGAGTAAAGCTAGTGTCTTAGGGATCTGCGTATGCTGATGAACGGAACAGATTTTATATTTCATCAGGGTTCATAAAAGGTCGCTAAACAGTTCGCTGACAGGTTTTAGGGTCCCAAAGTTATAAGGGTTTGTAAACAGTTGTAACACAGGTAACACCCTAAATTATTTTTGGTTTGTCCCCCCTTTTATAGGGGAGGGTGCATCACGTTTTCTTCTTTTTCTCCCTCTTTGTTCCCTCTCTTTCTCTAAGGGCAGCAGCACAACATTATGAAGCTCACACTCTTTTCCTCTAATGGCAAATTTCCCTTAACCAAATGAATAATTAGAATTAAATGTTAATCAACTGCTAAAGAACAGCATATTATACTTTTTATCTGTCTATACATACTGTATATATGAAAAGTACAATATACTGTTCTTAAAATGAACTTGTGTCTATCTATCTATCTATCTATCTATCTATTTATCTCCCTCTCTCCCTCTTTCTCATATATAATATTAGCTCATTTTAAATGTGATGCCAGAAACACATCTCAAAAAATTTGGGACGGGATGCAAAAGATGGGAAAAGTAAGTGGTGCTAAAAAGAAACAGCTGGAGGATCATTTTGCTACTACTTTGAGTAATTGGCAACAGATCAGTGACATGGTTGGGTATAAAAATAAAATGGAAAATAAAAAATCTGGGCAAAGCAACGCTGCACTACAAACAGGCATGATTGGGTCATGGAAATCACTGTATGGGCTCAGGAACACTTCCGGAAATCATAGTCTGTGAACAGTGCTCAGCATTTCCAGTTAAAGTGAATTATTCAACCATTTATTGATTCATTTTCTAAGCCAATTAATCCTAATTAGGGTCGCGAGGAGGCTGGCGCCCATCTCAGTCGACTCCGGCGAGGGCAGGGTACACACTGAACAGCTCGCCAAGCCATCGCAGGGCCAACACATATACAATCATTCACACTCACACTCACACTTAGGAGTGATTTGGAACAGCTTTTTGGAACTGTGAGAGGAAACCGAAGTACCCAGAGGAAACCCACGCAAGTACTGGGAGAACATTTGAACTCCACAGGACGTGCTAACCACTGCGCTGCTGTGCCGCCGACCTTAATATTCATTTACTAAATACAAAAACATACCTCTTTGTCTTGTTTTATTTGTTTATATTTCTCACTCAGACCTCCTCGCTGTTTCCGTGAAGCGCCACGGTATATTTGCGGATCTTGTTTTATTTTTGTCAGAAAGATCCGGAGCCTATTCACTGCTCGCCCATCTCCGGGCCTCCTAGACAAAAAAGTTTCACACTGAGAGGCTATTAAAACCATCCAAAAAAAAAAAAAAAAAAAAGGTTTATTTAAGAGTTACGGCCTACAGGCATGTTCTTGGAAGGTGGGAGGAAACCGGAGAACCTGGAGAGGAAACACTCTTTATATTATTAATGAATATTGTTGTCGTTATTGTTGTTTGGTGTGCTGCTGTAGAACTCCGTCCTTATGTTATCTATGTGGTGAAAATGTATTAAGCAGGACCTAAAGGCAAAAAAAAAAAAAAAAGAGCGAGAGGTCTTTCCTGTCTGTGGCTCTTTATGTTGTGTGTGTGTGTGTGTGTGTGTGTGTGTATACATGTGAAAAGGTGTTTATTTAGCTCTAGAGTCCCTCAGGTGCTTTATTACTATTCATTCTTATCCTGTATTGTACCGTAAGTTCCAAGTGATGCTTCTGTTTCATTAGGAACATCATTTCATGCTCGTAAAACTTGTCAAACGCCGGCCTCTGATGTGCGTCAATGTGTGTGAGTGTGTGTGTCAGCGTGTGCTTTGCGTGCTGCGTGCTTTTTGGCTCTGTGCTCCAACTAATTAAAAGGGTGCTGGAGGCAAAATCACTATTAACAGCCTTTCAAAAAGACTTGGCATGTGTCTAAAAGGGGGCTTTAAAGAAAAGAACTACTTCTCGACATTCTTAGCTAAAATCTTTTTAATCAAAATAAAATAAAATAAAATAAAGAATTAAAAAAATGTTTTTGTTTTGTTTTTTTGGCGGACTTTTCAGACTGTGTGTGTTCTTCGGCCTTGTAAATGCTAAGCTAGTTAACCAACACTCCTAAATAAGGGAAATGGAGAGAGAGAGAGAGAGAGAGAGAGAGAGAGAGAGAGAGAGAGATACATATGCATGGTGGATGTTAAGATCTTCGACTTCATGTTCAATCTGGCAAGCATAGCACACTTTTCCTGCTCATATTTTTAAAAGCAGATGAGAAGCAGCTCTCGTTTTCGTGTTTTGATGGGCCCGGGCTCGTCTTTGTAGTACCGATCTGCCCGAAACAGCTCACGTTATCAAAAGGCTAGGCCGCAGTATTTCAGCCTGCAGTATCTCGTGTAAACACGGCGCTTAATGAGCTGCGCTTGCTCTCGTGCGGCATCACTCCGACACAGCTATTTGAGAAGCGTCAGTATTTATGGAGGAGGCATTAAAACATAAAGGAGAGCGCCCAGCCTTTGAAGTGTTTTTTTTCCCCTCTTTTTCTTTCCCTTTCCTTTTTATCAGTGCAATGTTTGAGAGCAAGAATAGCTCCGGGAGTTCGGCGGTATCCCGTCATGTGAGCGTGATCCAGTCATATGCTTGTTGCTTGTGGTCGGGGTGGAGTGTTTGCACAGGTGGAAGCCGAGCAATGCGTTGTGAAAAAGAAAGATTGCCACTATTCCTCCATTTTTCAGCCCATTCCTGTCGGAGCGACGTTCTCCTGGATCACTTAGCTGGGTGTGGGAAGCTCTCGGGCTGCTCCTGCAGCTCTCCTTTTGTCTTCCCTTTTACAGGTGGGATTACTCAGCGATTCACCGACAGGATTACAGCTGTCCAAGCTAACCAGCCTGCTCCGCTTGCAACGTCAGCTCTGAAAGACGCGATTTTGCCACCACAATGCTTCTGAACATCCCCAGTGTGTGTATTTGTTCAACTGACATGTTGTTTCAGAGACCTGAAATTGCAGAGCTCAACAAAAACAAACCTTTTATTTTTCATTTTCGTATCCCTAAGTGCCGCTCGGGTCCATTAGTCTTGGGTTGCTGGTGATGGGCTTCTGGGTCATCGCTTTAGGTCAGGTTGAGAGAGGAGTAAGGAATGTAAAAAGTCTGTTTTTTTTTGTTTTTTTTAAAGAATGAAGCCTTACAGCTTAAAAATGAGGACAGTCGAAGGCCAACAAGTCTTTGTGCAGTCTTGCTCTGACAGGCAAAGACAGAAGTGAAAAAATGGTTGAAAACACAAACATTCAGCGGAGACACAAAAGGACGGAGATATAAACTGAATAAGATGATTACAGAGGGAGCCAGGACGCACAAAAGAAGTAAATCAGGAAAAGAAAGGTTGCGTGTGATCGCCGTCGGCTCGGATAGTTTTTCTCCCCCCTTTAAATAATACACTTAATAAACAGGTGCTTGTTACTCCACTGGAGCTCCAGTTAGCCAGGATTATTGTGTATTCCTGCCAAACACTGGGTTTGTTTATGAGGCCAGGTTGGCATGCTAGGACTTTTCCCTGTGGTCCAACCACTGGTGGTCTGCAGGAGGACTGTATATAGGGTGCTATCATGTGCTGGAGTGACTCACTGCTTTAGTATTTCGCACCAGCAGGTCTAAAATGCTGAGCAATAACCAAGCTGAGCCAGTCAGAGCACCGTGACTCCATCCAGCCAAGCATGAGAACAGGCAACTTAAAAAAAACCTAAAAATTTTGCAGTACGGGGTTTAGAACACACACTCACACGCCCTCAGTCCAGCACACACTCACGCTCTCTCAGTCCAGCACACACACTCCCTCAGTCCAGCACACACACTCACACTCCCTCAGTCCAGCACACACACTCCCTCAGTCCAGCACACACACTCACACTCCCTCAGTCCAGCACACACACTCCCTCAGTCCAGCACACACACTCACACTCCCTCAATCCAGCACACACTTCCTTAGTAAAGTGTACACACTTCTTCCGTCCAGCACACAAACTCCCTCAGTAAAGTGTACACACTCCCTCCATCCAGCACACACTCACACTCCCTCAGTCCAGCACACACTCACACTCCCTCCGTCCAGCACACACTCACACTCCCTCCGTCCAGTGCACACACTTCCTCAGCCCAGCACACACTCACACTCCCTCAGTCCAGCACACACTCACACTCCCTCCGTCCAGCGCACACACTCCCTCAGCCCAGCACACACTCACACTCAATCAGTCCAGCACACACTCACACTCCCTCCATCCTGCGCACACACTCCCTCAGTCCAGCACACACTCACACTCCCTCCGTCCAGCACACACACTCCTTCAGTAAAGCGTACACACTTCTTCCGTCCAGCACACACACTCCCTCAGTAAAGTGTACACACTCCCTCAGTCCAGCACACACTCACACTCTCTCCATCCAGTGCACACACTCCTTCAATCCAGCACACACACACACACACACACACACACACTCCCTCAGTCCAGCACACACTCACGCTCTCTCAGTCCAGCACACACACTCCCTCAGTCTGGCACACACACACACACTCTCTCCATCCAGCGCACACACTCCCTCAATACAGCACACACACACACACACACACACACACACACACACACACACACACACACACTCCCTCAGTTCAGCACACACACAGACTTTCTCAGTCCAGCACGCGCACACACACTCCCTCCGTCCAGCACACACACACACACACACACACACACACACACACACTCCCTCAGTAAAGCCATCTAGCACACCTATTTCCTTCATCCAGCACACACTCCCTCAGTCCAGCAAACACACTCTCTCAGTCCAGGCCATACACTCCCTCAGTCCAGCACACACACTCCTTCGGTTCAGCACACACACTCCCTCAGTCCCCACTCCATAAGTCACGTATGAAGGCAGTTGGTGGTGAATGATCTCAAGAGCTTCAGGTTTCACTGCTCAAGTAGTCACGCTGAGATGCATCTCAATTCCGGCTTTAGTCTGGCATATTTACAGTGATGTTGTCTTGGAACAAGGTGTGTGTCTGTGTGTCGGTAGAGCCCGTTTCAGCCAATACTTGGCAAATTCAGAGTACACTCTGAACAGCTCACCAGTCCATCACAGGGCCAACACACACAACTACTCACACTCACACCTAGGGGCAATTTGGAACAACCATTTAGCCTAATGTGCATGTCTTTGGACTGTGGGAGGAAACCGGAGTACCCAGAGAAACCCACAAGCAATACAGAAATGCCCTTACCAAGCCCGGAACTTGAACCCAGGACCTTCTTCTTGTGAGGTAGACGTGCTAACACTACTCCACCGTGCCTCCCGAAATGGACATCCTGTGCATCCTGAGCCTTTAACAACCCTCTTCCCCCAAAATGATTAACCTAAGAATGCCTCGAGTTCTCACTGGAACTATTTTCACCCCTACACGGTCATGTGAACCATCATTCTCATTTTGAACTCTTTCTGCTTTTTGGGAGTTCCAGTTTGTGGAAAATTAGCAATTAACAATGCTTCATCAAGTATCTTGGCACCAGCAGCAGATCTGAATACGGTCCTCAAGAACAAACCTGCAGAGATGAGTAAGGAGAACCCAGAGACTTCGTGTGCCAGGAGAGGAGGAGACTTGCATGCTTCTTAATCTGATCCCATTCTGAGATTCAAAGCCTGAGCATCGGTGCAAACAATCACAGGCATCAGTTGTCGGTATTATCACCCAGAGATAAAGGAGCCACATTCCAACGCCGTGAGCCGTGTTTGGTCTAACTGATGTATCAGTAAAAAAACAAACAATCCTACTGTGTACAGCTAAACTGGAGCCAAGGGGAGGAGAGGAGTGACACTACTAAATCACATGATACCATGAGATCAACCTTGCGATGACCTACCGAACAATGTCTTCTGATTGGCCAATGCTGTTATCTCAGTTTCTTCTGAAACAGGAAGTAGCAGTGGAAGCATTCATGCCATTCCAAAGTGCTGCTAACAAATAGCATGAAAAGAAAAGTGCCAGGTAAGAACAATATGCTACCAGCTTTCCATCATGGACTTTTCATGGCTGTTCTACTAGATGATGGAATGTTCCAGATTCTTCCACAAGCTCTTGGCCTTAAAAGGTCAAAATGGACCTAGAGAGTTGGGACACCTTAAAGGTATTTGTTCATATCTTTTCTGAAAGATAACATGCAGAATAGTTTCACTATCTGTGACAAGAGGAAATAAATGAGCAATGGCAAGGATTGGAACCAAAACCACATGGGAATTGGATGGGTTTCACCAAAGGTTCTTGTTCTTGTTCCATGGTTTGGATAAGAAAGGAACTCTCTTGCCGGACTCATTTCTTAGGGTTTCCTGGAGACACAATACGAAGAACGTTAACATGCTACATGGAACATTCATTCATTCATCTTCTGAACCGCTTATTCCTGATTAGGGTCGCGGGGAGGCTGGCGCCCATCTCAGCCGACTCT
>JAOUQZ010000001.1:24859354-24876534 GCA_028564935.1 Neosilurus hyrtlii
AAATTTAAAAACAAAGCTTTTCTTGTGGAAAACCTGATGCGGCCCAGCCTCACCCAGAGTCTGCCTCCAGTGGCCCCTGGGTAAATTGAGTTTGAGACCCCTGCTTTAGAGTGTGTAAGTAAGGCATGGCGATATCCACTATTGTCCGCTGCAGCATCATCATTTCATAAAAAGTGTACGAAGCACTCTGTAAGCTGCCAGAGACTCCTAGATGGAAGTTATGATAGTAGTAATAATAATAATAATAGGAAGAAAGACCATTTGTGCTTGGCTCTATAATAGCACTCATTTGGGCTGATTCACGTCTGGTGCCATTTCATTGGGTTTTTTTTTTTGCTGTTTTACTTGTCAGTGACACAAAAATGACTGCAATTCTGGACCAGAAACACTATATAGAGGAACTGAACCGGCACCTGAGCGGCACAGTGACGGACCTTCAGTCCAAGATGGATTCGCTGGAGAAAACCAACTCGAAACTCATAGAGGAGGTCAGAGCACATATACAAAGCATAGAACATATAAGGAGCACTGTATTGTGGAATGTGTTTTGTAGAGAAAGTGTGTGCGTGTGTGATGTGCAGCTCTCGGCCGCTACGGACCGGATTAATTCTCTGAGGGAGGAGCAGGAGCAGCTCCGTCAGGAAAATGCCGCCATCCTCCAGACCAGCCAGAGGAAAGAAGAAGTAAGATAAAGAAATAAAAATAACAATTCTAGCAGTGCATTCTGGATATTATATTGTTTCACATGCACTTCCTGCTCCTCCAGGTAACTCTACAGGACAGCCAGGTGGAACTGGAGACGTACAAACAGACGAGGCAAGGTCTGGATGAAATGTACAACGTGGTTTGGAAGCAGTACAAGGAGGAGAAGCGCATCCGGCAGGTCAGACACACGCGCACACACACACACACACACATCTCGTACCTATATACCGGCTTGTTAAACACACACAGTGAGTTGACTCAGATGTAGTGTGTTGGTGGTGCAGGAGCTGCAGAAGGAGCTGGAGCTGCAGGTGGGTCTGAAGCAGGAGATGGAAGTGGCCATGAAGCTGCTGGAGAAGGACATTCATGAGAAACACGACTCGCTGGCAGCTTTACGGCAACAACTGGACCAGGTCAAAATTCTCAACCTGCAGATGTTTAACAAGGCACAGGTAACGAACTTGTGTATGTATCAGATAATTAATCAGGGATATTTTTTTAAGAAAAGTTCAGAACAGGTTTGCAAAGCAGGAATCCTTCAACTATAGATGATGTAGTAGTAATAATAATAATAATAACTAGAGGGGCATGGTACCTCCACCAGGCAAAAATAGATGATTATACTACTTGGCATAGTTACATTGAAATGTCTCCCCCTAGTGGTCATCTGATAAACATTTTACTCCTTGTTAAACATGGGGATTTTGGGTGTTGTGGGTTTTTTTGTTTTGTTTTTTTCCAACATGATCCCATGCATGGATCACTTTTGATGGGTTTTTACCACTCCCAGGCCCCATCCCTAAAATCCTGCTAAAAGGAAAAATCCTGTAACATACTTGTTACAAAGCATTTAATAAATTCCTGGATGTGGATCGTGATACAGATCTGTGCCAAAATGTTGTGGGTTCTTGCCAGGCCCATACCCCATTCTTCCACCAAGTTTGGTGAAAATCAGTTCAGTAATTTTTGTGTTATAGTGTTAAAAGGCAAACAAACAGATGCTGGTTAATAATTATGTACTCCACCATCAAGCGACTGAGGTGGTAATAATAATAATGTTTTTTGTTTTTTATTTGTATTCATGCCACTGCTGTACCTTTTCTCTCTGTCTCCCCCTACTGGTGGTTGTAGGATATTGACAGCGTGGCACAGAAGAAAGAGGACGAGACCGTGAGACTGGAGGAGAAGATGAAAGAAATGGAAGCAGCGATGAAGGAGCTCGAACTGAGGTAGAGCTCAGTCACTTCCTTCCTTTGCACTGATTCATTAGGACGTGTAAATTAGCAAAGATCTGATGATCCAGGAAGACGGTATAATGAAAGATCTGCTCGGACACTACAGGCTACAGAACTCCGAGAACGGAAGGAAGAGCACGGAGGACAGTCAGAAAGAGCTGTGTTCAGAAATGAAAGGGAGAATGGACGGGCTGCAGAAACGGCTCGCCGACCTGGACACACTGAGGTACGTGAACATAACCTGTTTTTAATTTTTTTTTTGTTGTTGTTGTTGGTTTGTTTTGTTTAAAGATGCAGTAAAATAGAATAAATGCAAATAACGGAGTGGTGGTGTTTGGAGGTGAAATGAACAGCTATGAGGTTAGCATCTCATATTCTGTAAATTACATCAGTTTGAAGCAAATTTTGGTGAGTATCTGGGTGTACACTCTTTAGGGCGGGGTTGGAGGCGGAGCTAAGCAGGGAGAAGGAGCAGAGGCAGAGTCTGCAGAAAGATCTGCAGCGCGAGCAGGACAACAGCGCTGAACTACGCACACAGCTGCAACAGCTGCAAGGCCTTCAGATGGTCAGACACACACAAGATGTCTCATTGTTTACGACTTTGTAGCCAGTGCTAAATAAAAGCATCAGGTTATAATGTGAAACGAATTCACTGTGTCACTGTTGTGTATTGAAATGGCCTGGAACAGGAAATGCTGGATCTGCGTCGGGAGAAGAAACAGCTGCAGCAGCTGTGTGAGGAGCAGGAGCAGGCACTGCAGGAGATGGGCCTTCACCTTAGCCAGTAAGACCAGACCGATGAGACAGTCATTACAGTTTATACAGAGTTATAATGTGTGCTGCTTCACCTACAAGTACATGATGTTCTGTTCTGTTCTTCAGGTCCAAACTGAAGATGGAGGACTTTAAAGAGGTCAATAAAGCATTAAAGGTGAGCAGCGTGAGGGACGATCGGAGCTCAGCTCTTGTTTACATGTTAGTAAATAATGTCATTTAGTAGAGCAGATAGAGATCATGTGACACAGTGAACCCCTGCAGCCTGTCTCTGGGCGAAGGTGGGGTACACCCTGAAGGGCTCGCCAGTCCAGTACAACACACAATCATTCACACTCAGACCTAAAGATAATTGTGAACAGGCAGTTAACATAATGTAAATCTTTGGACTGTGGGAAGAAACAGAGCACCCGGAGGAAACCCACGCAAGCACAGGGAAAACATGCAAACTCCACACAGAAACGCCCTTACCGAGCCCGGGTCTCGAACCCAGGACCTTTCAGCTGTGCAGCTCGTGTGCTCACCCCTACACCACCAAATAGTCATATCTGTTTTTGTATTGAATCACGACTCGAGTGGGCGTGGCCTAAAACACACCTGGTTTATTTTGTTCATATTAGTGCATTAATCTAGATCTTCATGTTCTTTGTGAACTTGCGTCCTGACCTAGGGTCACGCCTGGCTGAAAGACGACGAAGCCACACAGTGTAAGCAGTGCCAAAAGGAATTCTCTATCTCTCGGAGAAAGGTGAGCTTTCTCATTCCATTCCGAGGAATTCTCATCCAGATCAAACGCCACTCTTACATCTCATGTCTTATTTCAGCACCACTGTAGGAACTGCGGAGATATTTACTGCAACAGCTGTTCCAGTAATGAGCTGGCGCTGCCGTCATACCCCAGACCGGTGCGCGTCTGCGACGTCTGTCACACCCTCTTGCTTCAGAGAAGCTCCAGCGGATCATGACGTTCCTAAAACAACAACAAACACAACCAATCACAAGCTGACCTTTACAGGCTATAAATATGCATCGCCAATTTTTAAGAGGCTTCTGTTTGTCTGAAACCTTTTTAGCCAGCATGTGGTATAGTAACCTAAGAATGATATGCAAAGTGATTTTGTAATTTTGTCTACTACAGGGAGATTGTGATCATTTTTATGAGGACTAATACAGTAATATGTAACACTTAATGATATTGACCGATTTATATTTACATATTTTTCTCTTATGCTTCAGATCATCTCCATTTTAGGGAGAAAATCTAACAGGAAACACTTTTCGTAATCCTTTTTGTGCACCTGCACAGACGAGATGCTTTCACGAAATGTAGGTGGCTTCGTTTAATCACGTATTCTTTTTTTTTAATGTGATTGTAGGAAATAAGAATTAAAAAGTGCTTTTCTTAAAGCTGTGTTGTGTAAGAGATGAAGTACTGCCTGCTTTGTGCAATAATATTACAAATAAATTAATAAACATGAATTTTAAAAAAACTTGCTGGTTTTGAGTTTGGAATAGATTTAAAGTGCTGAAAAGATTCTTCCAGAATACGGCTTTGATTACAGCATTCAACTCATCAGTTCACATGGATCACACTATATCACGTTTATATAAATCATTCACACAATAGAAGGCGGGGTACACCCTGAATAGCTTTCCAGGCAATTACGGAACACAGCCATTTACACTCAAATCTAGGGGAAATTTGAACAACCCATTTAGCCTAATGTGCAGGGTTTTGGACTGTAGGAGGAAAGTTTTGGACTGTGCCTGGAAGAAACCCACACAAGCAAGGGGGAAATGCAAATAGTAAAAAAATACCCTCCCTGAGCCCAGAACCTCGCTTTGAGGCAGATGTTCCAACAAATATGGATCACTGAACTTTTATATGTGGAATATATTGTGCTGTTAAATGTTTTTTTTTTTTTACTTAACTTTTAATATTATTTAAAATGATTTCTAAAGTTAAAAGTGGGGCACAAATCCATAACTGCATCAGTAGACAGGATTATTCGTTCACTTACTGGGTACAATATTTTCAATGGCATAGAAATGACTCAAAATAATTTCCTTCTCTCATTCATCTTTACCCTGAGCTTTCATTTCATGATCTCAGCTGTCTAAGCACATTTCCTTTTATGGAGTTTTGTGGGTGTTGCTAAATGCAAATGAGCTGTCAGGAAAATGTTTTGTTTTTCAGGTGATCAGCATGTACGCACACGCAAATATACAGAAACTCAAGTTTCTTAAACCTCAACAAATCTGGTATTGTACCACAAAATTATGAGACAATTCCTACTTCTTAAAAGCACTGCAGTAATGCATGTTACTACTGTTCTAATCACAACTTTCTTCAGTTCTCAAGTGAACTTTTCTGTGTACTTTCGAATGTTTTTTGTAGCCAGGATGGATGACAACTTTTCTGAAAAATTATGAATCCATCTATCTTCCAACATTTATCCAAGGTCAACAGGTCTCTGACAGGAACCCAGGCATCCTTCTCCAGCTTCTCCTGGGGAATCCCGAGGCGTCCCTAGGCCAAACGGGATGTATAATCGAGTTCTGGCTCTGCCCCGGGGATAGTAAGCAATCAACTTATTTAATGGTTTATTCAGGCAGTGTGTGTGTTAATAAGTATCAAACGCTTCAGCTTAATAGTGCAGTGCCAAAATTACTGCAAATCTAATCAGGATTAAAAACTCAACTACACAACAGCAGTTGTTTGTGAAGCGCCATTTTAATGCCAAAATTTTTTAAACTTTTCATAAGTGTCACTAAAAAACAACTTTTTTCTCTCTCACCAATCAGGGTTTTATTTACCATCAGCTGAAATCATTCATTGTTTCATTTAGGAAAAACCAACAAGCTGGTGTTCTATCAAAGTAATTAAAGACAAACAAACAGAGAACCAAGTGTAAATGTTCACGTATGTGTATATACATGAATAAAACAGTCTGTAACACTGACCTCATTTTAACCAGACGGTCCAATAAACCCCCCCCCCCCCCCAAAGTCATGTTGCAATAACGCATGTTTATATAACAATACAGTTTTTAATAAACACTGCTCCAGCAAAAATATCAGCTCGCCCATGCAAAAATGGAAAGTGGACGTTAAGCTGCTCCTCACATTGCACCACAAAAAAAAAAGTCATAGAGAAAAAAGATCACATGATCAACACTATCACCGCATGCATTTAAATTAACATTACAGTCAGAGCCACATTGCTCTCTCTGCACTTCAACATGCTTTACAACCGTACAACTACCCCAGCTTCTCACTAGAATCCCACATGGCCCCGCCCTGCCCACAAAAAAAAAAAAAAAAAAAAGTTAGGAGAGAATCAATCATCTTTGTGCATACAAATAAATACATTTCAACTAACAGGCGATTGTGTCATCGTCGTCGCCCCAACCTCTCCACTAACGGAAAGTCCAGAAAAGTATTTCACTTGATACAAAAACAAGGGAAGGAAAATAAAAGTAATAATCCAACTGAACAACCTGGTGAAGTAAAAAGGTGAAGAGTGCCTTAAAAAATATAAAACATATTTTGCACTGAGAAAGTAAACGAAATTACAGAGAAACATTAAATCAGGGAGTCTGTGACGATTGGAGGCGGTGGTCGCTACATGCCCCAGCCTCCTCCCATGCTGCTGTTCAGGCCGTTCATCCCCATCGAGCTGCGGCTTCCCCCGCCGTAGTAACTGCTCCCCATTCCGCCCTGATTACCTGACAGGAGGGACAAATACACACTTTAGGACCGGCGAGATCTCACGCCTACGCAACATGCAAAAACACCAAACACATCACTGCTCATAGAAATACTGAATAACACCACCGCTAGGCCCTGATCACACCTGGCATTAACATGCATTCTGGCTGTAAGTGGACCGCACTAAAAGGTGTGAACGAGCTGTAATGATCAGGGACGCCCTGTTTGAGGTGATGCTATTATAACATCCACGTGACCGACACAGCGAGTCCAGGCACATGAGAGAGGATTCATGGGAAGATAATAAATGCTTGGGAAGACTGATGTAGTAAATACGTGCCACAACTTTCGTTGATGTAAAAAACCTGATCCCGAGTACAGGGGGTCCTCAACTTACGACAGGGTTCAACAGAGTTCAAGTCGGATTACATCACACAATCATGCCAATGACGTAGCAAAATCATAATCTAGGATTATAAAAACACTTTCCAATGACACACGAAAGCATAACTAGCAGTAAGACAAAAACATATGGAGGACAAATATAAAATAATAAAATGGGGGAAAAAAGGGAACAATTCCTTACGGAACGACAATACTTAATGACTTATGGCACGAGGGATGTAACCTCGAACCTTCATATGTCATGTCCGTCGTAAGTCAAGGACCCCCTGTACGTACTGGAGATGCATTCCAAATGCCAGATTTAAACAGCTGTCCTCTTGTGATCGAATGGCTCGAGACGGATGCTATTACCAGGTGTGAACAAGACCACAATGGCACTCAAGTCAAAGCTTGTTCCTGTTTACTGATGACTGTAGAAGCCTGAAGCAGAGCTGACACTCACTGTAATCACCGTATCCTCCCATGCTGCTCTGGTTGCTGTAGCCGCCGCTGTACCCGGAGCTCATCTGCTGACTGCCGTGCCCGTAGGATGACTGGTTTCCTGCCATAAAGGAACAGAACCAGTTTTAGTTAAAGCAAATTCATGGCTTGAATAAATAAAATTTATTGCTGTTATCATCTGACCTCCATATCCGCCGCTACCGCCTCCTGCTGTCGAGTTCAGGAACAGCTCAACGTAACGATGTTCTGCAGAAAATAAATAAATGAATGAATGAGTCACTCGCTGACTCGCCAAAAAGTTTAGTTCTATAAGGGTGACAAAGAGACTGGAGTCTCTCTCAGCCAACAGTGAGCAAAGGCGGGGTACACCCTGAACAGCTCGCCAGGCCATCGCAAGGCAACACACACTCAACCATTAACTCTCACACTTACACCAGGGGTGATTTGGGACAGCAAATTAGCCTAACATGCATGTTTTTGGACTGTGGGATTTTAGCCTTAGTGAAAATGGTGGTCGATGATGTACGGAACACACATGTGAGACAAATTTAAAAAATAGTTTAGCAACTACACCAGCAAAATGTTTGTCGGATGATGCGGTGTGATCGGTGTGTCTGGTAAGTGAAAAGGCGCAATTTCTGGAAGTCCGCGATCCACAGCGCTCGGTTTAAAACATTAGTCAATAGTCTCATGCGATTTTTTCCCACTGCTGTACTTACGCATGTTGGCTTTGTCTTTTGACATGGCGGCCACGGCGTCCTCGTGCGTAGCGAACTCGACGTCGGCTTCACCGGTTACTCTACCGTCAGGTCCGATCTCCACGTGCACTCGCACCGGGTTCAGTGGAGAGAAAAACTGCAAGTGAAATAAAAATACATAACTATGAAGGGGCTCAACCACCATTATGTTAATTTTGGTTACTATAAACATTAAAAAACGGGAAACTCATTAGGACGTTCAGTAGTGGACCAAAAGAGCTCACGTTGTAAATGTCAGTCTCTGTGGCTCTGTAGGGAAGCCCTCTCATATGAACACAGTGACCAGTCGTGCTCTGAAAAGAGGAACCACCATCCCCGTAACGGCCGTCTAATGCAAGGGAGAAGAAAAAAAATGTGTTAAACAGAAACCTCAAGACACGTCATCATGATGTCATCATCATAATTAAACCTTAATAAGTCTAATGATGGAGTTATTGCTTTCAATCAAGAGGACATTAAGGCTTCATGTCCAGGCTGTATATATACCTCCCCCGTATCCTCCACGGCGCACTCGCTCAAACGAGACCCCGCGGCTCATGCTGTTGTAGCCGCGGCCGCCCGGCCGGTCGTAAGGTCCCGGCCTCTGCATTCCCATCACCTTCCTCTGAGGTTCGTAGTGCGTACGCACCTCTGCGCGGCTGCTCTTGAAAATCTCTATGTACCTACGAATGCCAAAGCACACCGTCAGAAACCGCGGTCTACAGACCTGAGGACACATTGCATTGCTGCGTACACAGGAAATAACAAACCCTAAGAACTGCAGCACTGAATAACTGGCAATGACTCGGCTTAGAGTTTGAAAATGAAATGGAAACTTCAGTCAAACCCTCATTCAGCTTTTCTTATGGCCACTTTTTTACATCATTATTATTATTTTCTACTATTATTACTTTTTAAGTATGCAGGGATTACAGTGAGTACAGAGAAAACATGGTAGAAAGAGACTTCAGTCCTTCATGTTTGATGCAGTATTACCTGTGTTACCGGGTCCATGTGATCTGAAGTCTCCAGAGCAATAAATAATAATAATAATAATTAGATAATATATGTCAAAGAAAATCCCTCACATCATCAAACTTAGTGCTGAGTGGACATCCTAACCACCTGAATCTGCCTTTATACACACATCACCTCAAATATACATACATATATATACACAACATAAACGATGCTTGTGTGTTATGGCAAACGTATGTAAGACAGCACTTGTTGAGTTAATATTAAAATTCTACAATAAATAGTGCAAAACTTAATTTAAAAATATTTAATGACTTTACTAGTGGTTATTTGAATCACTATTATATATATTTGAATATCAAAATCCTATAGTTCCTGTACATGTTAATTTAGACCTCAATGACATCAATCTGAGTCTCAGGTTTCAAATAGCCGCCCATAAAATAGTAAAAAATAAATAAATAAACAGATGCTATCGTCCTACGATTCTGCACACAGAAAGAAATGATTCTAGAGATTTGAATGAGATTTTCATTTAAAGTGCTGTCTTCTCCTTTAAGAACAGATGTCCGGTAATCTCACACGGAAACGGAAGTGAAATGTTTTACGGTGCTCTTACACATACTAGTCCGCTTTTAAAACATCAGAGAACCGTAGGATTTAAATACACAAATTCCAAATAATATGGAGCACATAAAGCAAAACCGTCCTTGTAAAACTCCCTGAGAGAACACAGAGCTAAAATGATTTGGGGGAGAAAAAAAAAATAATAATATATATATGATTATATATACACTAATGATTAAGTACTGGAGTTAACACATCTGCTATGCTCCATAATCAACAGAATTATCTGTGGTTCTTTGGCTCGTTTTGTGCCTTAAGACTCACACTGTGTCTCAACTGGCGTAATTCTTATTGAGTACATAAATACACTGGCCAGCCAAAAAAAAATTGCATTGTTCCTCCAGCTGGTCTGGTCGAGGCTCAGCAACATTAATGTGGCAATAAAATGAAGTCAGCTGATGATCTGAATGTACTGAATGAGCAGGTTATCACATCAATGGACATTTTCTTCCCTGATGGCACAAATATAAAATGGGGACTCAAATACTGTAGTGGTTCAGGGAGCATGAGGAATCATTTTCACAAATGTATTGGCTCCCCAGAGTCCCGACCTTAACCCTATTGAAAGTTTTCGGGATGTGCTGTAGAAGACTTTATGGAGTGGTTCAGTTTTTCTCTCATTAATTCAAGATGTCGGTGAGAAATGAACCCGACACTGGATGGAAATAAATGTCATGTTGATTAAGTTTGTTGAAAAAGTGGTATGATGATTACATGCTGTAAGCAAGGCTAAAGGCTGAACAACAACATTCATGCGTGCAACTTTTTTTTTATTGGCCAGGCAATATGTATGTTTACACTGAAATGTGTCAGCAAGTGCACCATTACTGCCCGGATGCTCTAATCAAAATGGTAAAAAATGTACTGGCAAAACTACACATTTCACCCTTGATGGTCACGATCATATCCATGTATGGAAGGGGCGGTGTTTTTAAACTATGAAAATGCCTGCCAAAGACACAGAGAGCACAAACAGCGGAGGGGGGGAAACATTTTTAAAATAATTCATTTTAAAGAGGAGGTAAGCAACAAGCCACCAAAGATTAGCTAGAGATATGGTCAAATGCACGACCATGTCGAAATCTGTGCAGTACAAACAAGTACGTACACAGTGCACATATCATGTTAACAGAAATACGCAAACTGAGACATACTGAAAAGTAGTAAAACTTAGACAGTGCGTGTTCAGAAGCTCGAATAATGTGATGAATAAATGATTCATTCGATGATCCACTCAGCACTAATTCTGGGAAACTGAGCACAGTGTGTGGTTTGATAAGAACTGGATGTCATCTTTTAAAAAGCTATGTGTGGTTGTTAATGCTAACAGTTTGAGAGAAGGTCTTGCCATTTCTGCAGTGCATATAATCTCAGGTGTACACCATAAGAAAAGCAACTTATCCAGCCAACCAACCAACCATCCCCACCTGTGCCCTATTCTTTCCTTGTGTTTCTTTAGAGCCTTTTCAGCTATATCCTGTGAAGCAAACTGCACGAAGGCCTCCCCCGTACTCCTCCCCTGGAAGTCCACCGGCAATGTTATCCCATTTGGCACGATTTCCAACCCTTCAACCCAAGGACAGATAACCCCAGTGGGGGACATATTAAATCACAAGCCCATTGACACAGATTTATAGTTTGCTAAGGGAACTTTTGTACATAAGAAATTAGGAAATTACATGGAAATACTAGATGGGGTGCAATGTACTACGTGTGATAACGTTACATAAATTATATTAGCATGGTATGAGAAACTAGCAACAGGTACCCAAAAGATCACTATAGGTCATTTTCCACTGCACAAATTACAGGAAACTTTCAGTTATTTATTTTAAAGAAATAGACATTATTTTTTCCTCACTCTCCACATTTCATTCCAATTGTCTAATAGCAAAAGTTCCTAAGAAATTCTGGTACCAACAGGAACTGTACATACTTGAGGGAAAAGCTAGCAGCCCTGTTCATTGCTAATATATTACTGTGTGCAAAATAAAATGTCCCACTGAATAAACTAACATGTAGATGGATCACTTCTCAAAAACAGATCATCTGTATGTAGTGACACCCACAAAACTCCATAAAAGGTCTTGTGTATACACCTGGGAGCACAAAATGAACAACCTACGTAAAGGCCGAAAAACTAAAGAGAACGGTATTTTGACTCACTTTTATGCTGATAATAAAAAAAGTATTAATATTAATAACAATATTAATAGTATTGTTGTCTGGACCTCACTGCTAAGGCTGCTACCCCCACGACCCGACACCGAATCAAGCAGTAGATGACTGACTAGTAATAATAATAATAATAATAATAATAATAATAATAATAATAATAATAATAATAATAAGTATGCACTGTCACGTCGCAGCAAAAAAGTTCTGGGTTCAAGCACCAGGGCTGACTGGGGCCTTTACGTCTAGCGTCTTGCAGGTTCTGTACATGGGTTTCCTCTGGGTTCTCCAGTTTCCTCCCACAGTCAAAATACACTGACATTAGTTCAACAGGTTAATCTTAATCGCCTGTAGGTTTGAAAATTAACACTGACGCAGAGTAAACCCAAGTTCTGTTGGTACCATTTTTGGGCCAGATCTAGTTTGTGAATGTGCAGTGGAAAAACACCCTATAACTCCTTATCATGCAACTGTATTTATATAAAGGCATTTAGGCAACCATTTAATCATGAGATACGACTATTAAAAAAAGCTGATCTTTATGGCTTTCCTTACAATTACTGTATACATTACAACTGATCATGTTATAAAAATCGTAGCCTAGTTATATTACACATAATGAGAGTTTATGATTGATATGGTGTGGGATAAAAACCCTAATCACTGGTTGACATACCTGCAAAAAACTGAACAATCTCCTCTTTGCTGCAGCCAAAGGGCAGACCTCGAAGTCTGACCAGGCCGTCCCCTGCTGTTTCCGGACAGTTTGGACCAGTGTGCTTTAAAACCCAGTCCATCTCCACATTATTAGATTTGAAAACTGAAACCATAAAACACTCACTTAGTACCTGGTCACGTCACTCACATACACTTTCACCCTCCTTCCCTTCAACCTTCACCTTCTACATAACGGTGTCCCATGGTTTCTCGATCCTTCTTCAAGGCGATCTTCAGATCTTCCTCTCCTTCAAACTCCACGAACGCCTCTCCGCTCGGCCGCCCTTCCCGTGTGTAGGTGAAGTGTATGCTCGAGCTGTTGTTCGTGATCTTACATTCTGCAACACAGGTCAATCTTACTGTTTTCATTTGCATCGGGATGAGATCATAATCAGCAAAGCGGGGTTTGGGTGTTTTACCTGAGAAGAATCTCTGGACTTCATCTGCAGAACAGGACCATGGCAATCCTCTCACCCGCACCACGAAACCCTCTCCATCTGCCATGCTTAACGTAGACTGAGGAGATGACACAGATTCATTAAGCCTTGCAGTACAATCTGCAACAATCCAAATACAGCTTCCTAATACATTGCATTGGTTCCTTATATTCATAGAGATCCACCCTTAAAACGTTATAAGATCTCACTATCTATGCATCTATCTAATCTTACTATCTATGCATCTTGGTCCAGTATACCATAGTGGTCTATCAGTATTATCACAGTTTACCTCATGTGTAGAGGGCTGGTGGCAGTATATTAGCCAATACTTGGCTATCGCTCCTACCCAGTGCTAGCAACCTCGCTAATGTATCATGTTTAAATGCCATCTATCTTAGCTAGCAGGCATGCCATCCAGAAACATTAGCAAACTAGTTAGCTAACAGTTGCCATGGGTCAGGACATTTGAATGCCCCCCATGATTTTATAAGACTTCCAGAAGTTGGATATCTCAGCTGACACTGGTACCGTTGTTTAGCTACATTCCCCTTTACCCTCGATCTCAAGTCTGGTTAATTTGCACATTTTGTAAACTTGGTAACAAGATTTCATCCACTATTTGTAATTCTAAATGTGCTTTCAAGTGATCTTATCTCACTGTCCGACGCTTGGTTTAAACCTGATAACCAAGAAAAACAGCAAGTTTTAAATAACTATGTTGATAATGATAACACCTACAGAGTATAATTTTACAAGCATACAAAGTTTTTTCTGATGTATCACAGCAATATATGCAGTTTTTTGTGTATAAGGTCAAACGCGCAGGGTGTCCATCAACCTCCGCAAATTTTGTATGTGATTCGACTCATTACCCGTATTCAAGCGATCATTTAACACGATAGATCTACACCTGACATATCAAAAGTACATTCAACAATTTAAATGATAGGAACTATATTTTATTCATCCTGTGCACGTGCTCAGATAAATTTTACGTTAAAAGGATATCTTTAAAGTCAAATGAAATATAACCGGTTTCTTGGGATGAAATGTCATCTCAGGCTCATTAAAATCACAGGTTGAATTTACACGATCTGGTCAATTCAAAATAAACAAAAGAGCTAATTTTCTCAGCACTAAAATTGAAATATTTAGTTAAGATAGCCATGTGGTTTAAATATCATTTTCAAACTCTGTAAGTTGAAGACCTGTGGTTGATCTGAAAATAAAAAGTTCAAATGCTTAAGTTGGAAATCAATGCATTGCATCATGGGATGCAGCAACTAACACTACTGTTACTATTACAATGTGTGCTGAATAAACAAAATTTTTGCCACAATCCTAATATAATAACAAGCAGTACCCAGTACAGAACACCCTGCAGTCTTTGTTTATAAAAATCACAACACAGTCAAACAAGAAATCCGGGCTGGATAATTTTCCAAACGGGTTTCCACCAACATAATAGACTTTTTGCTAATGCCACTGCTTCCTGGTCATGTTCTACACATTTTCCAGGTAATTCATAAAATTAAGAGATTTTAAAAATCGCTGGTTGCGCCTTTAATGCAACCATTAGGCCAAATTCCATTAAAAACAAATGTTATACTGTATAAGGCTTGTTATTACAGCCGGTTCATCCCCTTTATATATTCAAAGGAAGTCGTTTAGCATCTAAATTACACACTACAACCTTGAAAAAACAAAACCAAACCTGAATAAAGCAAATGAATATGTTTAAAAGAGGAAAAAAACTAATATTTCGATCATTTCAATTGTGTGCTAATTTCTCCGGTTAGCTAGAGATGCTAACTATACAACCAGCATCATTTATGTGATTAACACATTATATTAAACGTCCCTTAAACAAACTTAGTGTTTAATCTTTTCCAAACACATAACAAATGTCACTGGACCCATATTATTAAGTGTAACTATTCGAAGTACCTTTACTAGCCGATTTTCTCTCCACCGGCTAATTGTTTGAAAATGGTGAATTTCTTTCTTCGAGCAGAATACCAATACGCGTGCGTGAACACGTAATGCGCATGCGCGGTCAAGACTGAAACCTGAATCTATTGACTCGCCTGAGTCGATTCCTTACAATAAGCCACCGTCGCAGAGAAATAGAGAGTTTATTGTGTTCTTATATCATTGTGATCCTGTAGTAGTTGGGTTTAGTGCTTGTTTATTGGTATTTCATAGTAGGCTTCTTATTGTAATATCATAAAAAAATGACTTGCGGTGTTGTCTTATTGTGACATCAGAAGTAACCGTCTGCTAGTATGAACAAGCTGAATCGGTATCCATGTATGGGAGTCGGCTCCAGAAACTTTAGATTTACATTTTTATTTGTGGCATTTTGGCAGACCGACACCACTGCCCTCAGATTCGAGTCTATACTGTGGTAAAGGATTGAGTCGATTCTAAGAGTCGATTCCAAACAGCTGTTTACAATGGATGGTATGAACGAGGTGAAACAATTTCGACGTAAAGAATCAGCTTCTGAATGTATACAGTCGCTTTTGAGCATACTTCGGCATATGATTGATTCGATCTATAGTGTGAAAATAGTATAAAACAGCTGACTCGGCACCAACATAAGGAATCGACTCTAAAGATTCAGAGTTGGACTGCCTATGTGCAGTGCATTGATTCAGAGAATCGATTCACTGTGATCCGTACACTATTGTTCAAATAAACCTCTAGCAAAATTGGTTCTAGTGATGGGTTTAATTGTGTTGCTTCAGTCTTTTTTTCTTGATTTTAGACATTTAATCCATCTGCTAAGCCTACAAAAAGCTAAAGGAAATGTAAATAATATCTAGGAGACCACAGTAGTGACAATGGCGGACATGATTCTATGTGGAGCACGTGGTGGATTCTGTTTTTACTTTTGCACAAGCGCAACCCCCTCCACCCCCCATCACATGATCTTAGTCACGTATTCAGGGTTGCCAGATTGCACCGCATCTACAGCCATGGTAAACTTTTCTACTTCTTATTTAGATGTAAGTGATATAAACCAAGATATTATCCATCAGATTGAATAAGGTTATGAGAAAATACCAAGCAGAATTGAGAAATAGCTGTGCTTATTCTGTCTTTTCTGTTCAGAGGCAAAAATAAACGTACGCAAGTTAACGCACGGCTAACCTCTGATAAATCCGAGAGCAAATCTGATAATCAATGTTGCTGATGTCGCCTGTTTTGACGGGTCACCCTTCAGTACAAAACACACCCCTGCTTTGATTAGCATAAGGTATTAGCTCATAACAAGTGAGACACGTCTCATGTCTTAAACGTGCTTATTTGTTTACTTTTGCCCCTCACAAGTGCGTTCAAACCTAAGATCATGAGATTTGGTAGAGCCCGAAAGAACGAGATTGCAGATACAAACAGTTCGGGATGAGTCGGGAGTCGGGATGGTGGCTTCTCCACATCAAAAGGAGTCAGTTGAGGTGGTCCGGCCATCTGATTAGAATGCTTCCCGGTCGCCTCCTTTTGAAGGAGTTGAGGGTACGTTTAGGGTACGTCCAACCCAAAACTCGCTGGAGGAATTATTTATGCCGTCTGGTCTGGATCCGCCAGCAGGAGCTGGAGAGTGTAGGAGCTGGGTTTCCTTCTTAGACTTGTTGCCTCTGTGACTTCAGATAAGCAGAGGGAAATGGATGGATGGATGTTTACTTATGTATTTATACGTGAAACGGCAAGATGTAGCAATACTGCTGGTTGTAAACAGGCCTCACATGGGGCAGTTCTGACGCTAAAATATGAAGGCGATGTAGCTTCACACAAGGCAGTTTTAAAGGCAGGTTAGCGCGGTTTGAAATGACAGCGGTGCAGCAAAACAATAGTGATCGGTAGGTAAAAACACATTGAAAATAGGTCATAATGACGTTGTACCAAATGCAGTTCAGAAAGGTTGCAAAAGGTGATAACATATCAGCTACGATACACGGTTTTGAGAACCGCCATGATATGTAATTTCATGACATTTGAAAATCTCACTGTTTACGGGGCGTAAGTGCCATCATGGTGTTCACTGGTGTATAATTTTCAGCTATCATGAACGATCACTTGGCTTTTTAGAGATGAGTTATCTCGATTTGTGTAACTTATTCTGCAAATAGCTACCAGTCTATAAGATGACGAGCGTGACTGTGATTTTAGTTGAAATGCTTAAGAAGCCGATCGATTTGAGCACAGACGCGGATGTGAATGAGCTTGATGGA
>JAOUQZ010000001.1:24879631-24895908 GCA_028564935.1 Neosilurus hyrtlii
TTTAAACTTTACCATGACGATGAAGTGAAGTTTGCTCTTTGTGTTTGTGTGTGTGTGTGTGTGTGTGTGTGTGTGTGGCCCGTTTGTACACATGCAGACCTTGCGTAAGCTCCATGTGGTCTGGCCTGCTTCAAAATGGCTCCCTCCAGCTCAAACATGTGCTCCCATTTCCTAGAACTCCCAACACAGACACCAAGGTCCGCCTCACCGGCTCCTCTCATTTCCATTTCCGCGAGTACCTATCAGAAATCCCAGTGCAAGTTATTCTGAAGCGGCTTTGTTCACACTGAGAGCTCTGTCGTGTTGAATAGACACAGAGAAGTGAATGGAAATCCTTAGTGCTGTTTAAATGTAATCCTGGGTGAAATTATTCTGTAATGTCAATTATAATTATGTTTCAGAACTGCAGTATTAAAAAAATTACTGATATCATTAATAACAATGTAATAAACTGATTATTAACTACTAAACAGTTAAAATGCTTTGATTTTGCTAAATAAATAGACATGGCTCTCTGGGGATGAAGGTTACTTAGTGTTTTCATGGCCATAAAAATATTTTTGGATCATAAACACGTGCTGAGGGTCAGCGTGTTCTGGGCTTGTAATGATTGCAATTCCTTTTCATTTCTTTCCTTTTTTAAAAAATAAATAAATAAATAGATTCTTGTGGGTTTTATTTTTCATTTTGCTTTCATACTACTGTATCTGACCTGTATTTTTGTTTGGGAAAAAAATGATAAATCTATTTGTATTATATTTATATTATATTTGCATTATATTGGTATTATATTTGTATTATATTTATGACTATAACCCCAAATGCCACTGACTTCTTTTGAGTAAATGTAATAAATGTAAATCTGTTTCCTTTATTCTGTTTAAAGGTGATAAAACTTTAGCACTCAGCTGTATTACTAAAGTTTTCTTCCTTCCACTGTTGATGTGAACCTTCATAGCTGTAAATATTTTCTATCTACAGGCACTCGTATCATTTATGACAGAAAGTTCCTGCTTGAGTGTAGGAACTCGCCGATCGCTCAGACCCCGCCCTGCTGCCTGCCTCAGATTCCAGGGGTGACACTTCCTTCCAATCACCCCCTGGGCAAACTGGAGGAACTGAAGGAAGAGCTGGAGGAGGACAGCAAGGATGCAGCAGGTACAGGAATTTATTGCCTGAAGATTAATAGTAAGGAGGGGGTATAAATGCAATATATATATATAACTGTGATAAATGTCTAAATAAATACATTTTGGGTCATGTGCATTACTCAAAAAGTCAGTTTGGTGCATTTAAAGGTACAGTGTGTGATATTTAGTTGTATCTAGCGACATCTAGTGATGAGGTTCCAGAGTGCAGCTGACTGAAATTTTATTTCTGACCCCTGCCCCTAGTAATGCACACTACATGGACGCGTAACAGGCTCAGTCTGCAGTGTGTCGAACACCCTTATGTAGATGTAAATGTACTAGGGTTCCTCTGCTTGTGAGTAAACATGACACACGTGTGTAACCTGTATCCTCTTGTAGCTGACGACAGCCAGTTCGAGATGGACATCTGAGCTTGTGATGTGACTCCTGTGGAGAACGCATTTCTGCTGGGATGCTGCTACACTTCCTCATCGAACCAGCTCTCACTGGATTCACTCACCTCCATTTAAAGTATTTTTTTTAAAGATATGCAATGTTATAAGCACTCAGTGGGTGTTTGTTTTATCTGTTTACAGCATTATTTCAGGTATTTTTTCATCAGTCGTCAGCAGTATACAAAGAAAAGAGACTGTGGGTGTCTGTGCATCTTTTAAATGATTTTTATTGTACATATGGTACTGTTTTTTTAAGGGAAATGATTAGATTTAATTAGAAAATTGGGGATAATATGGTGAATACATTATAGATATATATGTATTTGAAACCTTTCCCTTATAATAGTAATTTAATGATCTGACAAACATGCCAAAAATGATTCGACAACCAACAGATTTCTTTTTACTTTATTTCATTTACTCCAACTTATATTTTTATTTCTCCAGATGATCATTTGCTGAGATTTTATTACTTTAATTAAACTGAGACATACACACCTATAAATATGAGTCAAGATGTTTTTACAGCGGTGCGGTACCGGCCTGGGGTTAGGGTGCTGGCTTACTGATCTGGAGGGCAGGGGGTTCAAGCCCCACTATCGCCGGGTTGTCACTGCTGTCCCCCCAGTGCAGCTAACTGGATTATCAAAGGCCAGCTATGTCTCTCACTGTCTGTGGTGAGAGGCACCTTTGCTGTCATTCATAAAGAGTAGGCGTGTTTCTGCCCTGTGATGGCCTGACGAGCTGTCCAGCGTGTGCTCTGCCCTCGCCGAGTTGGCTGAGATGGGCGCCAGCCTCCCCGTGACCCTAATTAGGGTTAAGCTCTTCAGAAAATTAATGAGTGAATGTTTTTACTGAAGTTTGTTCAACAAATAATCACTCACTCATTTCCCAAGCTGCTTAATCCTACCACTTGAGTCACTGGGAGGCTGAAGCCTATCACAGCCAACACTGGGTGAAGGCAGGGTACACTTAGAACAGCTCACCATCGCAGGGCAACACACAACTATTCAGACTCGCATTTAGGGGCAAAATTGGAGCAGTCGATTAGCCTAATTATCATTATGACACACTGTATTAATCCCACAAGGGCAATTCAACCATGAATGTGAAGGAAGGGAAGGTGCAGCTCACTCCACCACCACACATTTTTAACCATTAGGCTAATGTGCATGTCTCTGGCTGTGCTAGGAAACTGGAGTACCTGGAGTAAAGCCACGTAAGCACAGGGAGAACATGCAAACTCCTCATAGAAATGCCCTCGCCAAACCCGGGACTCAAACCCAGGACCTTCTTGCTATGAGGCGGGCGTGCTAACCGTTATGCCACTATGCCGTCCAACAAATAAGGATTAACATTTAAGAACAATGCATACACAGGAAAGTGAAGGTCACAAAACAGGATCTAGACAGAAGACAGGATGTGATGTATGGTCGAGTGGAAAGGATTAGTGTTTGGTTTTACAGAGTTCCCTCATAGGTTATAAACAAGTGAGTGTTTTAGCATGTACTACATGGGAACATAAGTAAAATAAAATGATATTTTGGGGGGTTATTTTTACAGCATGGCAGTGGCCACATCATTACACCATTTGAAATGCAAAGTTCAACAAAATTGTTTTTCTTTCGTATTTAAAATCACAAAGGACACAACGTGTAACATTTGAATTGCATTTTGTTGAATTTCTGGGATTTCAGAGTAAGTGATCGTGACAAACGCCAAGATCTTATATCCGCCATTTTAAGTATTATCCCGATTTTGCGAAGTGGATAATGTCCATTATTCTGTCATATAAATTGAGAAGAATGACTTGCAGTAGAGTCAAGGTCTTTGTGGAAATTAATATCCGTTACATGTTGCAGGGTGTACTGAAGCGGCTCTGTCCGTTTATTAATTTTTTTGAGGGGGGGCGT
This sequence comes from Neosilurus hyrtlii, assembly GCA_028564935.1. Lineage (NCBI taxonomy): Eukaryota > Metazoa > Chordata > Actinopteri > Siluriformes > Plotosidae > Neosilurus > Neosilurus hyrtlii. The sequence goes on from JAOUQZ010000001.1 coordinate 24,883,130, forward strand.
GTAGTCTTAAGCCTTATTGGGGTCTCAGGACACAGACCGTAATGGATCTCAGCCAAAAACGGGACAACAGCAGATTACTTGCTCATTCAGAACTGTTGTAACAGAAAATTATTACCCTGACCACTCATCTTCAATAATACAGTAAGTGTTTAGTCTTAATCCTCATCATACTGTATGCTGACTGTAAACCTTTCTGACCTGTTAAGTCGAGTTATAAAACACTAAAACAGTATTAGACATGCCACAGAGATCTTAAAAACCAAGTTTATTTGCAAACTGTCCAAGATACTGCAGGAATGAGTTTCCAGTGAAACTTACAGATAAAGGTGTATATGCTGAGGTATAATTTTACCACTACAAAAGCCTTTTTTTATTAATTAAATTAATACAGAAAGGGGTCTCCTAAAAAAACAAATGTGGGTCAAACAAAATGCAAAATTTTAATGGCTGTAAACAAACAAAAAAATAAAAATAATCAAAAGAAACCTCACAATCCCTTTTCGTATCACTGCAGACTTTGCGCCATGCATCTTAGCAGCAACACAGAGCACATGAGAAAAAAAAAATGAAGAGAATCTAGGCACAGAAACACCAACAAAATTAAACAAAAAATGTATTATGAAAAGGATTTTTTTTTTCAAAGCTCCAGGGCTAAGGGGGCGTGATCAATGCAGCCAAGACGTAAAATACAACCATACAATACATTAGATTCAAAAAGGTACCAAAAAGTACAGTAAAAATAACACTTCCATTTCTGGAAATGTAAAATGGACAAAAAAAATTGGTATAAAAAAAAAGAAAAAAAAAGTGTGAAAAGTGACATTTGCTTTCCCCGGTTCCTCAAGTGTGGTCTGTACAAAAATGGAGCAGAAGTCCAGATTCTGCCTACATCCAGTAAAAGTAAAAAGACTGAAGCCCAGGGGTCGGCTGGGACCAGGTCACAGGCTCCTGTACGGCATCACCTTAAAAAAATTTAAAATAATATTCAAATGAAATAAAATAGAATCAGACAAAAGGGGTAGAGTTAAGGCACAAATAAAAATCTAAACACATGACATACCTGCACATGATCAGTATGGTTTGTAGTTACTCTGATGGCCACCGCGTCTTGGAGTTTTTCCGTAGTTTGTGTTGCCCTGGTCTGGAAAGTCAGGAAAAAAAATCCATAAAAAAATTAATAAAAATACCTTAATCCTCAGTTTCAGGGTTTAAAGTGATCTGAGGCAGTTCTTTCTTACTGTAGTCATAGCCACCACCATAACCATAGTAGCCTGCTGAGTAGTCATAGTTCCCGTAACCCCCGTATCCACCGTATCCTTGCTGCCCGCCGTAGCCGTATCCCTGGTTCCCGTAGCCCTGATTCCAGTAGTTATTAGAACCCTGGTTCCAGTTCTGACCCTGACCTGCAATCACGTACATGTCAGAGTTTAACATGTGGTTTCTGAACTGTGTTTGAACACTGCGTTTGCTCTACGGAGTTGCTCGCATCACATATCACTCCATTTTCCTATTTTGTATTTATTTTTGCTGAGTTGATGCACAGAAACTAACAGGATGAGGATCTACAACAATCACTTACCACCACCACGTCCTCTGCCTCTGCCCCCACCTCCAAAGCGCCCGCCGTACTGCTGCTGCTGATACACCTCCTTTGGTTGGGCGATCTTGATCTCGCACTGACAAAAAGTCAACACAATAAATCAAACAAATCCCAAGTCATAGATTAGTCGGTTAGCATTTTAGTCCTAGAGCATAGCCTCACCAGGCTCTCCTTGCCATTTGCGTCCTGGGTTCCGCTGACGTTGTGAAATTTTTTCTCCATGATCGTCTTCACTGGGTCGTCTTCCTTAAATGTTATGAACACAAACCCTCGCCTCTTGCTCGTTTTCGGATCCATCGGAAGTTCGATAGTCTCAATCTGGAAACCAGGATTTCACATTAATGTACATTTCGAAAACAGTAGGCGCTTCCAGTTCCATCAATGATGAGGTGCTACCTCTCCAAAGGCGCCGAAGTACTCCCGGATCCGTTCTTCTGTCGTTTCTGGGTTCAGCCCTCCAACAAAGATTTTCTTGACTGGCTCCTTCTTCATGGCCATGGCTTTCTTGGGGTCAATCTGTCTTCCGTCAAGCCGGTGTTCCTTTTGTGCCAACACCTGGAAAGAGGAGAAGAATCCAGAGGCTTGTCATTTGGCTTTTAGGTGAAAACGCAGAGTTAAGTCTTGGAGTGCTTGGACGGTCGCTCGGGGGGAGAAAAAAACTAAACAAAAAACTTACTTTTTCTACACTTGCCGAATCTGTGAACAGAATGAACCCAAATCCTCTTGATCGTCCAGTGTTTGGGTCGATTTTAATGGTGCAGTCTGTCACATCACCAAATTTAGAGAAGTAATCTTTGAGATCCTTTTTACTAGTATCCCAGCTGAGTCCCCCAACAAACATTTTCCTAGAGAAATAAAGTATCCGTACTTTAACATAAAAATAATAACAGTAAGGGGGAATAAGAGGAGGGTGGAATAACCGGAAAAGATGCAGTGATTCTAGGTTGAGGTGGCATTTCGGCATATCATGTAGTGGAATGAGGGCAATTAACAAAAGATGGTAAACAAACAGGACTTGAACGACACGAAATGGACAAAAAAAAAAATTCCCTGAGTGCATGACACTAGACCTCAGAGAACATATTATATAGTTGGGGAATTTCACCATCTTCAACGGCAATATTGGCCAAGAAGGCATGACCTGTTTATCCTGAGACGACACCTTTACCCCAATTAGGTCAAGATGATTTTCAGGATCATCAGATCTCACACTCACACACACAAAGCCATCAAGCCACAACCTGCCACACACTTATTACTACCACTACAACTAATCAAATACAAAGACAGGAAGTGTCACATTGTTAGGTGTAACTTCCACCACGTTCTCTCCATAACTGAGCTAAAATTGGCACTACTACATAATGTATTTTGATACTCACAATAGCCCTTGTTCACATGTGGTCTGAAGAGTAGGAGACATTTCACACAGGTTTTATATAATCAGATTTGGAACAGAAATACAGCTCTGACTGTGCATGAAATAGACTCCAGGCCCTTTCTTACCTAGAAAAACGCTGAAATTGTGGATACTGTACATTGTTGGGCACTGGTGGCTCAGTAGTTATGGCTCTGGGATAATTATCCAAAGGCTGGGGGTTCAACCCCCTCCTACCACCATGCTACAACAGTTGGACCCTTGAGCAAGGCACTTAACCTTAAATTGCTCAATTGTATTAAAAAGATAAAATGCAAGTCGCTCTGGGTAAGAGTGTCTGCTAAATGTCATATGTTGGGATGAAAATGGCCAAATCGAAATTTATAAAAAGCAGTGGCGGCGTGGTGGTCAAGGTACCAGGCTACTGATCCGAAGGTCAGTGGTTCAATCCCCACTGTCGGGCCCTTGAGCAAGGCCTATAACCCTCAATTGTTCAGGTGTATAAAAATAATAGTAAGTCGCTCTGGATTAGAGCGATTGCAAAATGCCATAAATTATTATGCTTGACACATGTGATACTGCCCCCCTAGTGCCCTTGTTCACACGTGACATGACATTTCATGCAGGATTTTTTTTTAAAAATCAGAATAGGAGCAGAAAAACAGCCCCGACTTGATGTATAACCGAAATCCAAAGAGAATGGAATCGACTCCAAGTTGACTCTTCCCCAGAACACAGCTGAAATTGGTGCTAATATATATTGTGGCTTGATACTGCCCAATTAATACCCTTTGTTCACATCTGGTCTGTAGAAGAAACTTCATGCAGTTTTTTTTTTTTGTTTGTTTTTTTAAAAATCATGTTTAGAACAGAAATACAGCTCTGCGTTTATGTGGAATCCAAATCCAACGTGCATGAAATCGACTCCGAGTCGACTCTTCATATCCCAACGTGAGGACAGAATCGACTCTGTGGTGCGCGTGCACCCATCCCCCTATGAGAACACATGGCGCCAACAAAAGACGAGGAGCCCCACACACACACACACAAAAAGAAACCTCACGTCTGCATAATACTACTAAATAACATGAAACATTACTGTGGCTGTTCTAGCGTTACATACCCGGCATCTTCTTCACTTTTACTCGCTTCTATCCGGCTTCCGTCTCCGTCCTGAGTGCCGTCTCCAGCTCCATTGTTCTCCTCGGCTTGGGCCTGCATCTCTGCGCTCGCGCCGCCTTCGTCATAGCCCTCTGCCCCGTTCTCTTCGCCTTCATACCCGTTCTCCGCCGTTTCCATGAACTGCTGTTCTGTGTCCGCCATGACGTGTTCACAATCTGAAGGGAAAAAACAGTTTGATAATTTAAAAAGAAATCACCACATTAAATAATAAAATGATCGCGTGCGCGTTAGCTCGCGCTACCAGGCCGCCATTTTGATTAGCTTAGCCTAGCAAATCCATAAGTGTTTATGTTAAACACGCTACAGCATACAGTACGCTTCAACATAAACTAGTAAAAGGTTCCAAAACGCTTTGAAACGAGCAGTTATATTTTACCTTTTGTAAAAATATATATATAAAAACGGGAATACTTCAGCCGCTCAAAAGATTAGCACCGGTGGCTAACCGCCATTCACCTCACTTTCAGTTATGTAACCGAGCTCGCGCGCCTGCAATCGATGTTCCCTCCAAACAGCGAATATGTTGTCTACATATAATACAAACTATCAGTTACAGAAAAGCCTTGCAAAAACCCAGTACCTGAAAAGCGTTCCGCTTTACGGGGAGGGGTAAAAAGAAAATCCGTCGGGTATTGAGATCCTCTTAAAAAAAATAGACTCTTCCTTATTGCACCGACCTGTAGAGGGTGTTATATTACTGGACAGAATACAGGGCATCCGAATATGGACGCGTATCATTGGTTGATTTTTCCTGCCTCTCATAGGAGACGGCCAATGAGAAGCATGCCCCTGACGTCACCTGGTAACGCCTCGACCACGCTACAAATCCGAACCTCTAACAAGCCGGAAAAATCATTGTTCATGTTTACTCAAAATAGTGTCTGTGGGCGATTTTTCACATGCAGAAATTTCACATGGGTGTGCAAAATTAAACTCGACCCCCTTCGGATCCAAATTAAGTTATAGCTCGTATGATTTTGTTTCTGAAGATAAATAAATGCTTTGAAATGAGCTGAAATAAACCAGGTGCAGAATTGTAGGGCTTCTGCATGCAGATGACAGATTCCAAATCTGTGACATCATCACAGAGCATGCAGGTTAATCAATAGGTGGTGATGTCACAGTGTGTAGGGAGTCAGAAGGTAATGACGTCACAGAGACAGAGAAGGCATGTCAATAGATTGCTGAGACAAAGAAACAGAGGGACACAGAGACCATCTTGTTGAAGAATTAAGTAGGCCTCATACAGGGGGTATAAGCACAATTCCAAACCGCTGGAACGGCAAAATTTGATTGAGATGTGGCAAAACAGCCTGACACATGGGCGGGTTTTGAAGGCAGCTCAGCGCAGTTTTAAATGATGGCGGTGCGGCAAAACAATAGTGAGCAGAAGATCAAAAGACATTAATATGTTATACTGAGGTTGTAATGAATGTGGGTCGGAAAGGTTACAACACACCAGCCAAAACGCAGCCAGATGAGTGATACACGGTTTTAAGAGCACAGAAGCATTTTGAAAATCTCATGGGTTTTCGCGGTCAGTGCCAGTCAACGGCGAACGTCATTACAGTGTCAAGTCGATGCCACTGCAGTCCAACATGGTTTGGAACCGCGCTGAATCGCCATCAGATATCCCTTTTAGTCTCAAATCATTTCGGTTTGTACGTGATTTGGTTCTCAGAGCTGTACTCACTGCTACCAGTTCATCTTTTTTTTATAAAACAGCATATTTAGAAATAGGTGTAAATTAAAATTTTTACAGCTAAACCTGCTAAGATTATTCACTTCGCATACATAACGTGGTGGGCAGCTGGCATTACCATCATTGCTAATCTAACATATTTTAATTTTAAGAAAACTTACCAAACATCAAAAAAATGAAGATTTTGTTCAGGATCAGTTATGGATTTGAGATTTGTATAATTGAAATGCTATATAATAACCAGAGTAGAACCGTCCCTCTGTGTGACATCATCACGGAGTGTGTAGGCCTGATGATGTCAGAAAGAGTGGTGGGCCCACCCCTCTCTGTGACATGGTCTCAGAGTGTGTGAGTCATGTGACATACTAGGTCAATCGGTAGTGTTGATGTCACAAAGTGTGTAGGGAGGAAGGGTGATGTCACAGAGTGTGTTGGGCAATCAGTAGGTGAAGATGTCACAGGGAAGGGCATTACCATGCTGGGACATCCTACCAGCAAAGTTGTATGCACTGTTTCAAGTTATTGTGCCAGTTTGTAGTTTTGTATTTTTAAATTTTTTTTTAGGCTATGCATGCCTATATCTCAATAACATATCAACATTACATTTTCAGAGGAGCAACTTAGGACCAAAGGCTGAAACAAGTTTATGAGAAGGTCATTGTAGGTCAAGTTCAAGGTGAGAAAAATGGTCACCAACTGTTGGCTAGGTGGCGAATGGTGTGATTCACCACTGAGGTGTGAGGTAGCTGGCAACTGGTATAAACATCATAACACATTTTAATGAAACTTACCAAACTTTAAGTACAGAAAGCTTTTGTTCAGGATCAGTTAGAGATTTGAGATTTAAAATAAAATAATCTTACACTCACTTTAGTGACTAAATTATTCATACAATGGTCACATAAATCATCCAATAATTTAAATAGTGTCAGCATCCCCAATGGTGCCTCAGACACCCTGAAGAGCTTGCCAGTCTATCGCAGGGCAACAAACACGCAACCATCCTCACTATCACCCACAACACACACCCAATTAGCCTAATGTGCATGTCTTTGGTTTGTAGGAGGAAACCGGAGTACCCCGAGGAAACTCACACAAGCACAGGCAGAACATGTACACTCCACACAGAAATGTCCTCGCAGAGCCCAGGACCTGAACCCAGGACCTTCTTCCTGTGAGGCAGACGTGCTAGGCACTACGCCACCGTGCCGCCCGTGAAGTATATGCATTCATTGAAAGCACGGATTAGCTGATTAATGAGCATGAGCAGTTCACGTCTCATTTTCAGTATTACATGAACATAATGAGATTTATTATTTCACAGCATTCAATGAATCAAATGATTTTAATTAATGTTCAAGGTGTATCTTCAACTACATTCGCTTCACTGATTCGGTGTTGATTGGGGTTGTTCTGAATCAGCCAATCAGCCAGCCATGTCTAAGGGAGAAAATACAGAAAAAACAACAAGAGTACAAATTAAAGAAATAATAATAAGACTTAAAAAAAACCCAATAATATAATTTTCAATGATAGAGAATATTATTACGTCTGTACTGTAAGAGTTAAGTCTGTACTTACGAATGGATCGGCTGGTTTTGCCTTGCACAGCTCAGTGAGGCCGATGAGGAGTGTTGGATTGATGTACGTTTTCAGGTAATCTGTGGCAGCTTTGCCCACAGGAATGGGTTCAATTACAGCTAGAATACAGATAGCAAAATAAAGCAAAGAACAACAGCAGGGTAGGGGGACTCCTCAGTTAAAATAAATATTGTTTGGTTAGTACTTACTGTTAGGAAACATGAACCTGAGCTCTCTTTCAGCTGCCGAAAATGTTTCACTGCCATGGACAGCATTCTTCATTGCACACGTCCCAAATCTGGCTCTCAAGCTATAATAATATCAACAACAACAAAACAACAACAACAATAATAATAACAATGATAATAATAATAATAATAATAATATTATGATGATGATGATGATGATGGTGAAGATGAAGGGCAGCATGATGGCGTAGTGATTAGCATGTCCGCCTAACAGCAAGAATGTCCGTAGTTTGATTCCCGGGCTCAGGCGTATCTGTGTGGAGTTTGCATGTTCTCCCCGTGCTTGTTGGGGTTTTCTCCAGGCACTCTGGTTTCCTTCCACAGTCCAAAGACATGCACATTAAGCTAATTATCTGTTCTAAATTGCCCCTAGGTGTGAGTTGAGTGTGAAGAGTTTTGTGTGTGGGTGTGTTGACTGAGATAGGCACCATCCTCCCCGCAACCCTAGCAGAATTAAGCGGTTCGGCAAATGGGTAATATTAATCACCATCATCATCATCATCATCATCATCATCATCATCATCATCATCATCATATTAATAATGATAATAGTGTTTCATGTAAAAAAAAAATATAAAATGTTGCAGTGAACTGCACTAAAAAATGACTATTGGCCTCAGTCTCCCCTTCTTGTTCCATATTGGTGACTGTTCAGTGATATCCATTTACATAAACCCAGGACATCCTTGCTGTTAGGCAGATGTGCTAACCATTACACCACCGGGCTGCCAGCATCTAATCAGATTTACCAAATATTTTTTGCCCAGAAACCCACTTTTACTCATTCGTTCATTTTCTGAGCTGCTTAAATGTAATTAGAGTCACAGAGAAGCTGGAGCCTATCTCAGCTGACTCTGGGTGAAGGCGGGGTACACCCTGAACAGCTCACCAGACCACTGCAGGGCCAACACACATACAAACATTCACAATCACACTCACACCTAGGGTCAATTTGGAACAGCCATTCAACCTACTGTGTGTTTTTGGACCGTGGGAGGAAACTGGAGTACCCAGAGGAAACCCACAAGCACATATAGGCAAACTCCACACAAAAACACCTGACCCCAGGAATTGAGCCCATGTTCCTCATTTAAAAATTTCAGAAGTGTACATGTAGTTAAAGGTGCATTAGGTGAGATTAGTCAAGGGTTTTAGGTGTAACTTTCACGTGACACAATTCGAGCGATAACCAGTCAGAGCTTATAGATACCATTGATTGACAGATGCCATCAAACACTTCCCCTTGAGTTCCCCAAGACATTTTTCCTACAACATGGAAGCGCAGCTCATTATTGCCGGGTCTGCACCCAGAAATTTGCAGGGATAATACCTGGAAACGCCGTGGTTGGGTCCACATTTCCAGAAATGGTTGTCATTTCCTGTGAGTATATATTTATATACATTTAACTCTTTCCGGCCCATGATGCACAAGAGTCTCTATTCCATACTTGCCACCCCATAATAATCATGCTAATAATCTATTAATTATGATAATATGATCTACTAAAATAAACTAAAATAATATAGAATAATGATAATAAAATTTCTCACAGATCTACTGTAGCTAGCTCAATGCTGTTCACAGTTTCATTCAAAAAGATCTTTAAGCATGAAACATGTAAGAGGGTTTCCTAGGCAACGAGAGCTGATGTCACTTCAATGGTGAAGCAATTCATGTGTGAATCATCACTTGGCACTACTTAAAATTCAAATTATTATAATTGTTATTTATGCTCCGTCCCCAGGAACTAACGCATCTGACTGACAGGAGGCGCGTCCAAACATACACGCAAGCATTCTGGGCTTTCTCTGTCACTTCATATACTAGTGCTGACTGAGGACAAGACTTAAATCCACTAGTGCACCTTTAATGATTGCTATTTTAGAAATGAAATGATCATTTGTTACCAGTCAGGATGTGTCACTTTGGCCTCGATGCTGTTGCTTGGTCCCATCAGACTTTTCCAGACAGCGATGGCTTGATGCCTTGCGAGGGCAAGGGCTATGATTGGGCCGGAGCTCATGAATGCTGTCAAAGTCTTAAAAAATGGCTGTCCGTAATGCTCAGCGTAGAAGTCAATGCACTGGTCGGGGCTCAGCTGAATTCTGCATTTCTGTTTCAATGCCATATGATGGACAATCAACAAGTTACAGTTGCCTTCATCCCTTTGTGTAAATATACATCAAATTACTTTAAAGTGATTTTCATGAGAGGGAAATATTTGAGTGTATGTACATTACTAATTTGGTGTATTGATACTTGAATATTCATGAAATTGAAAAATTTTACCCTTAATTATTTTCTTTTTCTAAGCACTTATTTTTAACTCCTTTTATATTTTTATTCAGATCTTATAGGTGCTTGGTACAAAATGTCTCTCATCATCCTGTAATAAAGTGAATGAATGGATGTTATACATCAACATAATGAGCTAAGTTTAGCAGTCAATCACTAACCCGCTTCATCCTAATTAGGGTTGCGGGGAGACTGGCACCCATCTCATCGGTCTCCACGTGCCATTGTGCCGCCCTTATATGGAAATTATTGTCAAAAATATCAACTTTTTCCCACTTTACTGCATTTTAGGTTGGATACTCCTCCATTTAATAGAGTTCGATTTTAACATTAATAATAATCTAGGAAGCTAGCAAAATTTAATAAATAGCATCTCGGGCCCCTATTAAACCCTCACTCTACCCTCAGAGCTTCTTAAAAAGCCACGCCCCCTTCTGCACACTGCTGGTTCATGCACTGTAGGGTCACACATGAGTAGGGAGAAATGGGAGCATTTGACTGGACATTTCCCAGTGGACTACAAGGTAGTGATTGGTCGGTGTTTTTACACAATTACAGTGGCCACAGATGAACAGATTTTTTCAGATCTTTTTCAGATCTCATTAGTTAGTGATTGGTATCCGGGTATAAAGATCCTTTTAACCAATAGAACAGTTTGTGTATATAGCTAAAAAGTTACCAGCCCCAGCTTTAACTATACTTTCCCATCAACATACTCAGTACTCTCTCACTGTGTATTGTTGTTGAAGTTGTTGGTTGAATGTGCTGTAATAGTACATGTGACAAGATCACCAGAGAGCCAGAGTTGTTGTTCTTATTTATGTATCACATAGTTATATTCAGTAGTAGTTATATTATTACTATGATATAATGTTAACTAGGTTATTACCTGCAAGATGCTGAATCCTGAACGAATGATTATATCCTCGATTTCATCTGCTTTATTTATAGCATCGGGTTTGATCAAAGCTAGAGTCCTTTCTACAAAAATGCTGGACGTGTCCTGATTCTGTGCCATGTTCGCTCCTATTCTGGATTCCTTTGGAACTAAACATCAAAGCAATAACCGTTTATGATTATAAAGCCCTGTTGCCTCTATGATGTCAGACATATTGCTCTTGATTAAATAGAAGCAGTGAATATAGCTCTGTGGATGGGGTGGTAGAACTGTGACAGGCTGTGTAGGGGCGCGTTGATGTCACAGAGTGTGTAGCATCACAGAGTGTTTAGGTGAATTAGCAGGTGATAATGTCAGGGCTCCCAGTGCAGCTAACTGGGTTATAAGGCCAGCCATGTCTCTCTCACTGTCTGTGGTGAGAGGTATGTAAAAGAACCATTGCTGTCGTTTGTAAAGAGTAGGCCATTATGTTGCCGTCAATGTGTTTCTGCCCTGCAATGGCCTGGCGAGCTGTCCAGGGTGTACTCTGCCCTCACCCAGAGTCAGCTGAGATGGATGCCAGCCTCCCTGCGTCCCTAATTAGGATTAAGCGGTTCAGAAAATGAATGAATGAATGTCAGAGGGTATAGGTCATGTGACACACTTGTCAGGATCACAACAGAAAGACAGAGAGACAAGGAGACAAGTAAAAGCGGTATGTAAAGCTCTATAGGGTGGGATGTCCCAGGGTAGTAGTGCGGCACGTTCGCTTCACAGCAAGAAGGTCCTGGGCTGGAGTCCCGGGCTCAGGCATTTCTGTGTGAAGTTTGCATGTTCTCCCTATGCTTGGCATGAGTTTCCAGCTGTTCCAAATTGCCCCTACGTGTGGTTGTCAGGGTATACCCTACCTTCGACCAGTGTCTTCTCCCCACAACTCTAGTAAGATTAAGTGGTTCAACAAATGAGTGAGTGTGAACAGAGACAAAGGGACAAGAAGTATTCTCTGAGTCAAAAGTCCGGGACTCAATCATATAACCGACAGCGGGAACCTGCCCCTCACCTGTTAAAGGGGGGAAACAAACCACTGTGTTGCGAGAATACAGTCGGGTTAACGTGTCTACTCCATTTTTTATTTTTTTTTGCTAATCTATTGCCCTAAAAGCTGATGTGATGGGTTGTACGTCTAATGTAAAGAAAGACAGTCATTTAAAGTTTCGTATGTTGCCACTAAATGGGAAAAGACGTAAGTAAGTGTTTGCGCGCCATCAACCGGTGAGCACTAAAGCCCGATGGAGCAGTGAATCCAGGGAAGATATGGGAATCTAAATCACCTTATTATTACATTTTTGGCCTGCATTTTTTGCACTGGTGAGTTTGTATTTTTCATAGGCCTTAATTTTGACATAGTAGACATCATGGATACACAACCGTACTTTTAATACCACTTATGTTGCCATTCATAATAACATGGATGACAAAAGATTTTACAGACCTTATTTACAGTTTGTCAGAAATGTATCTTTTAAACCCATTAAATATATATATATATATATAAACATATCAGCTAACAATTGGGCCTTTACATATTTCATAACACATTTAAAAAAGGTCTCACATTAATTGTTAGTAAAGATCATTTGTGCTACGGTAAGGAAACATTAATATTTGGATTTGTCATCTGTGTAATATTTTGCAGTTTATAAAATATTCGGCTTAATTGTCATTCATTAATTAAATTTCTAAGCTACTTAATCTTTCCAAAGCCTCAGGAGCCAAACCATCCAGATATTGGTAAGACATTTGGCTCATGCTGACTAAAAATTGACAAATACTGACTAAAAAAAAAAGAACAGATGAAAAGAGACTCTGAATATATATTCAATTCTGATAAGCAATGTTTTACACTACTTAAACA
>JAOUQZ010000001.1:24900044-24925070 GCA_028564935.1 Neosilurus hyrtlii
GAAGGGGAGACAGAGAAAAGGCAGTCTGAGGAAAGTGAAGAGGAGACAGAGGAACATGAAGGGGAGACAGAGAGGAGGCAGTCTGAGGAAAGTGAAGAGGAGACAGAGGAACATGAAGGGGAGACAGAGAAAAGGCAGTCTGAGGAAAGTGAAGAGGAGACAGAGGAACATGAAGGGGAGACAGAGAGGAGATTATCTGATGAAAGTGAAGAGGATAAAGAGTAACAATATGTACATTTATTTCACTGGTTCTACTCAAACTTAACACCTCATAAATAAAATTTCTTGTAAGTGAAGTTTTTGTTTTTCTTTAATTATGTAGCTACGGTGGGACGGTGGTTAAGGCTCTGGGTTACAGCCCTATATTCTGACAGCCCTAACCTTAACCCTAACCCAACTGAACTGAGTATGGTGCCCATCTTATATGAGTAACGCTGTCAGAACAATCTGCTGTTGGAAGATTGAACCATCCTTGATTGGAAGCTCAGTGGTTCAAGCCCCAGTCCCACCAATCTGCCAATGTTGGGCCCCTGAGCATGGTCCCTTATCCTACCCTCATGTACTCAGTAGTCTAAATCAGATAAAACAGAAGTCCCTTTGGATAAGAGCGTTTATCAAATTATCTAAATGTAAATGTAGTTTATTGTTATAGGAAATACATAATGTAACATTTTGTCAAAGTTTCAGACAGTTGTTGAGAATCACTGTTTTTAATGTACTTCGTGTTTGGTTGACAATTTTGTTATATCAGGATGCCCCATGTAATATCAGAGGACTGTCTGCCTTTCGTATATGGTAAAGGACTCTCTAGTGGAGGCGCAGGCCTTTTTCTTTTCCCTTTTAGAGAAACACTTGTTTAAATAACTAAAGATATTGCTGACATGGACACGTCAAGGCATACAAGTCTTACAAAAACACTTAAGGTGTCCTTTTTATTCACTGTATAAATTGAATCTACTTATGTGAATAACTGTCTCAAAATATTGTTCCTTAAGAGTCCGCTATTAAGATTACCTGGTCCACCCGATTGTCCAAATGGTTTCTATTTATTCCTCGTCTGAAGGTTTAAAGGTCTGACCTCACTTTATTTTGGCAGTGGAACACTAAAATATGATTCCTAACCCCGAATGAAATGCCCCAGTTCTTCAGGCAGCTTGCTTCACCAACTCCACTTGAAACAATGATTTTGAGTTTGAATGCTGGACTCTCTGTTAGGCTTCCTCCTCCAATTTATGGTCTATCCATTACTTTCTGTGCCCAGACCTGGACCACTGTGTGGGGGTGTTTTGAAGCCAGCTAATCAGTAAGTCCAGCACACTGTGACCCCAGTCAGAAAAACCCAAACACCATTTGTGTTTACAGTCAGCTCTAACAACCAAGAAGTGTGTGTCATATGACACACTGGTGGATGATCATGACAGAAAGACAGAGAGACAAAGAGACATAGAAGCAGTATGTAAAGTTCTGAAGGGTGGGATGTCCCAGGGGTTTGAAGATCAATCACTAGGTGATGTTGTCACAGATGGGGTGGGGTCCATCACTAGGTGATGATATTGCTTATTGTGGGGCTACAAAACAGATCATCATGACAGGGAGACAGATAGACAAAGAGACCGAGGGCGGCACGTGCGCCTCACAGCAAGAAGGTCCTGGGTTCGAGTCTCATGCTTGTGTGGGTTTCCTCCCACAGTCCAAAGACATGGCCATTAGCTATTCTGAATTGCCCCTAGGTGTGAGTGTTGGCCCTTTAGAGGTCTGGTGAGCTATTCAGGGTGTACCCCCTCTTTGCCCCATGTCAGCTGCGATATGCTCCAGCCTCCCTGCGACCCCTGTAGGATTAAGCAGTTGATTAAATGAGTAATTGAGTGTGTCAAAGCGACAGAGGGACATGAAGTATGGCCCTGGTACGAGCAGCATTAAGTGGTATATCTCATTACATGGCACATCCCATAATAAGAAGTATAACCTACTCATTGAACTATATACACATTGAGACAGACAGACAGAGGGACAGAGTCATGTAACATCCTGTCATGACATGTCGATACAAAGGGACACAGGGACACAGAGTCTGGCCCCCAGTAGAGCGTCGTTAAGTGGTAAAGTGGAGACATCCCTCTCTGTGACATCGTCACCTACATATTCTGTGATGTTTCAGAGATTATCTTCTTGGGACCTCTCTGTGACATCATGTCTAATGGTCTCACAGGAAAGGAGGCTTATTAGCACCTTGGAACATCTTCATGCTGTAGATACTTTTCAGTTAGCAAAATGGAAAGTGTTAGCGATACTTCTGAACTGAGTAGTCTGGAGTCATTCACGCCCA
Source organism: Neosilurus hyrtlii (assembly GCA_028564935.1). Classification (NCBI taxonomy): domain Eukaryota; kingdom Metazoa; phylum Chordata; class Actinopteri; order Siluriformes; family Plotosidae; genus Neosilurus; species Neosilurus hyrtlii. The sequence continues at coordinate 24,902,371 of JAOUQZ010000001.1, forward strand.
GTGAAGACCTTCCCTCCCAGCCAACCAGCGTGTGCAGCATTGAAGTGGCTAGTGGGGACATGAACCTCAATCAGCCCCCTTCACACACAGGTAGAGAAGAACAGCTCATTCCTGTCAGGGTTGCTATGTTTCAAATATAAAAATAAAACAATATAAAACGTAACTCACAGCTGTTTAGTTTTCAATGTACTTTTACTGAGACGAGAAAGTGAAAAAGTTACAAAAAGGCTAAAATAGCCTGCTGCCTTCATTATTCACTGTAGGTTTATTCTGGAATACAAAATTTTTTTAACATTTGTTGAAAAAGTAATGTGAAAATATTAAATGTTTTTGTTTGTACCGATTCAAAAATGGGGCAGCAAGGTGGCGTAGTAGATAGCACGTCCGTCTCACAGCAAGAAGGTCCTGGGTTTGAGTCCCGGGCTCAATGGGGACCTTTCTGTGTGGAGTTTGCATGTTCTCAGGGGTTTCCTCTGTGTACTTCGGTTTCCTCCCACAGTCCAAAGACATGTAAATGAGGTGAATTGACTGTTCCAGATTTTTTACACCTAGATGTGAGTGTGAGTGTGAATGGTTGTGTGTGTGTTGCCCTGAGATGGTCTGACGAGCTGTTCAGGTTGTACCATGCCTTTGCCCAGTTTTGGCTGAGATAGGTTCCAGCCTCCTCGTGACCCTAATAGTAGGATTAAGTGGTTTGGCAAATGAAAGTGAGTGAGTGATTAAAAAATGCAGGAATCATAAAATAAACATTTGTCGAAGCACATAATCAGACTAGGGTCACAGGGAGGCTCAAGGCATCAACACTGGAAAAGACGGAGTACACTTTGAACAGCTTGTCAGTCCATCAAAGGGCCAATACACACTCACATCTTGGGACAGTTTGGAACATCCAATTAGACTCCACGCAAAACCGCTGTCACAGGTCTGCCATTCAAACCCCGGATGACCTTCTTGCCTTGAGGCAAACTTACTAACCACTACACCACCTTGCTGAATATAAAATCTACATCTATAACAAAATTTATGCAAAAAAAAAAAAAGAAATATTTTGTACAGTATGGTTCTATTCTGTTCGTTATTTTAACTAGAACTGTATTTCTTCATAAATTATGTTAATTTAATTAAATTTTTTAAACAGATGAATGTAAAACAGCAAGCTGGAGAAATAACAAAGGCCATATCAAGAGGCCCATGAATGCCTACATGATTTGGGCGAGGATTCACCGGCCTATCTTGTCGAAGGCAAACCCAAATGCTAAGAGTGCTGAAATCAGTGTGCAGCTCGGAGCGGAGTGGAGCAAGCTGACTAAGGAACAGAGGGCTCCTTATTATGCAGAGGCAACCAGGCTAAAAATGAAACACAGCAAACAGTTTCCTGGTGAGGAGCACATGACCAATAGACACAAAATACCAAGCCTGAGACTTCTGGCAGCTGTTATGCCCCTTTTTTTAAATCACTGTCTAACAATTTCTTTCCTGTTATACAGATTACATTTATAAACCACAGAAAAGAAAGACGCCGAGCCTGGAAGTGGAATCCCAGAGCACTACCTCTGAAGGCTCACCATCCGTAGCTGAGGGACTGCCTCAGAAACCTGTACACCATGCACCATCAGTCAAGAACTCCATGTCACCAGACTCACAGACAACTCAAATGTCATCTGGTACTAAATTTTGTCAATTTTTGTCAATTTATTAAACTGAACTATATTAAATAAATGATCATAAGCTTTGTGGGTCGGATGTCCCAGGCTAGTAACGTTATCGCTGAGCCTGTAGTAGGTGATGATGTTACAAAGTGTGTGGGTCATGAGACACATCGTGACAGAGAGACAGATGGACATAGAGTCTGACCCCTGGTAAACCATGGCAACATGGTCCATTCCATTACATGGGACAGCCCAGTATTAATTAAATCCAGTAGGACGTTATGTTTTCGGTTCTCACCTCAGGCCGACTGTTCTACCTATGCTTGTTTGGGTTTCCTCTGGATACTTTGGTTTTCTCCCACTGCCCAAAGACATACACCGGCAAATTGGTTGTTTCAAATTTCCCCTGGGTGTGAGTGTGTGTTTGAATGGTTGTGCATTGCCCTGTGATGGTCTGGAAAGCTATTCAAGGTGTACCCCTCCTTCGCTCAGTGTCGGCTGAGATAGGCTCCCGCCTCCGCTGTATAAAAGTACTATCACACTCTTTCAAATCACAATTTGAAAACATCTCTTATTTATTCACAACACAACTTATTTAAAGAGAACTAAACAGTCTCTCATGCATCTTTTTTTAAGGTGAACAGAAACAGACATCCCGTAAAGCCTGTCCAGAACATGTCAAGAAAAAAGTGAGCTGGAAGATGAAGAAAGTGTGTGAGATGACAGAAGAGGAGAAAAAACACTACCGAGAGACAGAACGAGAAAGGAAAAGAAGACAGAGGATGAGGAGGACCGAAGAAGAAAAAGAAATTGCAAGACAGAAACAACGTGACTATCGTCAGAAAAAGAAGGAACAGGCCGTGCTTCAAGAAGGTGGAGATGAAGAAGAAATGACTGAACTTGAGCCAAAACAAGAGAAGCAAAAAGAGATGGCTAGACAAGGACAGAATAAAAGACAGTCTGAGGAACATGAAGAGGAGACAGAGAAAAAACAAGATGAGAAAGAAAGATCACAAGAAAGTGAAGAGGATAAAAAGTAACCATACATACATGTATTCTACTGATACTTAACACCTCTTAAATAAAATTTCTTGTTTGTAAATCTTTGTTTTTCTTTAATTATGTAGTAACGGTGGGTCAGTGGTTAAGGCTCTATATTCTGACAGCCCTAACTTTAACCCTAACCCAACTGAACTGTTTGGTGCCCACTTATATGAGTAACGCTGTCAGACCAATCTGCTGTTGGAACATTGAACCATCCCTGATTGGAAGCTCAGTGGTTCAAGCCTCGGTCCCACCAATCTGCCAATATTGGGCCCCTGAGCAAGGCCCTTAAACCCTCATCTGCTCAGTAGTATAAATCAGATTAAGCATAAGTTGCTTTGGATAACAGCATCTACCAAATTCTGTAAATGTAATTAAATCATTATAGGAAATACATCTAACATTTTGTCAAAGTTTCAGACAGTTTTTGAGAATCTCTGTTTTTCCATGTCTCAGTTTTCAGACAATTTGTTTTATATTAGGACGCAAAATATTCCTGTGTAAGGTCAGTCATTTTAACCTTTCTTAAGCGCTGAACACACCAAATCATGCCTTAGTTGATCACAGCACACATTTATTAAAGCAAAGTACTTGAGTGAACTTCCCAAGTGTTAGGCTTTTATAGAAGGAAAGGATCCACTAGAAGACAGAAATGGTGAAGAGCACAAAGTTTACCAGATTGTCAAAAAACTAGCAGACAAGCTCTTGGTCAAAAGACAGGCAATGGACTGAGAATTCCAAAAAGTCAAAATAGAGTACAAGGCAGAGGTATCCAAAAAAATCACAAGAGAGTAGCAAGAATGTTCTAGGAACATGCAAGGTCAAAAAAAACTAAAAGGCAGCAGCTACTGGAAAGGCTAATGACAAAACTCTGGCACAATCTGGCAATGACTGTGGGGAAATACTGGGCTTAAATGCCCAAACACTAATCAAATCAAAAATGCAACATATATGGTAAAGGTCTCTGGCCCAGTCATTTATTTTTTCTTTCTCCTTTATAAACACATTTAGTTCATTAATATTGGTTTGGACATCTTAGAAAAACAATGGCCTTTTCAGTCAATAAATAAATGGAACCTACTGTTTTATGTGAACTGCCTCAAAATATTGTTGCACAATAGTCCATTAAGATTACCTCTTCCACCTTATTGTCCAGTTTCCATCTATTCTTCATATGAGGGTTTAAAGGTCAGACCTTACTTTTCATTTTGGACACCAGTGGAGCACCGATTTATGACTCCTAATCCAAAAAAAATAAAAAAAAAAAAAATAAAAAAAAAAAAATAAAAAAAACCAAAAACCCTCCAGTTCTTCAGGCTGCTGCTCCCTCACCTCCACCTGAAACACTGATTTAGTTTTTGCATGCTGGATGGTTTGTTTGGCTTCCTCCTTCTATTCAAGGTCTTTCTATTCCTTTCTGTGCCCCTGTGCTGGCAGGCAGACTGGGATGGGTGGGGTTACCACTGTGCATGGGGCGAAACCAGCATACCAGTTCCAATTTCTCAAGAAAAGGCCGAAAATGAGTCTTTATTTCATTATGTATTCATTTTAATAAAAATGTTTCATAGAAACATTATGAAAAAATAAATTAAAAAAAGGAATTCCAATTTTCATACAAAACGTCCCTTAAAAAGTGGTTAGTAGTGACAAAGTTGTCAAGAAGGCAACACAGCAAATTTAAGATATTGATGTTTAAAATGTGAGAACATGACCCCGCCCCCACACAAAAAGAACACAATTTTTTTATTAAGAAATTTTCACATGTTCTTTTTTATTTATTCAACCTTTAAAAACATTAGAAATTTCTTCTATCGTGTTCCAATAGTAACCTGCCACACTCTGATCAGATTGTCGGTGTAGCCAGCAAACAGGGTCTGTGAAGAAGAAAACAAAACAATGATGAACATGGAGGAGGGAAAAAAAAAAAAAAATTCTCTGTTCATTAAAATCCTCCCCTCATAATTGCAGGACTCTCAGCATGTGGGTTCAGAGTTCATGTGATTTTATAATCACTGGGGGTCTCCCAAAAAAACATCAAATAACACCTGCAGGATTAGATTAGAAAGCATACCTGTCCATCAGCGGACCAAGCCAGAGCGGTGCATTGTGGGGGCTCGGCTTTGCTGTTGGTGCTGATCACTTCCTGTTTCAGCTCGTCGACGATGATCTTTCCCTCGAGGTCCTGATGAGACAGAAAACACACACACACCGCAAGTCAGAACTTTTTCGCTGAACATACGTATGCAAGTGCAAACCAAGGCCGTGTTCATCCGAGCTCTCAGAAACAGCCTCTCGTATCATCACAGGATTCCAGAAGGCATGTCAAGTTTCATCACCGTATCCAGGATGCGGCTGTTACCAGACATCACGTCACAACGCTAAGGTGCATGAAGTGTCTGCTCACCCAGATCTTGATACTGGGGCCGGTGGCGGCACAGAGCCAGTATCGGTTGGGGCTGAAGCAGAGCGCGTTGATGGTGTCGCCTCCATCCAGAGTATACAGGTGCTTCCCCTCATTCAGATCCCACAGCATGGCCTGACCGTCCTGTAAACCAGATCACAAACACGAACACAGCTGAGCTGCTGATCACCAGCACGAAGTGCTACACACTCAAGGAAAAGCGGCCATGTGTTCAGAAACAGCCTCTTTATCATCACAGTGACACAGACGGCATTAAGGTTTCATCACCACACGCTGAGCGGTCCATCATCACACAAAACTTCTCAACGCATACCAGACCGTGGATTTAAAATAAATAAATAAACAAACAAACAGGCAGCTTAAAATATGCAACACGAAATTTTATTATTACTAAAGTAAAAGTAAAGCTAATTCTAATTTTTTTTGAGTTCTTAGAGTCCACACAACCTCAGGGTTATGAAATTCAAGGACCTTTCCATGACTTTCCAAGGCAGGACAGACAAAATTCCATAACCTCTAAAAACAATTCCATGGATTTTTCAATGACTATTATGCCTTTGCAACGAAAAACTCACAATATACATTATTCTACCCAATTTAGAAAATTAAAAAAAAAAAAATTATGAAAAAATGTCACAAAGAACGACACCCTTTCCAAGCATCAACCAATCAAAAAATATTAATACACACAACCATAAATTTAATTAATTCATTGATTGATTAAAAACAAACAAACAAACAAATAAATAAATAAAAATTAAAAAAAAAAAGAAAGAAAGAAAAAAAAAAAAAAAAAAGATGACGAGGAGTGAACTGGGTGTGTATTAAAAACATCGCTACAGCAACCTCTGGGAGATGCACAGCATTTTCAATGACTTAAGTACCTCAAGACACTTCAATAAAATTCAGCACTTTCAAGGGCCTGGAATTGTACTTTTTCAATTCATGTTCTTTCCATGACGTCAAGCACCTCGTACGGACCCTGTTTTTTTTTTTATCCTGTATTTATATTTTTAGGATATATAATTTGTTAACAATAAATAAATAAATTATAAGAATACCGTTTGATTACTTATTTAGTATAATTTATAATCTAAATGTAAACACTTCCCTTCTGTCATAGAATTTTCAATCTGAAAGTTCAAGCTGATTATAAAATAATTAACACCATTAAATTTAACTGTTTGGTTCATGGTTGTTGTTTAGGCTCTGACTTCTTACAAAAAAGTTTCATTTACAGCATTTTAATCACTATTTAATTCATTTCCCCTCAAAAATACTGATTTAATGTAAATGTCTACAATTACATAACTCAGCATGTTTATAATTTACTGCTTTAAGTTCCTTAAAAACTATTAAAGCTTTTTTTTTTATTTTATACTGCGTAAACAATTAAATATGTAAATGATGTATTGCATTTTTTAAAATAAACATTAAAAGCACCCTGCAAAAATCATTCCTGAATCTGTTCTAATTGGATTTATTCGTTTATTTATTTGTTAAATTTTCCTGCAAGCTTTTATCTTTTTGCTGTATATGTAATAACACCTGTAACTGATCAGAAGCTGAACAGACATTGTACCTTTCCTCCGGATGCACAGAGCGAGCCGTCAGGAGACACGGTGACGGTGTTCAGGTAGCCTGTGTGGCCGATGTGGTTCGTCTTCAGCTTGCAGTTGGCGAGATTCCACACCTTGACACACAGATCAGATCGAAAACACGTAACGGGTTACGACTATGCTGATTTTATGCTATTTTTAAAAAAATATATAAATTTTTTTTTGTTTAAAAGAACGATATTGTGCTCCATATCACATGCTAACAGGAGCTATTTAATCCCTTTCTCATCTCCAGCCCATGTGTTCATGCATGTTCGGGTGTAAATAAAGGCTGTTCCCATCTAAACCGCTCCGTTACCCATCATAATTGCAGGACTTGTCCTCAGAGCCCGAGAGCTCAGACAAAAAGTCAGTTCTTTTAGTCATGGGGTAAAAAAAAACGACGTGAAGGAGCCGTACACTGCAGGATGAGGAGAGGTGCAGGTTCCTTACCTTGACTACTTTGTCCCAGCCGCAGGATACGATGATGGGGTTGTTGCTGTTTGGGGAGAACCGTACGCAGGATGCCCACTCTGTGTGGCTCTCATCCTGTAGGAGCAACATTCACAGGCTTCAGGACGATGAACACTCGAATTCGAAGACTTGCTTGAGTGCAATTGATTATAGGTTCTGACCTGGATGGTGTACTTGCACACTCCCAGCGTGTTCCACAGCTTGATGGTTTTGTCCCTGGAGCCAGACACGATCTGACGGTTATCAGCAGAGAAAGCCACGCTCAGGACATCTTTGGTGTGGCCGACGAAGCGACGAGTAGTCGTGCCACTGGGGGAATAAAGAGCACCGGGGGTGTTCATGTTCACGCAGCAGAATTGAACAGTCTTTTTCTGGCTTTGCAGTGACAAAATATCAAAAAATGTATTTTATATAGTAAGTTGTGACTATAAACACATACAGTATAGGATTCTGGGAAATAATTGTTAGTGCTGGCTAACGACAAAGGTAAACAAAAAAGTCCTCAGTCCATGCACTTCATAAAAAGGTACGTCCAGTCCCAAGACAGACTCCAAAAATGATGATCGGTGACGGCGTTTTCAAAGTAAATGCGCAGAACACTATCGATTTCCATTGCTGCCCGATATCCAACATGGCTGCCGCAGCTGCCATCTTGAATTTGCATTCAACTCAAAAAGGCATCACCGATCATCACCATTTTTGGTGTGGATGTTGGAACTATGTAACTACACAACCTATGATTTTCAGTGTGGTCTGAGATCCAATATGGCTGCCACAGCTGCCATCTTGACTTTGTATTTTGTGTACGACTGTGGCTCAAAAACGCCATCGCCGATCACCATTTTTGGTGTGAATGTTGGGACTGAGAACCTACATAAGCCAACTGATTTTCATCGAGGTGTAACATCCAATATGGCTGCCACAGCTGGCATCTTAAATTTGCATTCCACCCACCAAGTCAAAACGCCATTCAACCTTTTTGGCATGGACGTTAGGACCGAGTAACTACACTAGTCTATTGATTTTTGTCATGATCAAATATCCAATATGGCTGCTGCAGCTGCCATATTTGAATTTGTATTCCATGTTTAGATGTTTCCACTAGACTAAAAAGGCCATCACCAATCATCATTTTTGTTGTGGATGTCGAGACTGGGCAACTCATTCATTAATTTTCTAACCCGCTTAATCCTAATTAATGATGCAGGGAGGCTGACTCTGGGTGAAGGCTGGGTACACACTGGGCAGCTTGCCAAGCCATCGCAGGGTCCGACCAGATAACCACACAAGTCTATCTATTTTCATCACAGGGCGACATCCAATATGGCCACCATCTTAAATCTGCATTATGCATGGGGTAAGGGGTATTTTTTTCCCTTTCTTATCGAAGGGTACTGTGGCTTCAGGGTGGGTAAATTAACACAGACACAAAAAAAAAAATAAGACAAGACGTACAAGTAGGGGCACAAATGTCTCCCCACCTGATGTGACCCTACACTCACGTTGTCAGGTCCCAGAGGCGCAGAGTGTTGTCCCAAGATCCGGACAAAGCAAACTGGCCATCGGAGGAAATCACGACATCACTCACGAAGTGCGAGTGTCCTCTCAGAGCGCGCTGGGGGACGCCGTAGTTCGTCTCGTCTCGGGTCAGCTTCCACATGATAATGGTCTTGTCTGCGAATTCAAGCACAAAAAGTCAGACCGTATGCACACATCAGCTTCCAACATGACAACATTCACCCAGATATCACTGCTGATTCCCTCGCTAACTACCTCCGACATAACTCAGTGCATCACATGATGGGCGTGGTATCTTCACTCACTCATTTGACAAACCGCTTACTCCTCTAAGGGTCACAGGAAGGCTGGAGTCCATCTCAGCTGACATACAAAAACAGATGCTGAGATGTCTTGTCTTTGACGTTCTACTACTGGAAGCTGCAGTTATTCCTCCAGACATACAAAAGATATCAAATCAATGGTCTGTTTTCCCACAATGCACTGTGCCACAGTATTTTGCTTCCCTATGCACCATCACCTATACCCAAGCGTACATGCTTTTAGGGTTGGACCTCACGAATGACAAAACACAAAATCCAGGTGAGTTTAACTGGATGAGCTACGGCGCGGTCTACGCAAACAACCCTCCGTACCCCAACCCTGGTCTGAGTAACATTCGCTGACACAGAAATAATAAGAACCGCCAACCTGGCTGTGGTTCAGTGAGACAATCGTCAGGTCATACCATTTCTGAACCGGTGTCAGTTCTACTCAGACTACCTCAACACCATCCCAAGCTTCATGGTCTGCACCCCAAATAATCCTACAGTTAATGGAGCTAGTACCAGTGATGGGCCAATAGGCATCCAGTTGTTGCTTCCCCCATTGTTGTTTCCTTTTGCCGTCAATTTCCTTCATACCTTCGCCTTGATCGAGAATAAGGAAACGGATGTTACGTGCTACGCCCCGGGCGGTCGGGACGGCCAATAATCACACAAGTAGGCATGAGAGAAATGGAATTTCTTAACCATTTAAAATACTGCATGCCATCCCAATGTGACAACCAACAAGGAAGCAAAATGGCAGCCGTTACCCATAATGCACTTCGTTCCAAGTAGCAGCTGTAATGAAGCATGAATGCATACTTCATCATTCGATCAATTAAGTTTATCTATCAATTAAGCACTTAAATATACGATTTATTATGTGAATAAACGACATTATAACTTCTCTGTCACTCTCACAAACAAGGCACTAAATCCAAAACTGACATTTCTATTTCCAGGGTGGAGTCTTAGGACTGCAAAGTTCTTTTCTTGTCCCAATCTGGCAACCTTCTTGAAATAGACGCAGAATTAAAAGTATGCAGGTTTTAGTTCAAGCAGGTTGCCAGATTGGAACAAGAACACGATTTCTGCAATCATATTTATCTTCACGTTCCTACCTGATTTATTGGCACGACATCAATCTTTCAGAGTAAGTTTTCTTCTCAATATATAGTGAGCGAAAAATTATTCTCGGTTATTGTTCCAACACAAGAATGAGTTTCTTTCAATCTGGCAACCCGGCAGCGAGGACGTGTGCATTCTTACCCCGAGAAGCTGACAGGATCATGTCGGGAAATTGCGGTGTGGTGGCGATCTGAGTGACCCACCCGCTGTGGCCCTTCAGTGTCCCCCTCACTGTCATCTGCTCCGTCATTTTGGCCGAGTTTTATAATAACCTAACAGGTAGATGGAGCCGGATTGTTCCGGAGAGCTGAATCCTCTCCGTACTTCTCTCTGTACAGCAACAGGAAAAGGACACATCATACCGGAAGCAGAAACTTTGAGCGGGTTCTTCTTCGTATGTTTGTGATGGTCAAATATAACGCGCATGTCGCCACCTGGTGTCCAGTTGCGGTAAATTCACGCCTTATTTGTATACTTCTGTCCTGGGACTAAGATTTCTTGAGCTTGGACTGAATTTGTCCCTTGTAAGTTTTTTAAAAATATAATTTTATTGTTTAATTATTATTGCTTATTATTTATGTATATATATATAAAACAACTATTATTTTAATATTATTATTATTGTTGTTATTTAATTTGAATAATTCAGTGGCCTAGGGGTTAGCACGTCCACCTCGGAGCAAGAAGGTTGGAGAGGGTCCCGGGTTCAAGTCTCAGGCTGAGGGGTTCCTGTGTGGAGTTTGAATGCTCTTCCTGTACATGCATGGGTTTCCTCCACGTAATCTAGTTTCCTCCCACAGTCTAAAGGCATGCACATTGGGCAAACTGGCTGTTCCAAATTGCCCCTAGGTGTGTGAGATTACAAATTTTTTTCTCTTTTTGAGTGCTGTTCCCTTTAATGATGCCTTTTTAAAGATTTGGATTGTATGTTGTCTTGTTTGTTTATACATTTTAATCATTTCCAATAAAGACTTCATTTTAAAAAGACGATTTTAAGATTTAAGATGAAAGAGATATCTTATTTCAGGAAATAATATGAAATGGTTATCAGTAGCGAGATACAAATTATTGACATTTTCTATATATGATGTGTGCCAAATAAAAAAAAAAAAAAGAATGATGGATCATTTTATACATCCACCCATCCATTATCTGAACTGCCCCTCCATCAGGGTCTTGGGGGAACCTGGAGCCAAATCCAGCTGACTTTAGGTTACAGGCGGAGGAGGTACACCCTGGACAGATCGCTAGTCTATTGAAGGACTCATTACAGAGACACAAAGGATCATTCACCCTCACATGTACACCTGTGGGCAATAAAGATTAAGATTAAAATGGGCAATTTAGTAGCCAGTGTTGGAGAAAACCGGGGTACCAGATGAAACCCAGACAAGCACTGGGAGAGCATGTAAACTCCACACACAAAGGCCTTGGTCGGCCATGGCGTTCGAACACAAAACCTCCTTGTTATGAGACAACAGTGATAACCACTACCCGCCTGTGTCACCTTGGTGTAACTTTTATTAAAATAATAAAAAAAGAATTATCTGAACTTTTTCTTGTTGTTCCAGTATGAGCCTGGCAGGAGGACGATGAAGGTTATAGTGGAAGAATGAAACTTTTGTATAAGATGATTTGTATTAGATTAATTTTGATTGGTATTAAATAATGATGATTTTGTATTAAATGATTTTGTATTAAAATGTGGTTGAACTGTTAGATGATGATTTGTGCAAATTTCTGATTAGATGATGATTTGTGCCCCCTCCCCCCAAGGCCTACCACGTAACATCAACCTCACCACCTGATGTAAACAATGATCCTCATCCGAGGGCTAAGATTTAATGGTGGCGAGCCTTAACACTGAATTTCAATAGTATAAATGCTGGCCTTGAGCGAATTTTTGTGTCTCCGAGTTCCCACCCGGAGAACAAACCTGCATGCGCTGAACTGCTGTTATTTCCGCTCTGACTGAATAACGTGTACCTAAACTTTGTGTGAACTGTGAAACAATTTGCTGTTTCGTCTACTTTGATGCAATAAAACTGCCCTTTGATTTTGAAGCTATGTCTCTTGGTGAATTGTCCCGTGTCTGCCACGACAAGGTCGGTGCAGTACTTCAAGGCCTTAAAAAGAGTAAATCAAAACACCTGCTCTTGTTTGTGTATATTTTTTTATCATCCTGGTCTTCTTTCTGCTGATTTTATGAATATCCAATGGGTCTGAGGCCCCGGCTTGGCGAGGGCTTTTTTGTGTGGGGTTTGCGTGTTCTCCCAGTGCCTGCTTGGGTTTCATCCAGGTACTCCGGTTTCCTCCAACAGTCCAAAGACCTGCTAATTAGTTGTTCCAAATTGCACCTAGGTGTGAGTAGTTGTGTGCGTGTTGGCCCTGCAATATTCTGGCAAGCTGTTCAGGGTGTACCCGCCTTAACCCAGAGTTGGCTGAGATAAACTCCATCCTGGCCAACAAATAAATAAATGGAAAACAGTGACATCATAAAATAAACATTTTGGCATTTAAAAATGAATCTTTGTGCAGTATTGTATAATCCAGTTACAATCTGGTTTTAATAACAGGATTAATTTTTTCTTCTTCTGAGATATATATGCCTGTGTTTTAAATATTAATTCTGAAAATGTAAGAAACACAGGAAAGCCCAATCACAGTACTTTGGTCCAGCCACCTCCCTTTGCCAAGACAAACCGGGAAAGTCCATTATGACAGCGTGGACATTTGTGTTTTTTTAATTAGTATGCACACAAAACTACAACATTTATAAATGGTAAAAGATTTTTTCCCTTGTTTTTAAACAGACATATTACAATGCCGATTCATATTTATTTAGAATACATAAACATGTATACACTTTTTTTCTTCTGTGATGGACTCTTCCAAGTTTAACCGCCTACAGATTGCGCCATCTTTCCCCTTCAACCTGTTTTTTCTTTTTTCACCCCGCCCCCAGGTACAGGATTGGCTATTCTTCTTCGTTTGCATAATGCTAGACGATTCTAAGCCAATCCTCGCAAGAGAAGAGGACTCTACTAGCCAATCCAAGTTTTTGAATGTGGGTGGGATAACAAGGCAAGGCGTTGCGTAGAATTTTCTAGAAGAAGCAGGCAGCCATTTTGAAACGAGACTTAGCTGGACAAAGGCAGCGTTGTTTCGACAGCCGTGAAACGATTTTGTTTTTCAAGGCGACGTGTTTCCGATTATTATTTATTTCAGACCTATAAACAGCCGTATCAAGGTGAGATATGTTTACTTATTTGTATATTGTTTTGTAATTTAATACAAGCTTTATTTGTGTCGTTTTTGCTCGACGCTCGAGCGGTGTTGACGTAGTTGCAGTTGGCTGCTGTTGATTGTACCAAGCTACGTTATTATAGACTTTTATTGAAATGTATTTCGAAGATCAATATACATTTTAAAATTTATTGCAGGTATTCAACGTTATTATGTGCTTATTTTGTTCTTAACCTGAGGAAGCTTGTTCGGTTAATCGGTATAATGAGTTTCCGCGTCTTTGTGCCAAGGTTTGAGTAGTAGTGCGCATGCGCAAATTTATATTTCTATTTAAGTAGATTTTAAGTAAAATAGCGATAAGCAAATTATCCATGCACAGGACTAGAGAGAAGATATATATCTCATCTTTCGACCCCTTTCTACTGTATATATATTAATATTCTTGACCAGTAATTAGGAAGGACTAGTAGTTTAATAATTTCACTAGTCATGTTGGTCAGTAGCTTAGTTTGCTAAATTCCACCCCTGCATGCATGACGCAATAATAACGACTTTAAACGTTAAAAGAATGTTAAAATCCCTCGCATTAAATTATCATTTTTGTGGGCAGATGATGTAGTCTAATAAATTTTTTATGCAAAAAAATTTACATTTCTAAACCTATGATCTGCATTATTTTTGTCTCATTAGATTCAGGTTACTTAATTGTTGGCTATTTCTAATTATTGTTTCTTGTGGCTTTAAGAATGTTTTATGTAAAAGGTATGCAATTACAATTCTTTATTAGGAAAACTAATGTAATTTTTAAAAAATAATTGTTTAGCTGCTTAAGTGCACAGTGGTGCTCCAGTCTGTCACAAGGTGACGTCAGTGTGTCTTGTGACTTGAACTCTCTGATGTGGCCCTTCTGTGACATCGCCCCCCACCAGTGATGTACATCATCTGTCACAGAGAGGGGCACTACCGACCTGCTATATCCCAATCGCAGACACACAGTTTTGTTGTATTTTAATGGAGATACTGTGCAAATTATTTTGGCAGATGAGGCAGCGGGAAAGTGCAAGTTGTTCACCAATTGGTAGAGAAAAGGCTGGAAGGAGAAAGCGCCACCGTAGAGAGTCGCACAGCAGCGAACGGGAAAATAAGTACCGTAAATATCACCATCATCACAAAAGCAGTGACGGGTAAAACCTCATTCTTGTGTCTAAATCAGATGTGTGTTAAAGTCGGATTTGTACGCTATAGCCTTATATAAAATCTTACGTGTATTTCTCATACAATTTAATTATTTTTGAAGAATATTTTGATCTAAAATGCAGGTTAACTATCGTTCATTACAACATTGCTATTGTCATGATGCATGTATTTTTTTTGTAAAATGTATGTATCAGCATTAAAAAGGTGATTATGTAATACACTATAGCAAATAAATAATTATAAGTCAGTATACTTTTACATGCAGTATAAGTCTGCTGTGGATCATTTTATCTAATGGAGTACACCACTATGCACAGCTTCTGATCTAATATTAGCTGTTTAATGTTCCTGGAAGAAACCAGACTCCTTTTGATGTGACATGTCAACATCTGAGCATGTTGAAAGGATCTAGTTGATGTTGTCCTGATTTGTGGCGACGATGCATGATATTAAGGGCCTTGCTGTGATGGGAAGGTCTCTTTTTTTTTCATTCTGGGTTTAGATTTCAGGCTCCCATATGTATTTGAACCACATGAAACATCTTGCTAAGCAATGTTTTAGGTTGGTGATAATAAGTTTGTGGTAGAACCACCACACTAATTTTGTTTTGGGAAGATCAGCTGTAGGACAACATGGTTTGTTTTGGGACTCGAGAAATGCTGTTTGGTAAACACAGCACAAGCAGTGTTTAGAGTTCAATTTCGAACAGTCATGTTAATGTTTAACTTTACTAATCATGCGCTTATGACTAACACGAGAGTACTGTTCACCTGCATTTTACTGAATGCAAAACATGTAGGTGTGAAGTAAAAACACTATGTATTGAAGATATATATCTAGGGATGTTATTGCCCTGTTACATACAGGTTTAGGGTGTAGTGACCATTTCTGCTCTTTGGTAGGCATTACCTGGAGAGCTGGAGTCTGAATGAAAAGCGCGAGACGGGAAAGGTCAGGACCGTTGATTCGGGGTACGATAAAGAGAGCGATGTGAGCCATTCAAGGGAGAAGGAAAAGCATCGTGTGCGCTACAGGGACCGTGACTGGCACCACTACAGCAAATCATCCGGATACAGTGGCCAGAGCAGCCGGCACGGGCGCAGATGCAGCCGAAGCCACTCTCGTCACAGGGGCTCCCACTCGGTATGGCCGCGGTCTTGTTTCCTTTAATCATGACATCTTTTTTTTGTCTGTATAGATGGACTACTGAAGGGGTACCACTTTTTTTCTTTTTAGAAAAATGTAGTTGAATGCCTGATGGCTTATTGTTATTCCAGTAAACAGGAAAATGTTAGGACAAAAAATATAACAGGCAGTACATATTTGGGCAGGGGGACAAAAGCTTAGCTTAAGGTCATTATGAACTGTCATTGATGTCTACTTTAAATACTTTTTTTAAGTATCCTGTCTGAAAATGTGTTGCCATTGTTTTTCTTCTGTAACACACACTATGTGGTGGCCCCCTGTGCGTATCTCTGTTGCGGGCTGAATTTGCGTTGGCTGCACCCTGTGGCCGGGCCTGACTGCTGCGCTATCTGAATGGGCTGAATCGCTTCCCCCTGTTCTTCCCTCGCTGAATGAATGAATGCCGCGTTCTGGTCCCCCTGATTCTCATGGGTTATTGATGGTGATGGTGGTGATGCTGATGGTGGTCCGAAAACCTCCAGAGGAGCCATCGCAGGAAAAGATCCAGAAGTGTTGAGGATGATGAGGAGGGGCACCTGATCTATCACAGTGGAGACATACTCAGGGCGAGATGTATAGAACATATACTTTTTTTGTATACCTTTTTTTAAATCTGTTGTATATCTGTCTCACATATGAAATAAAACTGCACTTATACAGTGCTTTAGGTTAAATGGTTTTGGGGGTATGGTTATATCAACACTACTGTAAGGAAGAAGTCATACAGTAGACTTATTTTCTTTTCAGTATTTTTTCAGTTATATTAGCCTAGCAATGTCTTGCTGTGTATTCATGTATGCCATGTATCTTTTTTTGAGTGATTTATCTACAGCTGTATATTAGATGGCTCAGCTATGTCTCAGTTTTGTTATACTGGAGGTTCAGTGTGTCTAATGGTCTGTCTTTATATCCTAGATGAAATCGTGTGCACGCTCGGAGAGGGTGCTTTTGGGAAAGTAGTCGAGTGCATCGATCGCAAAAAGTAAGAATAAAAAACCCAGAGTTAAATCCACATGCCTTTGGTAATGAGGTTCAGTCATTATAGGTATTTAAATATTTGTTTTTTCTTTTCTTTCTTCTGTCTCTGCAGCCGAGGTGCTCTAGTTGCACTGAAGATCATTAAAAACATTGAACGTTATCGAGACGCTGCCATGTCTGAGGTTGAAGTGCTGGAACACATGAACTCTCTGGACACAGAGAAAAAATGGTGAGTAACTTTGTCAATGCTGTACAGAAATGTGAAATGTATGTTTTGTAAATACAGATACATGTAGTCACGTGTGTGTATGTGTATATATATATATGTGTGTGTGTGTGTGTGTGTGTGTGTGTATATATATATATATATATATATATATATATATTAGTTTTCCTTAGTTGACATTATCTTTCATTCAGCCTTTAATGAACTCTCGGCTAACAGGAAAATCATGTTTGTGCGCTAGGCAAGAGTTCATGTGCAGACTTTTTGCTTCAGTGATTAATTGATGCATAAGCTGGCGTGTTATTCAAGTTTAAAATATTTTAAAATGTCTGCTTATATAACACTCATCTGACCAGTATTGTGACCTAGAGTTCTGTTTCGAAGTACCCATCTAATGGCGCACAACCTTTAATTACAGTATTATTGGTATTGTTATGAATTGAGTTGACTATAAAAAGTTCATGTGACATCAATTTTTAAAATCAATAATTTTTATTTAATGTGTGTTTAATTTTTTTTTAATCATCACTGCACCTTTTGGCAGTTGAACCCACCTATATGTTGTGGAAATGTGTTCAGGTATTATGATGGTATATTTTCTGTAGTTGTCACTCATTCGTTACCTGTAATTAGTTCAGAATGAGAAACAAGGTCCTTCTGTTTCCAACCATATGTGGTGATGAGATGTGATTTTAATATGGATGGATGGAGATAATAAACACGACTCTCTTCTGCTGTAGCTCCTGTGTGCGTATGCTTGACTGGTTCGACTACCACGGCCATGTGTGCATCGTGTTTGAACTACTCGGACTGAGCACGTTCGATTTCCTCAAAGAAAACAACTTTCAGCCCTTTCCAGTCGACCAGATCAGGCACATGGCCTACCAGATCATCAAAGCAGTCACATGTGAGTCGTCTAACAACTCTGGAAGAGCTTGTAAGTGTTCAGAATGTTGTTATAGCCTTGGATGGGTCTGAATTGGATGTTCTTTTCTCTACAGTCATGCACAAGAACAAACTGACGCACACAGACCTGAAGCCAGAGAACATCTTGTTCATTGACTCGAAGTACGACCTCAAGTACAATTCAAAGATGGTGAGCACTGAAAGTATTATGTGAATAATAGTTATCATGACATAAGTAGCACACTGGATGTTTAACGTTGAAGAAACATCTTGACCTTGTTACACAGAAAAGAGACGAGAGAACAATCAGGAACCCAGATGTGAAAGTCGTTGATTTTGGGAACGCCACATACGAGCACGAGCATCACACCACCGTTGTGTCGACGCGGCATTACCGTGCACCCGAAGTCATTCTGGGTAATTTTTGGCTGCTTTTTATGTGCAGTAGCCTGTCTGTGGTCATCAGTGGTGATGTTTGTTTATTGATTGACTGATTTTTATGTCAAACAGAGCTGGGTTGGAATTATTCCTGTGATGTCTGGAGTGTGGGTTGCATTCTTATCGAATATTACCTCGGCACAACACTCTTTCAGGTGAGCGAACTGCTAATAAAAATATCCCTAAATATCAGTCCAGCTGATTAACACGATTATAATAAGAGTTCTGTCTGTTGTATAAAATGACTTGTGGTTCTTTCAGACCCATGACAGTAAAGAACATCTGGCCATGATGGAAAGGGTCCTGGGTCCCATACCAACACACATGCTCCAGAAAACAGGGTAAGTCTTTACTCCATAACCCTTCAGGCGTGTCATCATTGCTTGCTGGAAGTAATGGTGTCAGTGTGTATCCTGTTATGATGTACAAGTTGTAATTGTTGTATTCCTGCAGAAAAAGGCGATATGTTCATCATGACAAGCTTGACTGGGACATGCATTCATCATCAGGGCGATATGTTCGGAAGCACTGCAAACCTCTCAGAGTGAGTTGTTTATTTTAGTGCGTTTTATTTTTGTTGATTTTGAGGATCAGGGTAGGGTTTGTGTAATTTCAGATTTTCCCCCGGAGTATACCCTCTCAGTTTAATAAATTGGATATTTCTTCATTTATTTTCTAGGCTGCTTAATCCTAATTAGTGTCATGGGGAGGCTGGTGCCATTGTCAGCTGACTGGGCGAGGGCGGGGTTAAATTGGATGTTTTTTATAATTATGCTTTTGTTTGTACCAAGTGTAAATCTGTAGACAGGTTTTAAAAAAAATCATAGTCTGCATACAGGACGGTACAGGTCTAAGGAAAGTGCTCTTGTGCATACACTGATTGGCAGGGGAAAGTAAGTATGCCCCTCCCACCCAAAGGGTACAGCAGGCTTTGCTTTGTGGACTTGCTGTTCTATATATACACAGGGTTACATCTTGTAATGTTTTTAGGTGATAAAAGTCCCTTCAGGTATTAATAAAGTGACTTTTGTACATAAAAGCAAATTAAATGTTTTACACACACATGCCAAAAAACCTGCACACAACACCTACCCACTGAGTTCTTGACTGATGGTATACTTAGTATGTGTCCTGAAAAACCAGTTCAACAATATATTCTCTGATAGTGACTTTAAAGCAATTCTGTGAGTTGCTCTGGATAATAGTGTCTGCTAAATACTGTAAAGGTAACACAATGATAAAATGGAGGTTTGCTTTTTGTCTTCTTTTAACTTCCAAACAGAACTACATGGCTTCCAAAAGCACGGCCCATGAGCAGCTGTTTGACCTCATCGAGAAGATGCTGGAATATGACGTGAGCAAGCGGATCACTCTGGAAGATGCTGCTCAACATCCTTTTTTTGACGCACTTAAGAAGGGCCACAAGTGAAACAGTTTTTTTTTGTTGTTTTTCTTTTTTTTAACTCTCAATGAGAGGTTGTTCAGACGACTGCATCAGTCCCACATGCCCCCCCCCCCCATTTACTGTAATGTGTAATTTGTATTGTATGATCTGTAACTTTTATTGTATTTTGTATAATTGTAAAACAAGCAGGAGTTGAAGATGAAGGGTGTGCGGAAAATATTTTCTTCAGTTGTTGAACAAATGTCATGTAGCTTTAATTGATTGTGTAACCATTCTGTGTCAATGAGTGTAAATTTTTCAATGATACATTTTCAATTAAAAACTTCTATGGAGCATGAATCGCTTGTCTTGATGCAGTTGCACCTTTGAAACACTAGGTAGCAGCAAAGAATTGAACAACTGACTGCTTACTCAAAGGCACATCAAAGAGTGATTATCATACAAGGGTTAGACATTTATAGATACAAGATTTGCAGATAATTCTGGTAAAGGATTAAGGTTTATATGGGTTGAAAGTGCTATTTAAAGTGTTTTACATATGTACATAGTGTCTTCATGAAATAAATTTCAGTTTATTCTAAGTTTAGTGCATTGTTTCAGATTCTCTTTTCTGGTTGCATTAATGACTGCATGTATAATAAATATAAATGATTATAATCTCATTTAAAACAGTTTCCCTAATAATAAAGCCGTTTGTTTAAGAGCTTCTGTAAGGAGGTATCAGTGCTTAGTAAGAGTCGTGATTTATTGGGACATAGATTCCACTTTGACGAGCCATGACAAGCTCGCTCTTAATAAATAGAATGAATTATAATTTAAATGTGCTCAGTTGCACAAGTATAAAAGGAATTAAAACGACAAAATGCGCTCATAAAGTCTTAACAGGACCAATAGCTGTCACGTGACCAAGGCTGTTTATTTATTTGTTTGTTTTTTAACATAAATCTGGTATCAAAATGACATCACAACCCCTTAAAGAACCCCCCCCCCCAAGTCACATGATCAATCCTTAACCCAGTGTAAACTCATAACTCCAGTTCTAATTAGTACTCGACCTCTATCTGGTAACTATGGTAACCAATAGGTGGCGTCCTGTTTTCACTCCCTCTAGTATAACAGTGCAAGTTACTTTACTACTGCATGGGACACACACACACACAGGCAATTGCCAGCTGGTTGTAGGAACTCCGGAGTTTTTATTTCTCCCCTCGTTTCACGGTCCACAGCAAACACACACACATGCACGCGCGCCCTGCACGCCAGAGTCATCAGTGAGCTGCAGAAGAGTTTGCCACCCGTTCCTCGTGCTCGTTCTTCATCATCATCATCATCATCTAGAAGTTTAATCGCGTAGAGCCAGTACAGCGCTCTCTTCCTCCAGACCTGCCCCACCGGTCCTCCCGGTTCAGCATGGATACGCACGCGGAGGAGAGGAAAGCATCCCCGGAGCTCGGCTCTACTGTCCCCACGCGCCGCTGGCCGTCTCTCTCCGCCGCCGCCGCCGCGTGTCTCGCGCTGTCTGTCGGTGCCCTGGCCACGTGTTGTCTCACGGTGATGAAAGCACGCGAGATGGAGAGCAGAGTGCTCGCGCTGGAGCGCACGAGCGGCGGCCCGCTGAGCGAGGAGCTGCGGGACTCCGTCCGAAGTCTGGTGCACGAAGTGAGTAGAGTCCAGGGTTCAGACGGACGGAAGGATTTCAGACCTGCTCCGGTCCATTTCATCATTACTGAGCACTTTCGGGTTACTGCTGAAAATCCCGTTCGTTTTTACACTTTAAGCTTCTGTTTAAAAATAGAGACAAGTAGATTTTATACCTAAAAGAGCTTCAACACTTTTAACTAACAGAAACATAAAGAAAGAACTAATTTAATAAGATACTTAAACCCTGGACACTTAAACACGACCTCTCTCACTCACTAAACCTGGAAATCAATATCCATCTATCCATCTATCCATCTATCTATCTATCCATCTATCCATCCATCTATCCATCTATCCATCTATCCATCTATCTATCCATCTATCCATCTATCTATCTATCCATCTATCCATCTATCTATCTATCCATCCATCTATCCATCTATCCATCTATCCATCTATCTATCCATCTATCCATCTATCTATCTATCCATCCATCTATCTATCTATCCATCTATCCATCTATCTATCTATCCATCCATCTATCTATCTATCCATCTATCCATCTATCTATCCATCTATCCATCTATCTATCTATCCATCTATCCATCTATCTATCTATCCATCCATCTATCCATCTATCCATCTATCTATCTATCCATCTGTCCATCTATCCATCTATCATCTATTTGATTTTTCTCTCTGTTTTTTCTGTTTTTCTATCTATTTATCTATCTGATTTTTTGTCTGTTTTTTTCTATCTATCTATCTATCTATCTATCTATCTATCACCTATTATGCTTGTTAATTTTTTCTGTAACTTTATATTCCATTATGTTGTTATTTTGTATTTTTATTACAAAAGCAAATTGTAAATTCAGCTACTGCAAATACACAGATAGAGAAAAAACAGATACATAAAGAGAAAAACAGATAGATAGAAAAAACAGGTAGATAGATAAATAGATAGAGAGAAAAACAGATAGGTAGATAGAGAAAAACAGATACATAGAGAAAAACAGAGATAGAAAGATAGATAGATACATAGAAAAAACAGGTAGATAGATAGAAAGATAGATAGAGAGGAAAAACAGATAGATAAAAAACAGATACATAGAGAGAAAAATGGATGGATAGACAGATAGAGAAAAACAGATTGATAGAGAGAGAGAGAGAAACAGATAGATAGACAGATAGAGAAAAACAGATTGATAGAGAGAGAGAGAGAGAGAAACAGATAGATAGATAGACTTTAATAATCCCCTGAGGAAAATTTGGATGTCATAGCAGCAAGACATATAATGTGCAATCTAAAATTCGATTTAAAAATGTGTGCATATATA
>JAOUQZ010000001.1:24946826-24971691 GCA_028564935.1 Neosilurus hyrtlii
CACACACACACTCACACACACACACACACACACACACACACACACACACACACACACACACACACACACACACACACGTCTTATTATGATAAAGTCTCTGAGATTTTGTCCCAATCCTAAACATAATAAATTCAAACATGCAACCGTGAGCCTTGCAGTTAGTTAGAGGTTTAGGATTAGTGTTGGGATTAGGATTATACAGGATCTATCTTCTCACAGATTTATTCTTTCTAATATTTGGGAACTTGAGCATGGGGTGACACCCGTCACTCCTTAACCTATTGCTCCTTTTTGCTTTCTTGTTTTGTTCCTGGAAGGGAGGGGCGTAGCAGTGTTATCAGCGAGTGAGGACAGATGGACATCATTCATCACCAAGCCCTCTAACACATGACCTCACAGCTGGACTAAAAGCCATAACATGTGCACATAAAATGGAAAAAAGAGACAACAATCTCATAAACAATCCCATAATTACAAATTCCTACGAAACAGGATGAATTTATCGAATAATCCTTTTTTTTGAAGGGGGGGTGTTTACATTCATCCAAGATATCTACAGATTTATTGCCCAAATTTATATTTTACATCCTCAGTGCTGTTTAAATTCTACAATGGTGATCATTGATTGGATGTTGGGAAGCAAAGGTGATCAGTGATTGGATGTTGGGTCTGATGGTGATCAGTGATTTGATGTTGGGACTGATGGTGATTAGTGATTGGATGTTAGAAAATGCTGTTAATCAGTGATTGGATGTCAGTAAACAAAGATGATCAGTGATTGGATGTTGGTAAACAATGGGAATCAGTTATTGGATGTTTGGAAAAAAAATGACCAGTGATTGGATGTTGTGAATGATGGCGATCAGTAATAAAATGTTGGGGAACAAAAGTGATCCGTGATTGGATGTTGGTAAAAAATGGGGAGCAATGATTAGATGTTGCGAAAAAAATGACCAGTGATTAGATGTTGGGAATGATGGCGATCAATGATTGGATTTTGGGAAACAATGGTGAGCAATGATTGGATGCTGGTAAACAAAGGTGATCAGTGAATACATGTTGGGAAACAGTGTTGATGAGTGGCTGGATGTCACCGAACAATGTTGATCAATAATTGGGTCTTGGGAAGAAATGCTAATCAGTGATTGAATCTTGGGAAACAATGATGATCAGAGATTGGATGTTGTGAATGATGATCAGCGATGAGGTGCTGGAAACAACGGTGATCAGTGATTGGTTGCTAGGAACAATGGTGAATAATAAGTGGTTTTGAGGAACAGTTATGATCCATGATTGGTTCTTACGAAACTCATTTGAAACGATGGTGATCATGACTGGTCAAATTGACTTGGGAGTTAATAATTTACTTTACACTCAAACGAGCTTTTTCTCTGAACTTGGTTGTGTTGTAAGATGGCAAACTGTATGAAGTCCACAACAATCTACTAGTATTTGTACAAATATGTGTCTGATTTGTTTTTGGGCTCAATTTAAAATCTCATTATGAGTGATACAGCCCTGTAAAAAATATCCTGAGAAATTCTCATTGAAATAGCATGTTAGGCTTTCAACAGGGAATTTTCTTCCTTCTTTAAACGCAATCCCATTCCTCATACTGTACATGTTCCCAGGATGTGTAATATTGAAGCAATGAACACTATCAGCCAACAAAGGTCTGCATTATAATCTTGCTTTTCTAAGCGGTGTCATAACCTCTTTGTGCATGTTGTGATGATGGATCTCTAGTGGAACAGACAGCGGTCTACTGAAATCTCATTGAGGGCTGTGAATGAAAGTCTATCCTCAGTCCCCAGTGCTCCACATGTCCCCACTGCGTCCCTGCGCTGGTTTTGAGTGCATCAAAAACGGAGCTCATTCATCAGCACACGGCTAAATAATGCAACTGGTTCTTATTAGCACTGTTTGGACATGTTTCTTACCAAGGGGGCCCTCTTTCAGCTGCACCATTCCAGATGTTCTGTTACAAGATGCAGGGGTGCAGGCTGGGAGAGGAACGTGACAGAATAGACCAACTTCAGTGAAATGAAACAGAAGCTCACAGAACATTAAGTGTATGTGTTATGCAAGCTTGAGGATTTCTATACATCAAGGCGGATGATTGAAAACTGACAAAACAGTGGTTTCCTCATTAGATGTTTTTTTAATGAGAACTCTAGTTCTCATTGCGTTAGTATGTATTTAAATCAATATGCTTCTGCACCATCCATCCATCCATCCATTCATCCATCCATCCATCTGTTATCTATTCCAGTTATGCATCCAGAAAAGCTGGAGCCAATCCCAGCTGACTTCAGGTGAGAGACGGAGTTATGCCCTGAACAGGTCGCCAGTGTATCACAGGGTTAAAACGACCACAAACAACCATTCACAGTCACATTCACATTTACAAGCAATTCAGAGTAGTCAGTTGAGCTATTGTGCATGTCTTTGGACTGGTGGAGGAAACCAGAGTACCCAGAGGAAACCCATGCATGCACATGGAGTATATCTAAACTCTATACAGAAAAAAGTCCTTGGCTGTCCTTGCTCCTATTAAGGTCAAAGGGAGGCTGATGCCTATCTCAGGTGGGGTACACCCTGAACTTTCCAGACCATCGCAGGGCCAACACGCACAACTATTCTCACCTGCACTCACACTTAGGGGCAGTTTGGAACAGCCAATTAAACCTAATACAAGCCTAATGTGCATGTCTTTGGACTGGTGGAGGAAACCGGAGTACCCAGAGGAAACACATGTAAGCACAGGGAGAACATGCAACCTCGATACAGAAAGGCCCCCCATTTGGCCGCCAGGTTCGAAACTAGAACCTTCTTGCTGGGAGGTGACAGAGTTAACTACTACACCATCGCTCTACCCATTCTACATCACAGCTCCTCTTTATTCTTTATTTTAACTCAAATATATACTGTATATAGGTTTTTATTTGAGTTAGGATATTGTTAGGTTTAGAGTTTAAATGAGGTACTTTTTCTTGAATTGATAATCAATCTTAAATCCAATCTTGCAGATATCAGCTGTTATCATTTAACACAGGGCTCAACATTTGTAGCATTTGCTTTGTAGTTGACTATATTTCACTAGTAACTGCTAGGAAGGTATGTGTGTCTAAAATCTGAGGTCAAATGTTAGCGGCAATGAAGAT
Organism: Neosilurus hyrtlii; assembly: GCA_028564935.1. Classification (NCBI taxonomy): domain Eukaryota; kingdom Metazoa; phylum Chordata; class Actinopteri; order Siluriformes; family Plotosidae; genus Neosilurus; species Neosilurus hyrtlii. Next base: position 24,949,991 of record JAOUQZ010000001.1, read on the forward strand.
GTTTCACGCTTGATTTTGACATGGATACACTGTCACAGCTAAGTCAAGGTGACTGCAGAGTAGCCGACTTATACTTTTACTAGTTGATTCTGTATGGATTCTGACTAGTTGTGTGAAGGATAAAATTATGTGGAAGGCAGGAAAGAAAGAAGCTACATGCATTTTTTTTTTTCACTTTTAAAATATTTCATACAACAAGAACTCAATTCAAGTCAACTGTACACGTCTACAAAATAGGGGTGCAACATTAGTCACTGGTCATGATACTGTCATTATGATTCAAGTCATTCCGATTCTCAGAGTATTTAGAACAAAATTTTTAACTAATAATCACTAAGAATTCAATTTTTTTACGTTTCTGAATGATAAACAATGCAAAACCTGTATGAAACTTAATTAAATATGGCCACAGGTTCATCATATCTTAAAAAATGTAGAAATAAATATATTTATAAGTTTTAGCAAAAGTTTGATTAAATAAACCAAGCCTCTGACCTAGGAAAAAATATCAAATGTAACACAATGAGCTCTGTAGGAACAGATATGGCATCATTTTAACAAGAAATAGAGCTCCAAAGTCAGCTAAAACGACCGTTCGCCATACCCTCATTTTCAGGCATTGTAGAATGCAGGGCAATGCCAGTTGAAAGCTTCTGAAAAGCTTTTTATAAATGTTAGTTTCATAGACCAAAAGGCATTGGATTTGGAACTGTAAATGCAGTCATAATGTGCAGCTGTTAAAGTACGAGGCTTCAGAGTTTAATACTTTTTTTTTCATCCCAAATTTAAATGCAAAAATCATGCGAATTGTTTTACTCTGATGAATCTCTCCAAACGTCTTACTGCTTTACTGCAACTTTACGTCTTTTCTATGTGCCAGTATCTCCCATGCCTCACTTTGTTTCCTTGATTTATGCTCCAACTCTTTTCAACTGATCAGAAGTGATTTATGAGAAATTTTAAGGTTCGTTCCATGTGTCTATAACTCTTGTGCTTTATTTCATGTCTCTTGCTTAATTTACTGCTAAAACTGGCAGACAAGTGTGAATAATTAGTTAGTTAGTGTGTGTGTGTGTGTGTGTGTGTGTGTGTGTGTGTTGGGGGGCATGTGTGTATGTTTTGACCACCTAAGCGATGTTGGGTCATTGGGGTTATGCTAGGCTTGGCAATCTCCTGACCCGATCTTTAGATCACCAGTTTCAAAGAACCTTCAGTAGCAACACTGACCTGCTGCGTCCTATTTCTCATAAATTCAGATTACTGATAATTTTAGAATTGCAGCTTTAATTTGATCCTTATTTAATAATTTTGTAATATAGCTTTCTGTAAGCAGTATAACACTCCATAAAGCAATATAGCCTTACATACAATAGCTTAGCATTTCATAAGGTTGATTAGTGTTCCATTACGTTGTACAGCTTTCCATATATATCATAACCTACACTAAAAAAGTATAACACGCCTTAAAGTAGTATGGCTTTCCGTACAAATAGTACGTCATTTCATAAAGTATTAAAGACTTCTGTGAAAGTAATATAACATCCCATAAAGAAGTATAGCATTCCATAATGTAGCGTAGCATTTCATAAAATAGTATAGCTTTCCATAAAAGTAGTACAAACATTCCATGAAATTGTATAATGTTCCATAAATTAGAGATAGTGTTCCGTAATGTAGTTAAAATATTCCATGAAGTTGTAAATCCTTCAGTAAAAGTAATATAGCATTCAAAAATATACCGGAGTTTAATGTAAAATTATTATAGTGCTCCATAAAATAATAAAGCTTTGCATGGAGGTAGAATAGCATAGCATTATATCAAGGAGTATTGTTTCCATAAAGTAGCTTCGCTTTCTGTAAAAATGGTATAACATTCCTTAAAAAGATGTACAGAATTCCTTAAACTAGTCTAACATTATATAACGTAGTATAATGTATAATTGTAGTAGCATATAGTATGTATCCATGTACCCAGTAGTAGTTATATAGAATGTGCCTCCAAGTGCATTTTGCAGATATTTATTTTAAACACCAAATTGGACCGGTCTGAGGTCAAAGCGAACAGCTTAAGTTATTACACCCCGTTATCCATGGCCTCTGGGGTCTGCTGCTGGTGGTGTCTGAAACATGGTGTGTTTTGGGGACCTGCTTGATGCTTGTGTGATAAGGAATAAGTGAAAGTCTGACATTTGCTTCCGAATATCATGCAGCCCAGACGCAGATGCTGTTCCATTTGGTACCTATTTATGACCCGTTAATGAGTAAAAGTGTTTGAGAGCGTGTAGGTCTTTATAAGAACCGCATGTGAACTGACATTTTTATCACGATGCAAATCTAATTTGTTGGCTCGATCGGTGTGCGCTTGACACTGGAACCCCATGTCTCGAAAAGATTGTAAGATTATTATATCCAATTTACGGTGAAAAATGACTCTCATTTGAGGCCTACCTGAAGTGAAAATATGCTGGACGTGTGTGTGTGAGAATTGAGCAACAGTTCAGGAAATGACTGTGTGTCAGGTTTAGTGTGCGTAGTAGTGATTGAGGGGTTTGTTTCAGTGCTTACACGTGTTTCTGTCAGAGCGATGCTAAGTCAGGGTTAAAATGAGAACTGATATTTCGCCAGCAGACCTGATTTACAATGACTGTGGATGCTGAATGGTCAGGGCTCGGACTCTCACTTCTGGATGCACTTGAATTCATTCTGACGGGGCAATGATGGGTTATATTTAATGTCATGTTATTAAAGTTGCTCTAAGATTATATAGGAAGCTTTAAAACTTAATCCAAATATTTTACAGTTAAAAAAACCACCTGATCTAAACTCTAGCCTTGAATATGAACACTGATTATATGATTATAGTACACAGACCTATGTACTGTACGGCTGTTGCTTTTTTTTAATTTTAATTTTTTATTGCAACCATCTAAATATTAAAAACCCCATTAGATCTTACAGCAAGATTAATAACTGTAAGAACCCTGGGAATACATCATGTTTACGATGTGTTTAGACACTGTTTAGAGGATTCTGGTTATAAGTCCTCTTAGAGATCCTTATTTGCGTGATGAGGTTCACAAAGGGTAGCAGATGGTTTCTGTTTCATTCAGGCTTCGTTCACTGTCCCCTTATTTTCACTTCATCAGTCATTCACGATGATTGCACATCTGGATGCAAGGAAAGGAAGCTCAACATCTGTGTGTGTGTGTGTGTGTGTGTGTGTGTGTGTGTGTGTGTGTGTGTGTGTGTTTCCAACGAAACAGCATCTTCAGCAGGTGGGTGCGTGTGGAAAAGTCTCAATCTCATTGGTGCACTATTTCGGGTCAATTACCAATAATAAGTAATTGTTTATTATGTCGGGCGGCATGGTGCTGTAGTGGTTAGCATGTCCGCCTAAGACATGAAGGCCCTGAGTTTGACTACTGGCCTGGGTAGGGTGTTTCTGTGTGGAGTTCTCTTCATACTTGTGCTGGTTTCCTCCTCATACTCTGGTTTCCTCGTACAGTCCAAAGACATACGCATTAGGCTATTTGGCTGTACCAAGTGTGAATAGTTTTGTGTGTGTGTGTGTGTGTGTGTTTCGGCCAGAGTTGGTTGAGATAAGTATATAGGTACTTATCCCTTATAAAGGTTTAAATTGTTCGGCAAATGAATGAATGAATTCTTGCTCAATTTAGAAACATCCACCGAGCATAAAAATAATTGTTTTAGTTCCTACTACACGGGAACATGAACCAAAAGCAAATTAAATTGACATATTTCAATCATGACGAATGCAGGTGAGCTCCGAGCACACACTTGACAGGTGTACAGCTGCGTAACGGTGGTGCTTTAACTCTCTTTAAGAGTTTAAGTATATACTACACATAAACCTAAAAAAAAGAATGACATATGAGATTTTCATAGTTATTAGGACCGAAGTAGGACTGGTGAGCTTTGCTCTTTGGGCCGAGTTCTTGTACGCACTACACCATTTACACAATTTTCTCTGGGATCAATAAAGTATTATGATTTTAATTGTTATTCTGACCACACTATACAAAGGTATTTTAGTATACACTACATGGAAACAAGGAAAACAAACTAAAAGGAGATTTCATGGTTTATTTTTTCATTTCAGAGTGTAATGATGATGACGCCACCTACTCTAGGTAACCATAACAAACCATGAGAGTTTGCATTCAAGCATTATTCACTCAGGATAATGTTTTTTAATCTAGAGATAACAGACCAATCAGGCTGCATTATTTCCATATATTATAGACTAATAGACGTTATCCACCCCACAAACTCAAGATAATGTTTGATTTACAGAAAAATGTAAAATTAAACCATAAAAGTCTCCTTTAATTTGCATTTCTTATGTTCCTGTGTAGTATATTGTATAACCAATGATGTAATACAATGCTTTAGGCTCATGTTCCGTCTCAGGGAGGATTCGGCGTCAACTACCTCGCCAAATCATTCTTTTCTAAAATGAAGCTTATCATAGAAGAGGTCTGTTATAAGGAAATCATAGACAGCTGAATGATGTAACTGACCAATCAGAATTAAGTATTCAAATGAGCCCTGTCGACCATACTGTACATGTAAATAGAAATATATGGAGTCGAGTCTTTATCCTCACCTATATACATTCGTCTAGTCTTTGGAATCCACTTGGAAGCACAACATCGTAACCTTCTTCTACATTATCATTTCAAGCTACCCTGCGATCTGCAACCACAAACACACAAGAGCACACAAGTGTGAAAAAAAAAATGTGAGTAACTTTCTTTCGCAGCTGAATGAAAACTCCGGACTTGTTTTAAGAGTTTAATCCCCAGTATAGCGGACACATCAAAAAGAGAGACATTCCCATTATGAAGCTAAGCTATGCTTTTGACAGAAATGTGTGAACTCATACACTACACCTCTGGCTTTGGCTTTTCTTTCATGCCAAAAAAAAAAAATCACTCCCTGCAGGCTTCCTGATTGGCCTGAAATCCCACCCTATTGTCTGAGGATGTTCATTTCCTGTCTCTCTCGCACCTCGTTGCACCTACTTTTGGATCCTGACCCCTTCTTTCCCCCCTCACTGGCCCTCGGCCCTGTGGGTGGACTGGATCAGGATTAGCGGGGTAGACAGCTGGGTCAAAGGTTGTGATGGAAAAGATTGTGTCCTGGTGGAAAGTGTGAAAGAGTTTGACTGTGAGTCGGTGGTGCGTTGTGGCTTGATGATGGTTTATTTAATGCTATTAAAGGCAGGGTCATGTAGGTCGAGAAACAGGCTTAAGGTCTGATTTCCATCTGTGAGATAGTCCTAGTCAGCATGAGGGAGGAGATTAAGTGGACTAAATGACCAGTGACAATGTGACTCAATAGGTACAATACACGTCCAGGGTAAAGGTGGACAAATCAGCAGTCTGGGTCTTTAGGACAAGCAGATTCTATCACGTCTGTGTATTTATATTTTATGTGTAGTAGACTGGAAGACTTGCAGGCTCATCGGTCAAGACTCATTCATCTTAGTCAGTCTCTCATTCACTCATTTTCCAAACGACCTACTCCGACTAGGGTCACAGGAAGGCTGGAGCCTATCTCAGCCAACACTGGGCGAAGGCGGGCAACACCTTGAACAGTTTGCAGACCATCACAGGCCAACATGCACACTCACAATCATTCACGCTCACACTCAAATCTAGGGGCAATTTGGAACAGCCAATTAGCCTAATGTACATGCTTTTGGACTGTTGAAGGAAGCTGGAGTACCCAGAGGAAACCCAAGCCCTTGCCGAGCCCAAGAATCAAACCCATGACCTTCTTGATCTGAGGTGTACATGCAAACCACTACACCACTATGCCACCGCCTGCAAGTTTAGCAGAAATTTACATGGAGACGTTTTACAAAGCCATGTCCTCTGAAGCATACGTGGGTCTTTACTATCTGTATGTGGTTCCTCGTGTTCTCGCTTTGAGTTCCTTTGAGTTCTCCAGTTCCCTCTGGGAAAGGAAATAGTGACTAAATCTTCCAATAGCAGTGAATATCTGTCCCAGCCTGCATGGATTCCATCTTTGGTTTAAAAAAGACACCAGATCCATCCTCCAGATGACCCTGACTCAAATAAACTGCTTAGTAGAATCACTGAATGAATAAACGATGAAAGAAATCTCCTCACAGCTCCAGGTTCGGTCTGACGGAAGGGACGACTTGAGCTCTAAATCCCAGAGTTAGTGCTCGTTTGTCTGCACCTCCAGAGGCATCCTTCACCCCTGCTGCTTCCTCATCTGACTCAGGCTTCTGGGATAAGCTCGCTAATTTACTCCACATCTCTAAGCAGACTTCTATACACACACTGGAGATTAAGTAGAGATTTAGTTTGAAATGTCACATTTAATCACTGCAGTACACTACACAGAATCTCATAATGACATTCAAACATGAACTTCTTAAGAAAACGTTGGTACTGTCCTTTAAACTGCAATTAATGACTTAATGGGATTTAGAATCCTAATTATCGGCTGTCTTTATTCTCTCAAGCGCAGACTCGTGTGCCAGTATGTTTACTATTACTCTGATGGGATGTTTCACAGCTGTGCGCCGGCGTACTCCAGTCACGATGTTTATTCTCTCTGTAGATCATCGGAGACTTCACCAGATGCTGAACTTTAACAGGGACAGAAAAATACGTCGCACGTTGATCTCATGCTTTGTCCTTGCTTGCAGAGGGATCTTCTAAAGAACTTCTGCAGGAGCTGTACCACATCCCGCACTTTCTGTACTTTATACTGTATTTAAACAGCCTTTGGAACACAGTGTTGATGTTTCTCGATGAGGTGGCCTCCGTGGAACTTAGCATTTGATGTTAAAAACAGATTTTTCCTAAGTAATTAAACATCAGAGGGAAATGTTTGAAGCCCTGATGATTTACGATGTGTATATGATGTCAAACCTGCAAGTTCTAGCTAGAAATTTGAGCGTTCATTGTTTCGTTTCTACACCAGATTTTGCATGTATACTTTTCCTTTTTTTTAAATTGAGAACATTAGCCATAGAAAGGAATTAGTCTTGATTAGCACCAGGCATGGAGGCATGGTGGTATAGTGGTTAGCACATCCGCCTCACTGCAAGAAGGTCCTGGGTTTGAGTCCTGGGATCTGTGTGGAGTTTGCATGTTCTCCCTACGCTTGTGTGGGTTTCCTCTGGGTACTCTGGTTTCCTCACACTGTCCAAAGACATTCACATTAGGCTAATTGGCAGCATCAAATTTCCCCTAGGTGTGAGTATCAATGTGAATGCTTGTGTGATGAGCTGTTCAGGGTGTACCATGCCTTCGCCTAGTATTGGCTGAGATAGGCTCCAGCCTCTTTGCGATTCTAATAGGATTAAGCAGTTCGCCAAATGAGTGAGTGAGTGAGTGAGTCAGGGGCGGTGGTGGCTTGGTGGAATAAGGGTCTGGCTTAGAAATCCCATGGTCCCAAACGCTAGTGCCAACAAGCTGCCACTTTTAGGCCCTTGTGCAAGGCCTTTAACCCTCAACTGCTCATTTGCCCTTATCCCTTAATTGCAGCAATGGTGGCTCAGTGGTTAAGGCTCTGGGTTACTGACCTGAAGGTTGGTGGTTCAAGCTCCAGTACCACTAATATTCCACTCTTGGGCCCTTGAGCAAAACCTTCAATTGCTTAAATAAATGAGATAAACATATAAGTCGCTATTTGGCGTCTGCCAAATACCATAAATGTAAATGATGTGTGTGAATGGTTGTGTATGTGTTGCCCTGTGATGCTCTGGCGAGCTGGCCTGTATTTCACTGTTGGCCAGCGAACCTAACAGTAGGATTTAGCAGTTCATCAAATGAGGAAGTGAGTTAGTAGCACCAGGCACTTGCTTCCAGTGACCTTTCCAAGGTCCTTTTTACGATTGTGCTTTGACCTTTTTCCTTGCCAAAAAGGTTTGCGACATGGAAAGCGCTAATCATTTTATGGCCAGCTTTACATCATGTGTTTATTCACTTTCTTATACGACCCGTTCCAAGATACACATCATATAAATAAGAGGCGATGTTTTGTAAGAGGCCACTTAGTTACTCTTCAGCTGGACATTAAACATCCACTCCACATGACTCAGAGCGTCCAAGAATGATTCTCATAGCTTGTGAATCCTGTTTTATATCTAAAGATTCGCATACCGAGTCACAGTTTCCTTCCATGGCTAGCACATGCTAACAGTTTGGTTTGATGTCATGTTTGGGAAGTTGAACTTGGGAACGTTGGTCGCTTTTTTATCTGTGCATTTCTTTGCAGCGTGACGTTACTTTTGCGTGTCTGCTTTGCGGTCCTCCTGTGTTGATGAAGGAACAAACGAAAGTGTCGTGTGGACGGTTTAGACCAGCAGCCTTGTGGGAAAGTTCTGCTTGTTTGTAGTCTGTTTATTTAGACGAACTGGACTCTAAATAATACCTCAGAGTCAGACCTTTTTTTTTTTTGTAAATGTGTTTGCATTTTGTTCACATTTGCCAGACGTTTAGAACTCCGAGACAGGATCAGAAACAGACACAGACACGGATGCTTACAGATGTTCTGTGTACGCAATATCCGATGCGTTTCATATGAATAAACAGTAAATATGGCATCAGGTCATAATACCGTAATTGATTTTATTAAATAATGTCGACTTATTGTTTGTAATTTAAAGGACCATTTGATGTTTTTCAGGAATAACACACTTTGCCTCGTGCTGTTATGAAGTGAAGTGGAATTACACCAGTTAGCACATCTGCCTCACATCAAGAAGGTCCTGGGTTCGAATCCCGGGCTCAGGTGTATCTCTGTGGAATTTGCATGTTCTTCTTGCCCTTGTGTGGGTTTCCTCTTGGTACTCTGGTTTCCTCCTATAGTCCATAGACATGCACAGTAGGATAATTGACTGATAGCCCCTAAGTGTGAGTGTGAGTGGTTGTTCAGGGTGCACCTTGCGTTCGCCCAGTGTCGGCTGAGATAGGCTCAAGTCTCCATGTGACCCTAATAGGATTAAGCAGTTTGTAAAATGAGTGAGTGAGTGATTGAGTGAGTGATTATTCTGTGTTACATCCACAAACGTATCAGCTTTATTTGCAAACAGAGAAAGCTCCAACCCCGTTCCCTCTTTTGTTAAACAGTGTATATGTTCTAACATTACAGGTTTAATGACTACAAAACTCTGCGTACCTTCCACCAACTATAAAAACATCATAACTCTGCCTGCACAGGTTTGATGATGTCCTCATGAGTGTCTCTTCTATCAACTGCTATGTAAAATGAAGAACCCGGGAACTTTCCCCACTCAGTGATAGAAAGCTGAACCTAGACCTGCGTACAGGACGAGGTCTATGAGCTCATGTTATTATTTACGTTAACCACCGGATGGACTACAGACCTTCCGCTGTCTGGGTTGGTTTGTTTAACATTGTTTAAACTAGCTAGCTTGTATCTTGTGTCCTGAACAGACTGAAATGGTCACATGATTTGCACATTGGTCTATGGGATATTTTAGAATCCCACCACACCATGCTGCGCCACATGTTGGTATGCTCCATCAGCTAACACCTTTTTTTTTTGCTAGTTAGCTATGTTTTGAGACAACAAAAATGCGGGACCACGCAGGTAGATTTTAGCTGGTAGATTTTAGCTGGGAGATTTTACTTACTCTAGATAAATTTTAAGAAACATTGTAACGTTTGTTTGAAATCTGGGCAGCATGACGGCGTAGTGGTTAGCACATTCGTCTCAGGTTCGACTTCTATGGCATTTGCATGTTGTCCACATGCTTGTATGGGTTTCCTCCAGGTGTTCAGGTTTCCTCCCACATTCCAAAGACATGCATATTAGACTAACTAGCTGTTTTGAAATTGACCCCAGATGTGAGTGCGAGTGCGAATGGTTGTATGTGTTGCCCTGCGATAGTCTGGTGAGCTGTTCAGGGTGTATCCCTTTTTCGTCCATTGTCGGGTAAGATAGGCACCATGACCTGATTAAAATTAGGCCATTATAATTCCTGCTATTTTTATTGTTGATTTTTTCCAAATTTAGTTTGTAAAGATACAAGTGATGTTACCTGACCCATTACGTTGCATCGTTTTCCACTGTATCCATAATGGAATCACCAGTTACTGATTTGCTCAGTGTTGCTAATCCTTGGATTAGAAATCTAGCAATCTTTTTGCTCATATACCTTCACTGGTGAAATAATAAAATATAAAGCCAAGATTTCAGTATAATGTGGTTCTGAAAGTATACATAATATGACAATATTCAGTAGATACAGTATGAACATGACCATTTATAAAGGCTGCACAATGAGACTCACGCGCTAAACCATGATCAGGAAAAATGGAATCCAGATTTGTGCCATGTTTCTCATGCTTTATCGATCATGTTTTGATATGTTGTATTATGGGCAGAACATAAATTGAAAATTAAAGACCTCTTTCCAAAGCACAATAAATAATTAAATAAATAAGCCGGTATGCCTGATTGGTTTATATTGCATTCATTTGTTTTTTGTTTAGAAATAAAACAGAAAAAACAGCAAATAGTTGAGTAAGTTTATCCATGTACTGTACAGCGCATTCATTTGATTGTTTCTATTTATATTATTTGTTTATATTGTTTGAATAATGTTTATGTCCTGTGTAGTAAGTGTGTCTGTACGTGAAGCTGCATGTGGTGATGGAGTTTTGTCTAATGGTGGACATGTGTCTGGTAGTGGAGGCATGTCCAAAGATAGAGGGGTGTCGGGTGGCGAAAGCATGTCTGGCTATGGAGGGGTGTCCAGTGGAAGAAGGGTGTCTCGTGGTAGAGGCATGTCTATGGTGGAGGCTTCTGGTGGTGAAGTTTTGTCTGGTGATGGGGGTTGTCTGTTTGTTGACGTGTGTCTGGTGTTGGAGGCATGTCCGATGATGGAGGGGTGTACAATGGAGAAAAAGTGTCTTGTGGTAGAGGCATGTCTATGGTGGAGGCTTTTGGTGGTGACGTTTTGTCTGGTGGTGGGGTTGTCTGTTTGTGGACATGTGTCTGGTGTTGGAGGCATGTTCAGGGATGGAGGGGTGTCCAATGGTGGAAGAGTATCTCATGGTAGAGGCATGTCTGTGGTGGAGGCTTCTGGTGGTGAAGTTTTGTCTGGTGATGGGGTTGTCTGTTTGTGGACATGTGTCTGTTGATGGAAAGGTGACTTGTGGTGAAGGTGTGTCTGGTATGGAGGTGTGTCTGGCGGGGGAGGTGTATCTGATGATGAAGGCATGTGTACTGGTGGAGGCATGTCTGGTGGTGGAGACATGTCTAGTGGTGGATGCATGTCCATTGGTGGGAATCCCAGCTTTGGGTTGCCAGGTGTGCACCTACTCAGTGGACATTTGAAGTGTCCATTGGCTTTTTAACATGATACAGATGCTAATTGGACCAGCTTCGATGTAAACTCTTACCTGTGACAAAAATGGTCTGCTGTCTTGGTTCTGAAAGTGTAAATATTTTTGTTGTAAGACTTGATTGCATGTTATAATGCCTTATGACAGCCTTGTATGTTTAAAGCACTGCAGGAAGTCAGGTCATGTGGCGCCATTTGAAATTTATTCCCCCCACCCCTGAATATCATTTCTCTGAAGCATTTCATGAACCTGTGCTTTATTATTTCACCCTAATATGATGGCACGTTTTGTTCAGGGACTGGGGGAAGACCGGAAAGGCCATTCCAATTTATTCCCCAAATTTAATTTAGATTAAACGCAGGCTTCCACAGTCCCCTTTCTCTCACTGCCTTTTTTTTTTTCCATCTGGCCCATATTATGAGATGTAAGATTTTACAGATTGATTTGTATTCGTATGCAGTTTCTTCCCCCAGTCAGTGATAATAAATATCTATATAATATCTCTGATATCATGATACTAATGAAAGAGTATGAATCCATGAGTGAGACACATGACCATGATGATCATATTCAGTATGGATATTGAGGATTGGGAACAGGTTTCCCTAGTCTGATAAATTTTTATTTTTATTATTAGTAGTATTTTTATGATGACAAACACACTTATTGCATTACTCCAGAATAAAGAAAGAAGTCCAATGCATCTAATTACTTTGTGTAAAATTATAAACTTTATGGCAATATGTGATTCTGTGGAAATGAAAAAATAAAGAGATGCTAAAGAGAATGAGCTAAAAATAATACAGGAATGTTAATGTGGGGTGTGTAGATTTTAATGCATGATAAGGAGCTCATGTGTGTAGGAAGAATAATAAATCTGATTTAGTTTCAGTTTGTTTTAGTAAAAAAAATATTTACTGTAACAACACTTCCTATAAAACCAGAAAGGACCTTTTCCCTAAATCTGATCCAACTCTCCATACTAACTGCTCCTTCTGCCATCTATGTACTACTGAATAGCATCGTATAAATACTCAGTATGTACTAACGTCGGTTTAGTATGTACTATCAGGTATCCTCTTTAATATGTTGTATTCTGCAAAGGAGTAGTAAACAAAGAATTCAGACACTGCCATCTTCGTTAGTAGAGGCTTCAGTTGAATCATGGGATATCAAACTGTTGGCATAATGTAGAACCTTTGTATACTATGGATTTAGTATGTCATCTGTGTAACTTTCGAGGACTGTGGAACTTGAGAAACATCTCAGTGGCGCTCATACTAGGTTGTTGATGCAGGTCCAAAATCTATCATAGAACGACCACTTTACTAAAGCTCAGATTTAATGGAAAGGTCACCCTGTTTTCACTAATGTGGCACAAAGAAGAATTCTCTTCAGCCACTGCTTAGAGCCAAAGACAAGGTCATCTCAGAGATCACCCTATAAAGACTTCTATGTCCAAATAAAGGAACTAGATCCCTCACTTATCTAGACACCAACTCGGGACACTTGGTTAAAATTCCAGGTACAGTGGTGAATTAGGCTCAGTGGCTCAAAATAGTGTCTCTGATGGATGTCAACTGTTGATGTACTGGTATAATACTATGCAAGTATGGGTATTTGATTCCAGCCCAAGACTAGCCAAGATTGTATCAAAGCAAGTCTTATGCGGGTCAAAACCAAGTAAAGACTGAGTTCAAAAGAGAAGCAAGATCAAGTCAAGATCAAGACCATAAACATTCAAATCCTTTTAAGGCCGAGACTTTACTTTACCATCAACAATGACTTCATGCATTGTACTAGTTGTTGGCTGTTTTCTAGAATAAAGTTTCCCAACCCCTGTCCTGCACATTAGTAATTTCCCAGCTCCAAAACCACCAGATTCACATAATTATTCCACTAACAGTCTTGAACAGAACTTAGATTTGGGATAATGAGGACTTACTTAAAGAAATTTACACTTACATAAAGAAATCACTTCACTTACTTAAACCCGGCCCTTTTCAGATGCCTTTTATTCTTCACTTTAAAGCTTTGTAACACACCAAACCACACACTATACACACAGACACTTTATCTGCAAACACAAACAAAGACACATAAATGATGCAATGATTACACACAGGTGAAGCTCATCATTTTACCTGCTGGGGCTACCTGACTCCTTTTGAGCCTGCAGAGGTCATACACTCACTGCCATATAGCCATAACTGAGATGATGTGGATGTAAAACACTGCATTGTGCTATGCATACACCAGGGTATGCATGAACCATTCTTTCATTCATTCATCTTTTTACGCTTCTTCCGGGGTCGGATCGCGGGGGCAGCAGCCTAAGCAGTGAGGTCCAGATGTCCCTTTCCCCAGCCACTTCCTCCAGCTCTTCCGGGGGGACGCCGATGCATTCCCAGACCAGCTGAGAGACATAGTCCCTCCAGCGTGTTCTGGGTGGGCCCCGGGGTCTCTTCCCGGTTGGATATGCCCGAAACACCACACCAGGAAGGCGTTCGGGGGGCATTCTAATCAAATGCCCGAGCCAACTCAACTGGCTCCTCTCAACACGAAGGAGCAGCGGTTCTACTCCAAGCTCCTTCTGGATGACAGAGCTTCTCACCCTATCTCTAAGAGAGAGACCTGCCACCCTGCGAAGGAAGCTCATTTTAGCTGCTTGTATTCGCAGTCTCGTTCTTTTGGTAACTACCCAAAGCTCGTGACCATAGGTGAGGGTGGGAACGTAAATTGACTGGTAACTTGAGAGCTTTGCCTTCTGGCTCAGCTCCCTCTTTACCCCGACAGAGGCTGCACTGATCCACCTGTCAATCTCCCACTCCATCCTTCCCTCACTCGTGAACAAGACCCCAAGATACTTGAACTTCCCACTTGGGGCAAGACCTCATTCCAGACCGGGAGGGTGCATTCCACCCTTTTTCGACTAAGAACGATACAGAATTTTATCCATTGACATTGCACTCCACATATACAGTACATTATATAGGGAACAAATTCAGACATCAAATCATCTACTGAATGAATAAATGGGAATGTAAATGAGGAGGTGAATCTGAATCAGTGTGTCGCTGTCTATAAGTGTATATCAGTGTGTATGTACATGCTCTGCTTCTGCTCTCTGCTTTGCATTAAACACCATCATTGTGCTCGAGCAGCCATTGGCCCACACCAGAGCTGGCTCAATAGGACGCAGATTGCCCAATGTTGTTTTAGCCCACTGGGGAGAGGAACGGCTTGTGATAAAGATCTCCAGAGCATGCTTTAGTTAGCGCTATCGCACCAGTGCATTCGAATGAAGAGGTACAGTGTGTGGGTGTACACTGGGGTGACTGTACATGTGTGTGGCAATGCAAATATCATCGCATGTCTGTATTTGTTCACGTTGTTGACTTTTAAATTGGAAACCCTTCTTAATGGTTGTGTGTATACATGTTTTCTTTATGTGAATCATGCAGCAGAGCTTCAAAGTTGAGTGAAACTCGGATACGTCCCAAAATCAAATGTGTTCTGTATACGATACAGAGGATTCCAGATCGGAATGACCTCATGTATACACACGCACATATTAGGGAAGAATAAATAATTCAGCTTTGTATTTGTTACTGTATAGTGTGCATGAGTGTGAATAAATTATTAGAAAATATTAACTATATTAACCAAGGAAGAGGTCATGAGATGAATTGTGCATGCGTATGTGTCTGTCTGTCTGTATGTCACCAGAATAACTCGAAAACTAATTAATGGATTTCCATGAAATTTTCACCAAATATGGGTCTTTGGCTACTCAAGAACCGATTAAACTTTGGGTATGACCTGGAACTGTATCCGGATCCAGCAGGGTTTTGAATAATATTTTTAACATAGTTATATGACATGCTAATAAAATACAGGAAACATTATACACATTATAAGACTTTGTAAGGTTTCATTATTTCAATCAGGATTTCAACCCGATCTTACTGTTGTAGCACATCCACCTCAAGATACAAAGTATTTTGCATTCTGAGATGCTTTTCTACTCACCACTGTTATAAAGAGTGGAGTCACATTTGTTTATGTGCTTGTTATGTGTGGATTTTCATGAAATTTCTACCAGAGGCAGTGCAATGAACAAGGGAGATTAGATTAGATCTCTATTAGATTTTGGAGATTGGACATTATGAGATTTTTGAAAGAACCATTGTTATTTTATTCTATTAAAATGAATCAAAAGTTTGCCAATGATAATAATAATAACAAATAATATTGCGATGGCCTGGCGAGCTGTCCAGGGTGTACCTTGCTCTCACCCCGAGTCGGCTGAGATGGGCGCCAGCCTCCCCGTGACCCTAATTAGGATTGAGCAGTTCAAGAAAATGAACAAATGAATGAATGAATGAATTAAAAATTTATAATAATAATAATGTGGTTCAGAAAATGAATGAATGAATGAATAAATAATAATAAAAATAACAAGGATAATAATAATAATAATAATAATAATAATAATAATAATGTTAATGATCTGTGATGGCCTGGCGAGCTGTCCAGGGTGTACTGTGCCCTAGCCCGGAGTAGGCTGAGATGGGCGCCAGCCTCCCCGCGACCCTAATTAGGATTAAGTGGTTCAGAAAATGACATGACATGTTAATGATAATAATAATAGAAAACTGACTTTTTGTATTGGCTAATTGTCGCTATTCTCAGTGTACTTTTATTCAATACAACAGAATGACAATTTAATGAAATCTGCACTTAAATTTAGTTTTTTGTAATCCTGCTGAAAAACCACCAAACACACAAACCGAGGGTGAAACATAACCTCCTTGGCAGATGTGAAAAGTAAATGAGTCTAAATGTTCAGGTTAAATTTAAGACAGCATTAATTGGAAGGTCCTTATAAGGATAGTTAGACCAGTCTGTGCCTACAAATTTCTCTTTAAGGCCAAGAAAAGTAAAACATTTGGAGGAGTCGAGGTTTAAGCATGTGTTAAGAATTTGAGGTTTATAACCCAAACCCATATGCAAAGGTTTCTGAACATTGAGAGAGTCATTGAGGGAAACAGGGAAATGTGGTTAATGTCATTTGGGAAATAAAAAAAAATGTTATCCCACTTACCCAGCGTGCTTTAATGCGGTTCTAAAAGTAAACGTTTCTCTTTTTAGCTAAGTTAATTGAACTTTTCCTGACAAAAATTTATCCTGACTGTTAACATCAGCCAGACATTTACAGCTGTTTACTCTACCAATGCTTTTACTTCAGCTGCCTTATAACCCAATGAGAAAGTATTAATGTTATAAGCACTTCATCAGTGGCTGGCCAAACTCCCAACCTTGCTATGATTGTAAATGACAGTGCCCTGCATAAAATTTCACCCCAAGATGATTTTCATGCTACAAACTAAAATTGTCTTCAGTATGATATTTAATATATTTACACAGAATAGCTACCACTTGAAGGTGAAAAAATACATTTATTCTGACACAAATGTTAAAAAAAAAAAAAAAGCACTTTTTTTGTTTTTACGGTTGCATAAGTATTCAAACCCCCCATTCCTACCCCCACCCTACTTACAGTTTAAAGAGTATTCCTGCCTTGGTGTCTTTCTGCTCAGAAACCAAACTAACGTTAATGGTTAGCAAGCGTCCTTGAATTTGCAGCTGAATGATTCCCTGTTTGTGCCGCTTTAATTCGTCTCACACAGTGCAGCAAAATATCGGCGGTGATCTCACCCGAGTCTGGCTGCCAGAACACAGCCACAAAACAGCTTAGATTAAACCACACGATTAACCAGAGCTTTTAAAACTGACATGGCTTTATGTTAACGGTTTACACTGTTTTTCTTTGCTTGAGACTGGAACACTGATCTTCGAAAGCTGCTAGTTTCCCTCACAGCGCAGGACCGCCTCTGTGTGTGGGACTACTGTTGTGCGATTTGGAAATGGGCTTTTAAATCCCTAGAGTTGATTGACATGGTGATCCACGAGATATAACATAGTATAATAGGAGCTATGCTTGGCAAGCTAAATATAAGCTAAGTGGTAGTTAAAAACAGACAACATTACATCCTGTACTGCAACCTTTCCATCATTTACTGCTTACCAGTTATTAAGTCATTATTAATAATTTCCCTTTAAACCTCTGACTTCCTCATAGTATGTTTACAATATTGCAATGATAATGATAAACCAAAGCGGCCTCAAGCAGACGGAAGTGAGTCTGCCTTTTTCTTAAGCTAATAGAGTCAAAATTTTCAAGAAAAAAAGGACTGCATGATATATTTACCTACCTGACCAATCATTGTGCAGCTCTGTGGGATGGCAAAAACAACAAACACACAGTGAAGTCACACAAGCAGCTCAAATTCTTTTGAATAAGAGCTACAACGATGCTAAACTAAATTGTAAACACCGAGAAATTCCAGAGAATAGTAAATAGAAACACGGGGTAGCCCTATATGGATACTTGGGAACTAGTTTTTGGGGACATCTCCAGATAAGGAAAAAAACTTGCTTGAAGGATTTATGAGATGTCTGGGGCTTTACCTTTCAGTGTCACTCAAGGTCAAAGGTAATTGTCTCATATAAAAGTCTATATGTGGTTTCCTAGTAGTGTTCCATAGTAACGGCATGTCTATCTGCAATTTACGTCCAGAACTTTGTGACCTTGCTCTAACCTTCACCTTTGACCTTGACATTCCAAAATGGAATCGTCTCTGGGACTCAAGCAGAGTAGTGTCCCCACCAAGTTTGGTGAAAATCCATGTATGGGTGTGGTCAGGATTTTGTGTACAGACAAACTGAGTGACAAATACCAGCAATTGATGACTTTTTAAACCCCATGTGATTGTTGATGCAGACTGAATGTAGTCATGTTCCATATGTTCTACTAGGGTTGTAGGGAGCCACTCTCTTTCTCCACACGGAAACGCCCTCGCCGAGCTCGGGAGTCGGACCCAAGACCTTTATGCTGTGAGATGGACATGTTAACCACTACACCACCATGCCACCCAGAACATATGCCAAGTAATAATCTTAAAAGACAGCTGAAATTCCACCATCTAAAACAGGTATAAGGGACAAATAAGGACAACCAGTACCTCACGTGTCCTCACAGAGTTCTATGGGACAGCTGAACACACTCGATGGAGCCGACTGCCTTCGTTGTGTTTACATAACCAGACAGACGTCTGAAGTCAGTGAGCATTATTCCGACTGATGACAGACAGCTACCTGTAGAGCAGGGCTAATTACACTTTTGTGGAATCTGGGCTGTGATTGACTGCAAAACTGCGATCAGGATATCTCTACTGTTGACCATTTACGAGTAAGTGTTATTAGTTTTGATTACACTTGATGCTTGATTCTGATTGGTCAATTAAAGTTTTCCACGGTCTGTTATTTCGGTATATCCATCTCACAGCAGGAAGGTCCTGGGTATCGAGTCCCGGGCTCTGCGAGAGCATTTCTGTGTGGAGTTTGCATGTGCTCAACATGTTTGTGTAGGTTTCCTCCAGGTACTCTGGTTTCCTCCAACAGTCCAAAGCCATGCACATGAGGACAATCGGCTGTTTAAAATTGCTCTTGGGTGTGAATGTGAGTCCTAAATTAAAGTCTGTGCCCCAAATTCCTTTTTTATTAAAGTTGCACGTTCAAGGACATCATCGAAAGCCCATATTAACATTGACGTTCATGTCCATGATGAGTGTAGTCGATATCTGACCGCAAGTGTAGATGAGTGAATGAAGAAACAAATGGAATAAAGTAAAGCATGTTGGAGATGTGTTTTGCTTTATAGTTAAGTGCTGAGCCGGATTCAGCCCACACGACAATCCAGATTGGGTGATTTTATCGTCTGTGGTTATTGGTTACAGTTGGAAAGCAGTAATCACATTAACTAGACTTTTCCTGTTCTTACAGTATACACGCAGCCTGTAATGCTTAAGCCTGCTATCTGAACTGCGTGTTTTTAAACATTTGTTGGACTTATAGTGAATGAACAGTCATACGGATCCTAACCCCGCCCCTTGATCCTTCCCTACACTCCTAGATCCCGACCCCGCCCCTTGATCTGCGTGTAACTTGTCTCTTGATCTAAATTTGTGATTATGAGCGCTTGCTGAACTGGCTTCTCGAAATAATTGGGTATAAAACACTGTTTTCGTGTTCTTGCTTATTTGCTATGATCAGGGTCTGCATCTGCGCAGGCATGCTTACCAGAGTACAAAAGATTTAAGCCTGCATAGTACTATTTTTTGAAATCATTTTTGCTTCTGAAAAATTCTTGTCTATCTGATGAGTCTACTCCAGGAAAATCTGGCAACCTGTGAGATGTGAACTATACACTAATGATTTGCATAATCTGAATGCATAATTGATGTAAGCATGTGCATAACATGAGTCTAAATACACATAACCTACATAGCAGTGGGTTGGTTAAAAGATAATGATGAAGCCTGAGGTTGTGGGTTTGACTCCCAGTAGCATGGAGGTGTGTTCAGAGCTGGTGTCCCTCAGAGCATGGACATCTTGTTTATTTGAGGCAGTAGTGGCTCAGTGGTTAAGACTCTAGCTCAGAAGGTTGGTGGTTTAAGCTCCAGTACCACAAGTTGCTGCTGTTGGACCCTTAATTCTCAATTGCCTAGTTGTATAAATGAAATAAAAATGCCATATAAATTAAATAAATTCCGTAAATGTAAGCATAACTTTCTGTGTCAATTTTTAAAGGAAAGAAAGAAAAATGTTAGGACTTTGACTCGAAGTGAAATGCTGACCCGAATGGCCTCATGCTCCCTCTTGTGCCTGCAGCTGTAGAAATCAGCCAGATTAAGATTACACAAAGCACAGAAACATAGCTAGTGTTAAATCAACAGCTAATCGAGCTCGGTGAAGTTTCTGATGTGAGCCGGGATTACGCGATTAATGACAGGTAGTAATAATCGGCGTGAACTGGTTCTCTCCGCCTGTGATCTTGTGTACACAGTACCTTGTGAATGCATGTCCACGGTGTTGGCTTACACACACACAGCATGAACTGGAGAGTGGAGAGAGGTGTAGATCACTGTAGGCATGTCAGAGCGTGATGAAGGTCTGGGACACACACACGCATGAACACCTGACACACTGTGTTATGGACAGAGAACTGACTGCCAGCTGGAGAAGGTGGAGGTGAGAATGTGTTTGTGTGTGTGTGTGTGAGAGAGAGAGAGAGAGAGAGAGAGAGAGAGTATGAGTGTGATTGATGGCTAAGCATGCAAGCATCACATGAAACCAAATCTTTCGGGGCAGAGAAGATGAGGAGGGGGCAGTTTGGTCCGAGGGCACGAGCCAAGCATTACTATCTATACTGTCACTCCTATTCTTTGCTTATCGCTCATTATACTATCTATCTGTCTATCTATATATCCATCTATCTATCTATGATGCAAAAATACCATTGCTGCCAAATGGTTGATTATTAATTATTAATTGGGTAATTAAATATTAGCTTATTTTATTAAAGCATGACATGATGCAGACACCCCTCCTCCCCCTGCACCCGATTCAGCCTATCACACACATCAATAGCAATGATCCTAGATGTCAGGTTTCAATTAGACAGGTTCCACTTGCTGCAGGTTCTTAACAGTGGCACCTAATCTTGAGCGTCTGATTCTAATTTTAAGAATTTGAACATTAGATGTGTAATTTTTCTGCTATATGTCAGCTTTATCTGTGGGTGCTGTATTAAAGATTTCCCAGGGGAGTACTTCTTTTTGTATACAACCAGAGGGCTGGTGAGGCACGTTGGCATAGTGGTTTGCACGTCCGC
The DNA here is from genome assembly GCA_028564935.1 of Neosilurus hyrtlii. NCBI lineage: Eukaryota > Metazoa > Chordata > Actinopteri > Siluriformes > Plotosidae > Neosilurus > Neosilurus hyrtlii. The sequence continues at coordinate 24,971,171 of JAOUQZ010000001.1, forward strand.
CTCCCAGAAAGGTTCGATTCCCAGGCTCAGGCGTTTGTGTGTGGAGTTTGCATGTTCTTTCCGTGCTTGCCTGGGTTTCCTCTGGGTAGTTTCCTCCTACAGTCCAAAGACATGCACATTAGGCTTATCAGCTGTTTGAAATTGCCTCTAGGTGTGAGTGTGAGTGTGAATGGTTATGTGTGTTTGCCCATGCGATGGTCTGGTGAGTTGGTCAGGGTATATCTTACCTATGCCCAGTGTCAGCTCCAGTCTACTCCAGTTAGTATTAAGCGGCTTGGCGAATGAGTGAGTGATGAGAGTAAATGTATATTAGAAAACCTCTCCTTTCTTCTAGAAGTTAATAATACTGTGTGATATTGTTGAAATTAGACCACTAATGATTACATATGTATTGTGAAGGTATACTAAGCTTCATGAATATGAACGGACTCATTTTAAGTCTTGACATTAACTGCTCTCTCTCTCTCTCTCTCTCTCTCTCTGTCTATCTCTCTCTGTCTCTCTCTCTCTCTCTCTCTCTC
>JAOUQZ010000001.1:24984641-24998965 GCA_028564935.1 Neosilurus hyrtlii
TATGTATGTGTGTGTGTGTGTGTGTGTGTGTGTGTGTGTATATACACACACACACACACACACACACACACACACACACATATACATATAAAATGTATGAATGCCTGGAGGAAAAAACAAAGTCTGTAGGCCAGATTGAGCCAGATTACGGGTTCCATTCGAGGCGATGCTGAATTTGACCTTAAGAAATCAAAAATAAATGAGATATCTGTAAGATCTGATCTTACTGCAGGGATGCACGATCTGTGTGTTTAAGTTCACACAGCTTGGATAAGGTTTACACACTGGAAATACAAATGCAGCGATCGTTCCTTGACAAATCTCAGTCACGGAGGAACATGTGTTTGAATATTTTGCTGTATTCTCTGGAACTGTGGTTTATCTGTAACATGTCTACGGTATGTCTTTTTTTTAATGTGTGTGTGTGTGTGTGTGTGTGTGTGTGTGTGTGTGTGTGTGTGCAGCTGTCAATTTGTCTGGCTTTCTCACCTCCTTTAGAAACAAGGCGATTTAATGTTAGCATATGACGGCACACGTTGTTATCCATGACCATAATCGAGGCCATGTGCAGATTTCAAAGTTTCAGATTTTTTTTTCTTTACGCACCACATTGATTTACACATTTCAGATTTATTTTTCTGTGAATGGGAAATAAATCTCACATCAAGCAATTATAAAAGATATAATACTTAATATACACATTTGTCATATAAAACTTACAGAACAAATATACATGAAAGTCTTTTAGATGTGAGCCATGCAGCCGTTAAAGCAGCTAACGTGAAGTACGCTATACGAACCCCACCAGACTAAAACACCCCAAACTTCTTTCTTTTTCGGTGAAAATTTTATTTTGTGTTTTCAAACCCACATTTTCTTCCTAGTCACTAATAGTATACTAAAAATTAATGTTATTATACAAATATTATTCATAATAAAGTTTATTTTTGTTCTTGTGTATTTGGATGCTAGCAAGTTGATGTTAGCTAGCTAGCAAACACAACAGCTTGGGCTCTGCCCAGCTAGCTTGCTGTTAACTACTGTATGAATTAATATTTAGGTTAATTTTGACAAAATGATATACAGGAAGTGAAATATAAACATTTTTCTGCTTTAAGTGATATTTTTATGTGGACTACAGCAAATGTAGACTATGTAGTCTAAAAAATTTACACTAATATTTGAAAACATTTTTCAAATTTTTCACATTTTTCAATAAGAAACAAAATTTCTTATTATTTAGGAATATCAATTTGATAATTAACCCTGTCCTGGTTGGAGGTCATGAAGTCCTTTTTTCCTTTTTTTCCTCCTTTTTTTAAAAAGAATTTTTTAGGTACATTAAATATTTTCTTTAAGTTGTTGTCTTTATTTAGTCTCACATTTAGTATTTTACCTCTTTTTGTTAAAAAAACCACTATTGTATTATTTTAAATAGAGAAAGTTTTTAAATAATATATCAAGTTTTTTATATTAAAAAAAATATATATTTAAAGATTTAGAGTTTAGTCCTCTACTTTAGCTATTATTATTATTGTTGCTGTTGTTATTATTATTATTACTCTTATTATTATTATTATTATTATTATTATTAATATTATTATTATTATTATTGTTCTCCATGTTCTACCACTAGACTGCTGGAGCTCCGTGGTCAGTACTACTTTGGCCTGGAGGTGGTAGAGGTTGTTTTTAGGCTCCTACCCCACCTAAAGACCGCAAATCTCCATGATGTTTGTACAGCTGTCCTGCCATAATAGAAACGTAATGGCCTGTCATGAGTTTCCTCACTGCGAGGTGTGTGAACTAATCCAGATCTGAATGTGATACGACCTGCTCCAGGGCTCCAATAGGGAGGTGCATGAATGGCCAATAATAATGATGATAATATATAGACATATGGCTTTTTTTTAATCCTGCTTACGCTGAGCAGCTGTTGTTGTTGTTGTTGTTGTTGTTGTTGTTGTTGTTGTTGTTGTTGTTGTGCTGTAAATGACCAGTCAGAAATTTGCATGACAGAGAAAGATTGTCATGTGACAAAGATTGTAAATGAAACTCCTCTAAACTGTCAGATGGATTTTGATGAAATGTTACACTGATGTAATGGACTACCTGAAATAGTGAATGAAGTAAAATGACCCAGTTCTGATGTTTTGAACGGGGGATTACTGTATTCTGTAGTGAGTTCACTCACAGTTCTAATTTATTCATTCATTTGCCCTGAACAGCTTGCCAGTCCATCGCAGGGCTGGTAGTGTTCATATTTAATAATAAGTCTATTTCAGCACTAAACAGATCCAGATAAAGATAGTGCCACTGTATTGCAGTCCATGATCGTAGTAAAATGCATGAGATTTGTTTTGATTAGAATTAAGATTATAAATGGGGGTAAAAGACATAATTTACATACATTTATTTTTCTGTGTCTTCTGCATTGGCATCATTATTCCTCTGTCTGTTTTATTAAACACTGCTGGCCTTAAGAGCTAAATAACATCATATGTTACATCTGCAGAATTTTCATATGGTTATAATAATCACAGATGGGTTTGTACTGAAAGAAAAAAGAAAGAGAAAAGAAAGAAAGAAAGAAAGAAAGCACACGTTATAAAAAAAATTACTTAAAAAAAAGAGGAAGGGGAGGAGGGATGTAATGTGCAGGGCATACGAGTGGTCGTTAAAAACAATGCATATAAAAACTTCCCTGTGGATTCAGTTATGAGGCACCACTTATGTTCATACTGCTGCTGTCAAACCACCAATCAGCATCAAAAACCTATAAGCTCAGAGGTGATTGACTTACAATAGCCCCCTTACCGTGAATTACTCATTTAAATGACACACGTAACTAATTTTCCCATATACGCCCTGCTGGAGGCGTATACTACACAGAGTATTGTTGTTTTTTTATAAAAAATATAATATGATCCTAACATTACACGCATGCCTGGTCTGCTCTTTCAACATAACCCAGAATATCTGTAACTGCTTCTAAAATCACATTGTTTTTGTAATAACTCCCCTTTTAGCTTCCCTGGGATGAATTATAGATGGATTATGGAGTGGAATGTGATTGTGTAGCCCACTCTGTGGAGGATATATACAGTATACTGTATGTGGCATTAATTAAATTGGTCTTTAAATGTACTTGATAAAAGGTTGTGCTTCTTTTCCTCAGACTTTACGAACATACATCAGTGATGTTAGATACTATCATTATATATCACTGAATAGTGTCGGGGGCATCCAATTTGTGAATTATTGGTAATTATGGAATTACATTGCGATTTGTTGGAAGATTAATGATTTGGGGAATTCTGCATTATATTAACTTTGCGATTTGTTGGGAATTGTGAAACGTTCCCAATATGTAATTTGTGGGGAAATTATTATTTGTTGGGAATTTGTGATTAGTTGGGAATTTATGACTTATTGGGAATTTATTACTTGTTGGGCATTTGTGATTTGTTATAAAATTTGTGATTTGTTGGGAATTTGATATTTGTTGTAAATTAGTGCATTGTTGAAAATTTTAATGTTTGGAAATTACAACTTGTTGGGAATTTATGATTTGTTGGGAATTCGTGATTTTTTTGGGGGAATTAGTAAGTTGTGTGGAATTCTGCATTATATGGAATTTGTAACCTGGTGAAAATGTATGCATTAATGGGAATTAATTGGATGTTATGATTTTTTGAATTGTTTAGAATTTAGTAGCCAGTGCTATGAGTTTAAGCATTAGTAATAATTTGTTGGGAAATTTGTGGCTTGTTACAAATTTGTGTTGGGGTTCCAGCTTTCCAACCATACATCATGCCGAAGTAGCATTTTCAGTGTTCAATCCTCTTCCTGATCACTCACATCATGCACTTGCGTAATTTTTAAATGCTTATGGGAAGATGAAGGAGATGTAGCCTGAGCTCATAATTAAATATGATTCACTTTTAATAGCTTTGAGAACTGTGTTGCCACCAATCATCATTTCACACCCATCCTCATCATCCTGTACCTCCTCCTTCTTCTACTCGCCTTTCTTCTCCTCTTCCTAATCCTCCTCCTCCCCCTCTTCCTATAGTCCTCCCATCCTGCTGTCCCTCTGACCTTCTCCAGGTGCAGTTTTACCCCCTGATCACTTTTCATCTAGCGGATCAAGTGTGTTGGATTAACTCGCCTACTGAGGGAACGTTGCCCAAGGGCAAGTGTTATAATGACTTATGAGCCTAATGATTACAGTGTACTGTAGAGTGATCGTAGAGGTCAGTGTGAAAGAAGAGGGTTTGTATAGACGGCTACCACAACAATACATGTGTGATCAAGGACCTTAAAGAAATCCAATTTTATAGTGTAGTTACTTTAATAAAGATGTGATAATAATCGCAGAGCAACACACATACAAGCGTTCACACTCACATCCACACCTAGGGGCAATTATTAGCCTAATTTGCCTGTCTTTGGAATGAAGGAGAAAACCGGACAACCCAGAGGAAATCCACGCAAGCATGGGGAGAACATGCAACCTCCATACAGAAACGCCTTCGCAGAGCCCGGGAATTGAACCCGGGACCTTCTTGCTGAGAGGTGAATGTGCTATTTACTACCCCACCGTGCCGCCATATTCTAAATATTAGACAAGATCAATTTTGCACATCGTGAAACTTCAGCCAGGATTGATTGCCTTCACGGGAACCGTTGCTAACTGATTCATACACGTTTCATCTTTACTTCGTGACAGCCGGAGCATTTGTTTATTTTGTTATTTATCTCTGTGGCCGTCATGTGAAACGGCTGGCGACAGCGGAGGTTCAGGAGACCTCGGCTTGGTTTGTGTGCATGTGTGTGTGTGTGCATGTGTGCGTGTGTGTCCGTGTGTTTCAGATGAAAAGCAGGCCTCTTTGATCTTCGTCTTTCTTTTTTCTTCTGTCTTACTTCTCCCCTTCTAAAACCCCATCTTGTTTTCTTAATCAGATACAAATACAGTACATATGTTATCGGCTGTACCCCTACACGAGATGATGGTGCCTTAGCTGATGGCGTTTTATTTCCTTATATCTCTTACATACGTCTCCAGGCCCACCTTTGCCCTCTGCTCGGTGTGTGAATGCTCTCTTCCTGTGACTTGCGCTTTTATGAGAGATCACATCACGGGGTCATGTGACCTTTATAGATCTCTGCTTACTGCCGTAGTTTCTTCTGCATGTTTCTCATAATGTACAGTCACACGAGAGAGCAGATCTGGGGAAATGTCTCCAGCGATAATGTTGACTGGAAGGATGTGTGTTGTTCTAATGATGGATAAGTCCGTCTTCTCTGGTTGAGCTCTCACAGATCTGTTCCTGCAAAGAATAGAATTTTTTTTTTGAGATTTTGCCCCCCTGGCTAGACCCCCACCGGACATTCGCTGACCTTTGACCCTGACCTTGCCCTTTTTTAGTGTTTGTTTTTGACTAGGCTTTCCAGTCTTTCTCAATTGCAGACTCAATGCTTCAGGCAACATGTTAAGGTGATACATCTTTCAGAACAGTGATTTCACTACCCCTCATATTGCTAAACTCGCTTTTAATAGAATTCAGTCCCAGCCCTAATGGAACAGAGCAGATCTCCAGGAGGAATTTAGGATGAAAGACATTGACTGTTTCAAGTACACTACTCTTTACACGCTATTAGTATATACTGCAGGGGAACGAGGCAATCTGATTGGATCGCTATCTCAGGATAATTGTTTATTATACTACAGTATAATCAAGCCTGCATTTAAATTGCGCCCTATTTGTTTTTACTTTACTGGGTAAAATGGGAATTCTATCTTATAATGTAATGTTTAATTTATAACTACACGCACATTATAGATAACTGTCAAAGTTTGTTTATTAGTTATAGGTTTATTTTTAAAAATGATTCTGTACAAATTTATTAATAAGTCTAAATTTACTTAAAAATACAGAAATGTACCTTTATAGCTATGGAAGTATATATATATTATAAATATGAAAACCTGCGATGGCATGGCGAGCTGTCCAGGGTGTACTCTGCCCTCGGCTGAAATAGGCACCAGCCTCCCCATGACCCTAGTTAGGATTAAGCACTTCAGAAAATTAATGAATGAAATATGAAAACATCAAGATTAATAAATGAAAATGTGTCCACAGAATCTTTCTCTGATAACTACAGAAATTTAAAACTATGTGAAGTTTCTATAAAACATTTTTACAAAACATAAAAAGTAAAACATACTTTCCTTGATAATTATAAAAATATTTTTCAAAATAAGTGTATTTTGTTTAAGCTTTTTGAGCAACTACTGTAATGTTCTTAATGAACTTTATTTATAACAATGGAAACCTTCTTTAATAAATGTTATTATAAAAGTTTAATTTAATTTTATTTTATTATGAAAGCATTAATTCATAACCTGAAGATATACTTAAAAATATGTTATTTATGAAACGTATTTTATAATATTTTGCATTATCTTTAGACATTGGAACCTAATTTTACATAACACACTCTTACCTTTTTCAGCATGAAGCCGTTTGTTTATACCTGGAAATATACTTTTATCATTATTGGCTGATAAATATAAAAATGTCCCTCATAACTGTAGAGACTTTTTCAGATGGAAAGTTTTAGAAAATTTGAACCTTATTATGGAATCACTACAAAAACAGTTATTAATAATTAAAATTTTACTTCTGTAGTTGATAACTACAGCAATTAACTTCGTAATGTATCCATGGAAATATAATGTGAGAACTATGGAAAGTCTTTTGGAAGACTATAGAAGTTTACTTTAGAACTATAGTAATACAATGTATAATATAATAACTATGGTAGTGGAATAACTAACTATAAGAAAAAAATTGATTAGCTTATAAAAGTTGTTTAAAGTTATTTAAAAGATAAAATAAAACAAAAGGAAGCTTCACAAAATTGCAAATTACTTAAATATAAATTTGAAAACATTAAAAGTCCAACTGTAGACCATGGTAGTGGAAGAACTTGTTGAATTTCCAGCTGTGAAAACACTACCTACATTAATTGAACATAATGTACATTCTGTATGTGTATATAATATCTATGGCCAAATTATTAAAGAAAAAATTTTTTTATGAATGTCCCATTAAATTCAGTTATTTTTTCACTTTTAATTTTTTCTACATATAGTCTTCATATAGCACTGAAAATGTACCACATATTGCTTTGCTCATTGGGAAAAAAAGCATGTTTGGGTCATTGACCTGCGTATTGTACAAGGGGCAAGTGGTAAATAACGTGCAAAATGAACGTCAACCTCATGCAAACAATGTGTTTCATAAGCTAAGTTGAGGAAGTTCAGCTGCTTCTCCTTGACCTTTCTGGTTCACTGTGTTTCCTGTCCAGACTACAGGAAACATGAGCTGTGTGTACCACATCATGTAATGACACTGCTTTCCTTCTGACCTTCTGAATTTCAGAGTCACTATGACCAGAAAGCTTCGAGAAAATTTTAATCATAGATCACACTACGGCATAAAACTGAGACAGGTGTAGAAAAAAGTCTGATTTCACCAATTCGGGATAATGAGTTCTCGGGACTGCCCTCGTCCAGAGTCGGTTGAGATGGGCGCCAGCCTCCCCGCGACCCTAATTAGGATTAAGCGGTTCAGAAAATGAATGATAAAAATGAGTTCTGGGGACGGGGGCGGTGGTGTATGGCTGGGGTGTAGGGGGGTTTCATGAAAAGTTAAAAATGATAAGAAAAGGGTGATGTGCCCCATCCCTAAATCCCCTTTCACAAATAACCTGCATTTTTTGTTGTTGTTGTATGAATTTAGCACTTCTATGACAGAAGGGCTGACGTAGCTTTGGTTAAGGTAGATTTGAAACATTTAAATATTAAATGTACATTTTCATGGAAAAAATAGGACAGGTCTGTAAGTCACATAATATGATGTTCATACAGAAGTCCTCGTATAATATTACTGTGATATTTGATTGACAAGCGACCACAGTACACCCATGCTACACTATAGTAAAAATGTTGCATGATACACATGGGTATATAAAGAAGTCCCATGGATTCAAAGAAGATCAATCATAGGACTATTGTAAGAAAAGTGTACAAACCGAAAACATATGAAACTTGTATGCCTATAGTAACACAGTCATAGGACGTCATTGGGCGTCTGTCTACGACGGGTAAGTTTCGTACAACATGCCCACAACTGTCCTCGGAAGTTGTCCGGTTTTATATTGTACCTGTTATGCGACGTTTGTGACAGTGGATTTAACCATGACTAACTAATTACTACTTGACGTAAGTTCCAATAAATTTGCACCTGGAAATCTTATAAATTTTTTTTTATTTTATTTTGGTGCCAAAAAATGTCATGTTCTGGGGTTGTTGGTTTTTTTTTTTGGTTGAATGAGCCTGATCATTTCATTTACTCCACTTGTTTCCTTCAAGATATAAACTAGGGATAAACTAAAAGGGCTACTGATGTAAAGCTGTAACACAGCGCCACTCTGACATATCTGGTTTCTATCTTTGCGAGTCTCTCAGATCATCAGGTTTTCCCAGTGACAACCGAACATCATTAAGTATTTCTGTATTTTATGGAATGGGCCCAGACACGTTCGATGAGCCAATACAGCCTACTTGGCTGCAGTGACATCTATCTTTATTTGGATCGTAATAAATCATGGTTGTGGATGTTGAAGCTTTTATCTCTGGTGTTAAGTTCCATTAGAATTTTTTTTGGTAATCCCGGGTTACATGCATCCATCCACAACCCTGCGTAGTGTTGTATATGTGTATGTATGATCCCACAGCATCAGCATGCTGGCTAAGATTTCATTTATTTTTTGCACTTGACACTGGTGGTAGCGCGGTCTGTTTTAAAGCTGGGGTTAGTAAATTTTAGCTGTATGCATAAACTGGTATATTGGAAATTGTCTTTACACCTGGACAGCAATTAATAGCTTATGATATCTGCAATGGTCTGAAAAAATCTTTCATCTGGGGCCACTGTAATCATGTAAAAAACCCAACCAATCACTGCCGTGCAATTCACTGGAAAATATCCAATCAAATGCTCCAGTGTGTCTCTATACTCATGCATGACTCTACCAGTCAGAGTGGAACGCTTATTTTAACGTAAATGACCATGAAAACACAAAACTGGTCAGTTTATCCGTTAGATTACTAGCGGGTGCCGAACTGCTGGAGTTAGCAGTCTAGCAGTTGTAATTTCGGGATGATGTCTCTTGTGGAGACAGTGAGACGTCACATTCTAGTGACTCTGAGGATGAGTCAGAGATGAGCGTGACGGTAAATCCAAAATGGCTTACACAGCTAACATTTTGCCAGCTTGGCTTTCCTGTCATCAGTTGGTTTACAAATAAAAAGAAATGTTTTATGCGATTTCTGCGCTTGTTTGTGCAGCTCAGCTGTGTGTAGCTGGTGTTATGTTACCCGGGTCAGTGATGGAGCCCAGCCAGTCCAACGAGTTCTTGTCGCTACCAGGCTGGAACAGCCAATCAGAAAGGCGACATGTCTCTGAGCATGCCTAGAGTCGTAACACTCGCGCGCACTTTGACATCGACTGTTGACGGAAGGAACCTCTAATGTCATACGTGATTGTTTTGAATAGCTAGTAACACTAATTTACCACAGGTACCCTTGAAGGGTGGAGTAGGGCTGGTCGTGTAGTGGTTCGGGTGCTGGGCTCATGATCACGAGGTTGTGGGTTCAAATCCCCGTTGGACCCCCACTGTGCTAAGTACAAGGCAAGGTCTTAACCACAAGTGTGCCTCTGTCCACCCAGTATACATGGGTACCAGTAAAAACACTGGGAAGGTAACCTGCGATGGACTGGAGTTGAACTCCTAGTCGCTTAATGGTACAGAAACCGGAGGTAAGCACCTGCCTGATGAGTCACTAGGCTCGAGTGTAAAAGCCCAACAGACTTACCCTTTAAGGGTCTGAAATTTCTGTTGTACAGGATGAAAAATTATATATTTATTTTCCTTAAAAGTGGAGTAAATGTGCAGAAAACGTGATCAGGTAGCATGGTGGTTTAATGAATATCACATTATTTTCAGGTTAAAATAAATATATTGTTAGTTTGATTGGATATGCTAATTTGGCTCTGTAAATGTTTGTGCATGTTGCTTGATGCACTGGTTTCCATTAAGGGAGTTTCCCTGACTTGTGCCCAATGTTCCCAGGATTGGCTCTGGAAAAAGCACTTACTGAAGGTAAATGAACAAATAAATGGATGTTCTGAGTATCAAAATGACAAAAATTCAGCATGTCTCATGGAAAGTCTTTTTTTTTTTGTCACTATTCCTTTTGGTTTTTTTATATGTAAATATTTATTATAGACAAAACTAGTACTAGTTTAATAGTACTGTACACAGGTCTGGCCTGCATATGCCCTGATGATATAACTCAAGTTTATCTTTATGTAAATGTGAAAATCGTTCTGCTTTAAACTGCAGTGTTGTAAGGAGATGGAAACGGAGCCAACACCAGCGCTGAAGGCGAACACATCACATTATGCATTCTTAGCAAAAAAAAAATTAAAAATGTGCAAGAAATTATAAAGTGTAAAGCACTGTATCACAAATGAATCACAAAGTAGTTGCCATCCATCTTAAACATATAAAAGCTCAACAAATGAAAGCTGTTGGGATGAAAGCAACAAAAGGAATATGAATAAATTTACTCTAGGCTGAGACCCTAATAGGAGTAAGCATCATCACCACCACCATCATCATCTTCTTCCGCTTGATCCGGGGTCGGGTTGCGGGGGCAGCAGCCTAAGCAGTGAGGTCCAGACATCCCTCTCCCCCGCCACTTCCTCCAGCTCCTTCGGGGGACACCAAGGCATTCCCAGACCCAGGAGTAAGCGGTTCAGCAAATCAGTGAGTGATGAATAAATTTGCAATTTCTGGTGTAAATTCAGGAAAGGAAGATGCTGGTGCACGTCTGCCTCACAGAAAGAAGGTCCTGGGATCGAGTTCCTGGCTCTGCAACGACATTTCTGTGTCGGGTTTTCATGCTCTTCCCGTGGTTCCTCCCACAGACCAAAGACATGCACATTAGGCTTATTGGCTATTCCAAATTGTCCCTAGGTGTGAGTGTGGGTGTGAATGGTTGTGTGTGTTGTTCCTGCAATGGTCTGGCTTGGATAGCTTGTTCAGGGTGCTCCCTGTCTTCTCCCAGTGTCGGTGGGGTGGGCTCCAGCTTGCCCGCACCCTAGTGGGATTAAGTAGCTCAGCGAATAAGTCAGGGAGTGAGTAAAGATGCTTGACTTCATATCTGAATGGCGGTATGGAATAAGGTTCAGGAGGGGCTCCGTGTGCCGAGGGGGTCCGCTGAGCACTGTGAATGCTAAGCTACACAGGTGCTGGGAGTGCAAAAAAAAATAATTTACTGACTTCAAACCTTCTAGGAAGTCAAGCTGAAGCATTATAGCTTTTGGGTACAAACTGTTGGGTACCTTATACTCCATTTTGAGAAGCGCTGGTCCAAATCCAAGTACATTCCTGTCATTAGGATTGCGATGGCAGCAGCCACCTCCCAAACTTCAAGCTATAGGTCTTCCTGTAACAATTTCATATCACGGCACATTCAGCAAGGATTTCTATCTGTCCACCTTTCCAGCGGCGTCACTTGCAGGAGGTAGTGATTACTGCTGACTCCTTTTACGAGTCCCGTCAGTGTACTGTGGAGCCTTTGCAGTAAACCGAGTCAGATGTTTGTGCTTCAGTGGTTCTTCAGCAGTCGGGGAGGAAGAAGAGGTCATGTCTTTTAGGGAGGGAACTGGAACACTTTCACACTTGGCCTTCAATAGTTGATGCCGCACGCGCGACTGATTCTAGGGTGATTGGTGGGCGGGGCTTGTTTGGTTTCACACTCAAATATTCCATCCTAAGCTAGCCTCACACGGGACGGTTCTGATGGCTGTTGAAGCTCCATAATATAATGGCGATGTGGCAAAACAGCCTCAGATGGAGCGAGTTTGAAGGCAATTCTCTCTGTGCTTGCGGGGTTTTCCGCCGAGTACTCTGGTTTCCTCCACCAGTCCAAAGACATGCACATTAAGCCAACTGGCTGTCCCAAATTTTCCAAGGTGTGAGTGTGAGTGTGATTTGCTGAAATAATCGGGCGAGTTGTTCAGGGTGCACCTCGTGTTCGCCCAGAGCCGGCTGAGATAAGCTCCAGCCTCCTTGCGACCCCAATAAGACAAAATGTTGTGTATTTATTTATTTTTTTAATGATTGCCTTAGCCCACCATTCTAAGGACCAAGTGTCAGTCATCTGGATTTCTCCCCCATTCAAAAACAGCTCTCACGATAAACCGAACGTCCCGAACCCTCAGTGGCAAAAAAAAAAACAAGGCAGGTGTGAAGTGTTTTTAAGAATTCCAGTTAAAAAATCTCTACTGATTGCTTCACACAAATCCTTCGGTCCTTTTAGGGCGGATATCTGAAGTTTATACAGGTGTTAGAAAGCCGCAATTGCATGTGGATATATGGTGTGTGTACAATAAACAAAAACACTGCACTCTTACACTCCCGTGTCTTTACATTCCTGGGAGCTGGAGGTCACATGTTAGGACTTTTCACAGCCTGCGATATGGATAAACACGGAGAAGGTTAACACGCCGCGTTCACCCGCGATGGTGAAAAACGCAGAGTCTTTCATCATAACTTCACAGTGGAAAAATGGAGGACAGGGTGCGAATGTAACGGCTTCAGATACCATGATTTGTTTCTGTGTATTGATGTGATGATGCCTTTCCTTTTGAAACAGGAAGTAATGGAGACAGTTAATAAGAGAATCAGGATGACTGACAAAAATAGCAGACCAGAAGAACTTCTGGTTTAAGCAAGGAGTGAGGAAATGACAAATAGGGGTTTTGAGATGTACACGATCTCTCTGGTGTGCACCTGGGACTTTTTCAAAATACCATGTAGCCCTACCCCATAGGTTAGGGTAAGGGTTGGGGGCGGGGCAATATTTGTGAGTAATGACATGTGTGTAATGAGACGCCATCTTGGAAAGCCCATCTTCAGTATAAATTTCTCCGTGGTGTTACCGTCAGCGGTGTAACAGCCTGAGCTTGTAACATCTAATAAATGACTGAAAGTAATGGCACCCACAACAGTTTCCTACTTCTGTCCTGGAGTAGTCAAAGCATTCCCAAAGGACACCGCAGTTTCACACAAGGCAGGAAAATGAAACTGTATGGACGAATGAGCTTTGGTGTTGGATAAACAAGCATATGAATGAACTGGGTTTTGGATGAAATTCAATATGCATGTAAACAGTAATATTTCAAGAGTGTTTGGATGTTAGAGGACATATAAACAGTTTGCATTGGGGTCAGATAAAGTCTTTGCATGGAAATGCTGCTTCGATCCTCCTACTCTCTGTGTACTGACAATGAAGGAATACAGTCACGATGAAAGAATCATGACTCAGATATCAATTCGTCTGTCAGACTCCAAATCTCGACACTTTAATAAAACAGGATTATATAATATAATGAGCGGCAGATGGGGTCGCGTGTCATGAGTATTCGCAGGTTGCCATGTTGATCTGATTGCTTTCGGAAACTGCCTGTGGGACCCAATTAGCTTGGGTCACTGTAGATGTTACCTGGGAGGACGGTCCTGGCTGACTGTCTGTTTTTATCTGTTTTTATTAAACAGTCATTATTATTATAATTATTATTATAATTATTATTATTATCATCATATTTCTAACGTATTATTACAATAAACATAAACTAGTATTAAGCAGGGTGGCATGGTGGCGTAGTATTTAACACACCTGCCTCACAGCAAGAAGGTCCTGGGTTCGAGTAGTGGGCTCGGCGAGGATGTTTCTATGTGGAGTTTGCATGTCCCCTCCGTGCTCGCATGGGTTTGGTGGTTGTCTCACACAGTCCAAAGACATGCACATTAGACTAATTGGCTATTCCAGATTGTGAGCTGTTCCAGGTGTACCCCGTCTTTACCCAGAGTTGGCTGAGATAGGCTTCAGCCTCCCTGAGACTCTAATGAAGGATAAAGTAAAGTGTTTCAGTGAATGAATGAATGAATGAGTGATGTAGCAGAGGAGGAACTATCGGTGTGGATGATGATGTCTATGAGCGGTCAGTCTGCAGGAATCCTGATTTTATTCTGGACTCTCTAGTTGTGTTCTTATTTGTTTTAACTCATATGTAAAATATTATGATTGGAGTAAATCTTGCTCAGACATCTCCACAATTTCCCTGTGTGTGTGTGTGTGTGTGTGTGTGTGTGTGTGTGTGTGTGTGTGTGTGTGTGTG
>JAOUQZ010000001.1:24999887-25017728 GCA_028564935.1 Neosilurus hyrtlii
GTGTATGTGTGTGTGAGAGAGAGAGAGAGAGAGAGAGAGAGAGAGAGAGATGGGACCCCTGCTCATTGTTGACAGGAAGTAGCAGCAGGGGAGCTTCCTTTGGTCCGCAGTATAGCAAGCAAATAACTTAATTAAACACAGCAAGCCTTTCACTTTCAACTCTGCAGTTGTCAGACAGAAGAGGTACCAAGGACACCCTTTAAGGACGCTCATGGACAAGGCACACTGGCAGCCATCCAACTGTTGGGTTCATGTACAATGCAACAATAAGAACTCTACATGTTCTGATCTGACACAACAACAACGCGAGTGAACTCGCCTGCGAAACTGCATCACCGAACTCACTGACATGCAACTCCGACTCTCGTCATGACAGTCTAATCAATCACACCACTTCCACACTCTCATTCTGATTAAGGCCGCAAAGGGGCAGAAAATATCTAGAACCTTTCCATGAGAAATTAAAATGATCGGTACTCCAGTTTCCTCCCACAGTCCAAAGACATGCAAATTAGGCTAATTCAGGCTGTACCCCGCCCTCGCCCAGTTTTGACTGAAATAGACACCAGCCTCCGTGCGACCTTAGTAGGATTAAGTAATGATAAGTTAAGTAATTATGAAAATTTATATATTTTTTCATTCATTCATTTATTTTCTAAACCAGTTTATCCTACTAGGGTCATGGGGAGGCTGAACAGCCCATCTGTCCATCACAACCATTCACATTCACACTCACTCTTACTCTTGCTCTGGGGGCAATTTGAAACAGTGAATGTTCATATCTCTGGATTGTATGAGGAAACCAGAGTACCCAGAAGAAACCCACGCCAAGCCCGGGACTCGAACTCAGGACTTTGAGCATGGATTCGACAACAAAACTGAACTCATGGGTTTATGACTTTTGCATAAGTATGGATCTCTGGTACAATAATATACTATAATATAATAAAACGGGTTTTTTTTCTACTCTTCTGGTTGGATCCGCTTTCCTGTCGACACTTTTCGTCCTTTTTCCTGTTTCTTTTTGATTTTCTAGCAGAAATATAATCATCCAAAATATCAGATTTCTTCATTTTTCTTAGATTTTTTTCCCCTACTGAAATAATCAGGTACCCTCAGCTGCATGCACGGGATCCCAGGTTTCATGTTTCGGAGATTTTTTTGGTTAGCAGTAGACTTTCCAACCCGGCTTGAAATAAGAAAATCTAAACGCCAGAATGCTTCGTATGGCTGATACAGTGGCTTTATGAGGTACACTTACATTAACCGTCACCTGTTGCTATGGATCAGAAGGTTAGGTGTACTACACGAATAGCGCGCAATGGCACAGTCTGGTACCTTTAATGATGAGGGTACGGTTCCTGTCGGACCTGATCTCATACAAAACATCACGTTGTATCAGCTTATATCAGTTCCGTAATCAGTCATGTGAGCCACGCTGGAAAATGAGGGGATTTAATACCACTGCAAAATGCTTCATCATCATCATCATCATTGTCATATTTCATATATAAACCACCCAACATGTGCTTTTAATCTCCGCACAAAAAGATATGGATGTGCACACGTACACTACGCTGTACTGAACTTTAAGAGTTCCTGAGTACATGTCGGCTGATTATTGGGTTCTGCTCCTGCCTTCTGTGTTTATGAGAATAAGCACCAGGGCAGGAAGGGTAAGGGTTTCCTCTGGGTACATTTTCTGAACACAGGGTTTGAACTCAGGACATTCCTGCTGTAAGGAAAGACGAAGAGCGTAAGAAGGTCCCGGCTTCAATTCCCACACTTGGGGGTTTCTGTGAGTAGTATGCATGTTCTTCTTGTGCTTGTGTGGGTTTCCTCTGGGTATTCCAGTTTTCTCCCATAGTCAAAGGACATACACATTAAGCAAATTGGCTGTTTTGAATTGCCCCTAGGTGTGTCTGTGAGTGTGAATGGTTGTGTGTGTATGTTTGCTTGCCCTGCGAAGGACAGGCGAACCATTCAGGTCGTACCCCACCTTTTCCCAGAGTCAGCTGAGATAGGTTCCAGCCTTCCTACAATTCAAGTAGGATTCAAAATAATTGAATGAATGAATAGTCCCTGAGATGGAATGTTGAGGTGATGCTTAACCAACCACTTAACCATCGTGTTAGCCCCCTCTTCCCGAAACCCACCAATGTTCCCAGTATGTCCTCAAAAAATTGTGTGGACACAGCATAGCGTAATGGGAATGCAGCCCAAAGGTCTCCATGGACGTGAAGGACGTGGTGAAATCAGGACGCACTATGAACTTAATAAGGACGTAGTAACGACGGGATTGATGAAGTAATGACATAACTAAAACTTATAGTAAGCGACCTCAATGGTGTAGTATAAACGTGACGCAGTATGGATGAATGTTGATATGGAACCAATAAAAAAGTGCAGGGCGTGGCGCCATATTTATAAGGACCTAATGGCTGCTGTGAGAACGTAGTAACCGTGTTGTGTGATCTGATTGGTTAAAGTAAGAACATAGTACAGTAAGAATGCATAGAATGTGGTATGTGATCATGAGCGTGGTAAGAAGAAGTAGTGAGAACCTGGCATGGATGTAGTAAGGACGTAGGATGACCACGCCCCCCTCTATGTTCACCGACATTTTCAGGACGCAGTGTGGTCTTCATGGATTTCATCTGGGTGTAATGGGAGCTTGGGGTCACGGTGGATCTGGAGCTTCTCACACAGTATTTACACTGCCAGGTATTTAATTTTCAAGTCTCTCATAAATAAACACCATCATGGAAAACGTGTAAACACTTAAAACCTGGCACCTACTGGAACCGATCGGATTATTGGTTTTAATCTCAACCAAATGTCTTATGCAGCTGCTGAACTTTTCTGCTCATGTCTTTAGGAAAAATCTAAGCCCCTTTCAGTTTATGTTGATGTTCTGGATCGTTTGGCTGAAGCGCCTGCTAAAGATCACGCTACGGCGTTTTAATGAATTCTGACTTGAATGTCTTTATAATACCTTGTAGAGCCTAATAAGGGATTTCTTTTATCTTTTTCTTTAATAAAGTTTGTTCTGTGTGGAGTTTGCATGTTCTCCCTGTGCTTGCGTGGGTTTCCTCTGGGTGCTATGGTTTCCTCCGACAGTCCAAAAACATGCACAGGCTTATTGGCAGTTCCAAATCGCCTCTAGGTGTGAGTGTGAGTGTATTCACACATGAATGGTTGTGTGTGTGTTGGCCCTGCAATCGTCTGGCGAGCTGTTCAGGATGTACCCCGCCTTCGCCCAGAGTCTTTGCCCACTGAGATGATCGCCAGCTTCCCCGTGACCCTAATTATGATTAAGTGGCTTAGAAAATGAATGAATGAATGAATAAAGTTTTGGCAAAGATACTGTTATCACTAGCGTTTGTAAGTCTATTCGCACAGATTTTCACCAAACTTGGTAGGGACACTACTTTACCTCCACTACGACTCCCAGAGAGGATCATTTTAAAATGTTTTGGTCAAAGGTCAAGGACAGAGTAAACATCAAAGTCGAAACATTTTGGAGATAGAGTGCTAATAACTTTGAAACGAGTGCTTATAGACATGCTGTTACTGTGGAACACTAATCGGTAACCATATATGGACTTTCAAATGAGACGATTTCCTTTGACCTTGAGTGACCTTCAAAACCTCCAAAAGAGAGGGTTTTTCTGCTAATTTGGCCACTCTCAGGGTAGCACAGTGACATAGAGGTTAGCACAGCAAGGAGATCATGGGTTCGAGTCCCGTGCTCTGTGAGGCCATTTCTGTGTGGAGTTTGCATGTTCTCCCCGTGCTCGCGTGGGTTTCCTCCGGGTACTCCAGTTTCCTCCTTCAGACCAAAGACATGTGCCTTAGGCTACTTGGCGGCCTCAAATTGCCCTTAAGTGTGAGTATTTATATGTCTGTTGGCCCTGCAATGGTCTGGTGAGCTGTTCAGAGTGTACCCCACTTTTGCCCACTGTTGGCCGAGATGAGCTCCAACCCTCACGTGACTCGAGTAGGACTAAGAATGAAAGGTTTCAGGTTTTTCGCTGCGTAGATTCACAAACATATGATATCCAGTGCTTGAAGAAGACACCAGAATGTCCTGCAGTTCTGTCACTCGTTCCAAATGTTCTGACTTGGCCTTGCGCTGATCTTTGTAGATCGCCAGCTCGTAATCAGAGAACCGTTGATGAAATTCCTCCATTTGTAAACAGTGTAAACGTTCTGACGGTAGACTGATGGAGAACCCAGTCTTAAGTATTTTTTGGAACTGTTTTCAGTAAATTTCCTTTAAGGGTAATGTGATCTCCCTTTCTTTCATTAAACCATATTGTCCAGATCAAGTAACCATAACTGTGTGTTTTTATACGACAGGTTGTGTCAAACATCCAGATGAAAAAAATGAGCCATCTTACTGTTAATTAGCCTGCTTTCACCATGTCATTATCGTTAAAAACATTCCCCATAAGTCACAGGAAACCTGGAGCCAATCCCAGCTGACTCTGCAGTGGTTAGCATGTCCGCCTCTCAGCAAGAAGGTCTTGGGTTCGATTCCCGGGCTCGTGCGTTTCTGTGTGGAGTTTGCATGTTCTCCTTGTGCTTGTGTAGGTTTCTTCTGGGTACTCCGGTTTTCTCCCACAGCCCAAAGGCATGCGCATCAGGCTAACTGGTTGTTCCAAATTGTCTCTAGGTGTGAGTGTGAATGGTTGTGTGTGTGTGTTTCCCTTTGATGGTCTGAACTGCTGTTCAGGGTGTACCCCGCCTTCGCCCAGTGTTAGCTGAGATAGGCTCCAGCCACCTTAGCACTCTAGTAGGATTAAGCGGATTAGTGAATGAGTGAATGAATGAATTTTCTAAGCCACTTAATCCTAATAAGGGTCGTGGGGAGGCTGGGGCCCATCTCAGCCGACTGGGTGAGGGCAGGGTACACATTGAACAGCACGCCAGGCCATTGCAGGGCCAACACTCATACAACCATTCACACTCACACTCACACTTACACCGAGGAGCGAATTGGAACCGCCATTCAGCCTACTGTGCATGTTTTTGGACTGTAGGAGGAAACCGGAGTACCCAGAGGAAACCCCATGCAAGCACAAGAGAACATGCAATCTCCACACAGAAACACCCGAGCCCGGGAATCGAACCCGGGACCTTCTTGCTGTGAGGCGGACGTGCGTCATGGTTGTGGTCATGATGATGTTCACAAACGCCAGTGATTACTATAGCGGTGCCAAAACGGGGGTGGGAGCAGAGGTAAAAGGACCATCTGTACATTTATCTTGTACAGATGGTCTTATACATGTACTTTCCTCCAGGAATGGATAAAAATCTCATACCATACACATGATAACTGAGCATAAACACTCACTGTTTTTACAGAAATAAATAAAGCACCAAATGCTAGAAGTGCAACAGAACACGTTGTACTTAAAGGCATACTAATCATGATAATAATAATAATGCTGCTCATGCAGTGTCATGCACTTCGACGTCATTGTAACTGATTTTCTTTTGCATACACAAGCTCAAAGATGGCCATGATAGGCTTGTGATTGACAGGATAAAGAAGGTGTGCCCATCCCACCCAGAGCTAATAGCCATGATAGCCTTGTGATTGACAGGAGTAAGAGGGTGCGCCCCTCCCACGCAGAGCTAATTCGAATCAGCTTGAACATGCATTAAAATTCCATGAGGTCGGATTTTATCTTTCTTTTGTAACATCACGGTGCCTGAGGTTTTACGGCTTTGTATAGCATCAAAGATTTTTTTTTTTACCTCAGATCAAAAAAGTGCCAAAAAAGGAGGGGTGGAGGTTTTAAAAAAATAATCTAGAAGGGTGGTAAATGTTTTGAGTCAGTATTCACATCGCTATTTTTTTAAATGTTTTTATATTTTTATAATGCTGTTGCTGGGACTTTCATTTATTTATTTATTTGTTTGTTTGTTTATTATTGGAAATGTAGCTGTAGAAAGTTGGTTGGAAAGTATTTATATACACATGGTTCAGGGTCACCTTGGTTCAGGGATCTCAAACATATCCTGAGCGGCTGACAAATCACTACCTAAAGAAGCCTGCCTTGATTTATTGACCTTCTTCAAGCCAACACTTGGGGTATCTCGTGCCCCATACCACCTCATGTCCAAGCTCTTATCAGCACTGACTAACTTGCCAGAAAGACATTAGAGATAGAAATAGGCAACATGGACGGAAGCTTTTGGCTCCTGATGTTACATGGCTTCATAAATCTTAAACATCAAAGTATCTGAAAGTAAACCTGTGTTGTTCTGGATTCCTCATGCTACCCTGTTTACATCCATGAACATTATAATAAAATCATTATTATTCCTATATGATAGCATGAGGTGGCAAAGTCCTGGGTTCAAGTCCAGGGGTCGGGGATCTCCCCATGTACTCTGGTTTTCTCCCACAGTTTAAAAACATGCACATTAGACTACTTGGCTCTTCCAAGTTGCCCCTAAGTTTGAATGTGAATCATTGTATATGTGTTGGCCCCACCTTCGCTCAGTGTCAGCTAAGATAGGCTCCTACCTCGGTACGATCCTAGTACAGCGATCCTCCCCACGTTTTTGAACAGTCATTTGGCCTAATGTGCATGTCTCCAGACTGTCAGAGGAAACCAGAGTTCCTAGAGGAAATCCATTTGAGCACGGGGAGAGCATGCAAACTCCAGAACCGCCAGAAACACAGAAACCGCTTCAACGAAAACGGTACTCGAACAAAGAACCTTTTTTTTCAGTGTCACTAACCACTACGCCACTGTACCACCCTGTGTCTAACATGTTCTCTCTCATTTCTTTACCACTTATATAACCACATGTGCACCACATCTAAAGTGCTCTTACTACTTAATTACTTTGACCAATCAAATCACCCCAGGTGCTTACTGGACACTTACCACAGTCTCACTGTGTCCATCCAGTCCTTAGAAATGGTTCTTCTCAAGGTTTAGGACTGCTGTTGTCTCAAGACGTGTTCTGTCGCCTCTAGTTTGTTTAGTAGGGATTGAAATCGCCATCTGAGCTTTTTAATGATGATACATTTTTTCTCCTCTAATTTTCAAGTGTCGCCTCCCAATCACATATGACCAGGACCAACCAGGGAGGGGCGTAAGCCTGCACATGCCCCCTCCATGACATGCGATGCTGCCACCCACCTCTTTACGAACTGCTGCGCATGCACATTTCGAGGTGGCCTCACACACTCGGAGGGAAAGCGTTATCCTCCCCTTTTGTACGAATGAGCTCACATATGGCCATGGATTGGCTGGTGATCAATGTGAGTGACAGGGCCATATCCCATCCCTCTCTCCCATGAGAGCTCAGCCAATTAGCTCCAATGGACTCCTGGTCGCGGATAACCGCGACCTGGAATGATGATAAAATGGTAAAAGTTTGAATAGAAATCAAACTGAACTGAATTAAACAGATATTAATTTCCATAAGCATCTATTATACTCTTCAAAATTTCAATCCAGGTGTCCACATGTCCTTTTTACTTCAAATGTCATCTTTAGTTCTGAAGAATATTACAGTGTATAGAAGATCGAGGTATGTAAGATAGATCTGACAAAATATATGAAAGCACCTTTATACATCCTGGTAGGAGGTGCCACTGGTAATATGATAGGTCTCCCGGGGAAACGGCGGAACCGCCTGAAGCCGAACTGCTGACTCGACCTGATTTGTGGTTAAACATCCTCTTAGTCGGTTTCGCTTGCCATTGACCATGGTAATGACCCTGTAACGGCTGTGCCACCCAGCACGTGTTGCCGGAGAATGCCATTCACAAACAACACCACTTCCAGCGTCAACAAACACGTGGAACCGTTTCACTGCGGGGCAGCTGGTGCGAGGCGGGGTCTGGGGCGTTTATCTTGGGTATCGAGTGAATTAACACACCGTCATGCAGAGGAGTGCTCAGAAATGCTAAACCAAACACTGGCACATGACTTCATGAAGACATGTACACACACACACACACACACACACACACACACACACACACACACACACACACATGCTTGCACATGTACTCTTGGATAAATTCATCTGTACTTACAGCAGGGGTCTCCAAGCCTGTTCCTGGATTGCTACCTTCCTGAAGACTTTGGCTCCAACCCTAATCATGCACATCTGACCACCTGATTATTACCTTAAGGAGTTCTTGGCTGGAGATAAAACCTGTAGGAAGGTAGATCTTCCGGAAAAGGGCTGGAGACCCCTGACATACAGAGATTCAGCTCAGCGTGGTCGAAATGCTGGGACACCTCAAGTCCCAGGCTCGGCTATTTACCCAGTGATTGCGCTGGTTTCCTCTGGGTACAAAGACATGCACGTTAGGCTAACTGGCTGTTCTAGATTGGCCCTCGGTGTGGGTGTGAGTGTGAATGGTTGTGTGTATTGGGCCTTCGATGCTCTGGCGAGCTGTTCACGGTGTTCGCCCACTGTCAGCTAAGATAGCCTCCATCCTCCCAACAACCCTAATAGGATTATTCAGATTATTCGATATATTATGAGAGAGTGAGTGAGTATATATTTATTTATCTTTTCTATCATGCAAAATGTAATTAAATTAAGCATAAAATGATTAGTTGTAAAAGAAAATACATGCCACACATACATTACAGTAAACCAAAGTGTTATTGTTGCACTTTTTAAAGAAAAAAGTATTTTTACAGAAACATTTAACAATTTTTGAATTGTTTAATGCTAAAAATATATTTCTAGTTAATTATTTATGAAAAATATAATCAATCAGCCATATAATTTATTAAAAATGAAAATAAGATTCCCCCCCCCCCCCTTTCATTTCATTTCATTTCATCAGTTTTATGTGAACTCATCAGACGGCATGTTCATCACTGTCAAGAATACCAAGTAAGACGTCTGTGTGAAGTTCGGCCGTAACCACATTAAAGCTGAGAACATGTTCCTAAAGCTACTGGAGAAGCATTTTGCTTGAAAGCAGCTGTGACGTTTGGTCTTTAAGTCTTCTGATAAAGAGCGCTTTAAAGACCTGAACACACACAGAGTTATAAATTGAATTTCTCTTCACCTCTGAGCTTTTATTCTTCTCAGCAAGAGGGACGGGATGCAAGAGTATCAGGTTCTGTGTTTTTATTCGGACAATCATTACAAACATTCGCGTGGCCAAAGAAAGAGATGTCCAGACGTCTCAGGGAAAAGAGTTTGTTTTCAAAGAACTGTCACAGAAGCTAAAACAATGTGGTGGGAAATCCAGGCCAGGGGTTTGGTGCCTGGATGGGGAGGGGGAGAGGGGTTGTGGGATGGCGGGGGTATTAGGGTGTTAGAGGTCTGGGGACAAAACATGGCACTGTCCTCTGAGAAAAACAATTATTCAGCTGATTGTATTTACAAAATAGGTCCCCTGGGTAAAACTCAAATCATAATATTATGCGCTTCTCATCTGAGAGTATTTTATTTTACCCAAATAGACTTGTAATGTGTGCTTATGTGGAATTATATTCTGTGTGGGCATGCAGATGTTTGGGTACCCTCAGAACAAAATATTGTTCTCAAATATTGGCTTTTATAATTTTTAGATTTCTTAGTTTTTTTGTCTTTAAAAAAAAAAGATTATATTTAAAAATATTACTAAGATGTTTTTTATAGAAATAATAATAATAATAATAATAATAATTGTTATTAGTAGTAATAGTAGCATTATAAGAATCATAATATTTTTTAATAATATAAATTCTTAATAATAATATATTAAGAATTATTATTATTTTTTTAATTATTGATGGCATGGTGGCACAGTGGTTAGCTCGTCTGCCTCACAGCAAGAAAGACCCAGGTTTGATTCCCGGGTTTTGGGGCGTTTCTGTGTCGAGTTTGCATGTTCTGCCCATGCTTATATTGGTTTTCCCCTGGGTTCTCCGGTTTTCTTCCACAGTCCAAAAACATGCACAGTAGGTAAATCGGCTGTATCAAATCGCCCCTAGGTGTGAGTTTGAGTGTGTGTCTGATGGCCCTGCGATAGGCTGGCGAGCTGTTCAGAGTGTACCCCGCCTTCACCTTTTTTCTCCTCAAGCCATTGCTCTTTGACAAATATGAGAACAGCGGTTGAGTGTCTCAGGCTTGCAGAAATTAAATACTCTCTCTGACATGCCGCAGTTTCTCAGTGTGCTCAGTTCGGCCAACATGTTCATCGTTTCGTTTACATTTACGAGTGGGAATTCTATTGCTTTTGCTGGGATTTGTGTAAAACATGTCAGTTAATCAATATTTAAAAACCAGAATACCAATACTGAGGTCTGTTTCCAAGGTAACCTGAATCAAACATCAGTATGTCAGGTTTAGTTGTATTGTCTTGTTGTAGGACACACAGTAAACTTTTTAAACATGTACGTAAACTGTAAAACACAGATACAGTTTTCTTTTTCCGCAGTATCAAAAACCTCAGGGTGCACAAACATTTGCACTCCATATGATAATTATATTCACGAGCGTAATAATGTATGTGATGCATGAAACAAATACGGTGGTCGAAATATCCTCATCCCTGCTGCAGGAGTTTTCTGATATTGAGCTGTCAGCCTGCAGCCTCCTTCAACCCACACCCCCCAAGAGTGTTTACGACTGTGGCTCAGGAAGGGCATTTGTGCCACAGGGGTATATTTTTACCTGTGTTGTCGGCTCGGGGAGAAGTTTGTAAGGAGACACCAGTTGGCACGGCGAGCTCAAAGCTCGAGCCGCGCAGAGCTATGGGGACTATGTGGGCAGAGGGGTCATTGTATATGTATGTTGGAACATGCATCCATCATTAAGATCCTGGGGACGGACAGACCAAAGCAGAGAGGTGTTTTGGGAGAGGGAAAGGTCAGGCAGAGAAGAAGTGTAAATGAGTTCCAGGAAGCAAATGAGCCTAAAAAAAAAAGAAAAGAAAAATAATAATAAAAAAAATTGAGGCTTTAAACAAGGTATTGCTTTACTAATCCAAGTTCAGTTCAAGTAATCAAGTAATAAAACACAGAGGGGTGTGTTTTCATGGAAATTATTACATCGCTTATCTAAATACTCAATTCTGATTGGTCAGTCATGACATTCAGTGGTATGTTATTACCTCTGCTAAGAAAATTATGTTTTGTAGGTTTTTGTTTGTATGTCTGTTAGTGTGCAACTTAATGCAAGAAGTAATGACATGATCCGGATCGAATTCTGGATCCAGAAGTTTTGTAATGAATTTTTAACACGGATTTTCTGAACTGCTTAATTCTAATTAGGGTCGCGGGGAGGCTGGCGCCCATCTCAGCCGACTCTGGGCGAGGGCAGAGTACACCCCGGACAGCTGGCCAGGCCATCGCAGGGCAGAAACACGCTGACGGCAACGCAGCTACTCTTTTACATGCCTCTCACCATAGACAGTAACCCAGTTAGCTGTTCTGGGGGACAACAGTGACATCCCATTGATAGCTGGGATTGAACCCTCATCCTTGGGATCAGTAATCCAGCACCCTTCCACCAGGCCACCACTGCCCACAGTGTGATATGGAACGATTTTTTTTTGTAGTGTGGTATTACAGCAGGTCCAGCAGGGGGCGCTGTGTACTTTTTTCTGGCTTTAAAACACACTGTTTTACATATGTTAACATTCTTAACATTAGCATGATATCATCAGTTATTTCAAGTCAATAAAATTATTTTTAACGTGTGTCCGTGGGATTTCAACTCACATCCTTTCAGTTATCACATCAGAGAAAAAAACCTGACACTCAAGAAGCAGGTCATCTGTTGTATTATGGGTAAATCAGTCTTTCCTGCTCATGTTGAGGAAGGACAGCAGGAGTTAATTAGCTTGGTAATAATACGCATCATACAAACACAGGGAGCTTGTCTGCCACTAAAGTCACCAAAGCTCATTAGAAACCCGACGACCGTGGCCGGTATGGTTCCTATTTCACACTCCTGCAGAAAAAGAGGCGCGGGTCGGTCAGTTGAATTGATTTAGCGCTGAGGAAAGAGACAGGGTTGACATCATTTATTAGCCAGAAAGCTAAAGGCTACTAGGTTTGGACATATGAATGGATTTATTGCTATAAATGATTGCATGGTAGTCTGGGAAAAATCGTTGCATGGTCAAATTCAGACATCCGCACAGCTTTTTGCAAAGAAATAACAAAGTACACAGCACCCCCTGCTGGGCTTGCTGTAATATGACACTTCCAAAACATCATCCTATCTCACAGTGTAAAACAATCCTATAAAAAATTCCTGGATCCACAATTTGAACCAAATCATCTATAAATTGAGTCTAATAGCATCTTTCTTATCAAAATACCCCGAAAATACTTTTTCCATAATCCTGCTTACAAACAAACACATAAACCAGGCAAAACATAACCTCCTTGGAGGAGGCATTAACATGAGAACGCATGTATAAATTTGTGCTAATTAGTCTTTTATACAAACAGCACCCTCTGCCTGTGGTGTCATGACCTCTGCATGTTATTTCTATATAACTTTACTCTCACTCATTTGCCAAACCACTGATTCCTACTATTATGGTCACAGGGAGGCTGGGGTCTGTCATAACTTTGTAAAGGCGGAGTACATCCTGAACGGTCCGCCAGACCATCACAGGGCAACACACACACACACAACCATTCACACACCTAGGGGCAATTTGGAACAGCCAGTTAGCCTAACGTGCATGTCTTTGGACTGTTGGAGGAAACCGGAGTACCTGGAGGAAACCCACACAAGCTCATGGAGAAAATGTGCACAGACCTCACCGAGCACAGGACTCAAACCCAGGACCTTCTTGCTCTGAGGTGGACGTGCTAACCACTACGCTGCTATTCATTTTGAAGTTTACATCTCTGGCAGAAAAAAATAGCTGGTCATAATATGTAGCGTGTTTTACAGTCTCGATAACCAAACGGGGACAGGAACAAGGATACCCACTCGAAAGCTGGGATTATTTTTGTCTTTAGCTTCTCGTTGTCAGCCTGGGTATTATTATTAGATTAATGGATTTCTATTCATAAACATGCCACAGATTAAGATTAAAACCAATCTGGAGTAGTATGACAAAGAGTGATGTGAAGTGCTTCAGGTACCGGTATGATGAAGGCGATTCTTGGTTTTATTGTTTTTCTGTTAAAAGTAATTTATTTGTTTTATTTCAGGTCCTCCAGGAAAGCGTGGCAGGATGGGAAGAAAAGGAGATCCCGGTGAGTTGCAAATTCTCCTGAAGCATTCTGGGATTATTTTGGTTTCGTTCTGATTCACTGATTAAATCTCTCAGTAGTTTTTTTTTTTTTACCAGATGGATTGATGTTGTAATGCTGCATCTCTAAACAGGGATTTTTTAAAACTCTCTATTTACACTCGGTACTAATTAAGACGAGACTGAGTCAGTTGGGTCGTAGATCGTCTCATCTCGAACAGATTCTGACTCAGACGACTCAAACGGTTTGAACTATTTAAACACATCGTTACTCACCGCTTCTCCGAGATCTTTGAGATATAGATCGTTGTTGGCACAGATCTTGCATGACGTGCGGTGATGTCTTCGTGAGACAAATCCATTAGACTAAAATAAGACTGTGGATTAAATGACGAACAAAACCTGCTGGTTTTAATGGTGGGGGTAATAACATGATCCATGAAAAGTAAACGGTGAGCACAACACACACTAGGAGCAGTGGCCGGCCATATTGCGGCGCCCAGAGAGCAGTAGGGGGTCAGTTGCCTTGCTCAAGGGCACAGACATGAAGGTAGAGGAAGGGAAGGTGCTGCTCACTCCCCGGGCCGCAACACATTTTTCCTGCTGGCTTGGGAATCAAAACCCGCGACCTTTCGGTCTCAAACCCGCTTCTCTAGCCATTAGGTCACGGCTGCCCCATAGGGATAGGAATGGGCACCAAGCTCCAAGTGGATGAGTGAGAAATTTTATGAAAATGAATCATTCCAAACCTCTGTATAAGAGAAAAAAAGGGGCATTTACGAGATGAATCACTTGATTGTGTAGCATGTTATGATGTCATAGATTACACCACATGACTTTGACTTGTCTTAATTAATCCCTGCCTTGTTTTTGTGGTCAACCACCACACTGAGCTTTTGCTCTTGTTCTCGTTTCATTTTAAATGCAAACCGTCTTCGTTCCCACCGTCCCGTAACTTGAGCACAACAGCAATTATTCTGCATCTGTTCCTTCAAATTGAGCCTTCAAACGCAAGCAGAACTTTTTATTTATGAATTGATGGCAGAATAGCTCGGTTCAAATCTCGATATGGTCCTGCTTAACGTCACTCACTTGCTGTTAGTTGGTCAGGTCTGATGGGAATACAGCGTGATGGGGGATCCGGCTCTCTCACTGGAGCTCAGTTAAAGAGAGAGAGAGAAACAAACAAACAAACAAATAAAGGAATAGTAGCAATCTACTACAGAGGTGCACAGAAAACTGACCAACAAAATAATAATTAATACGGATGTCAGTTGTTCGTGTTTTTGACTTTTTGTGAAATGGATCACATCAGAAGGTTCAACGACGATCTGCGTTACTATAAACCTCAAAAATAAAATGAAAGTCAAAAATTTAAGGACCTGGGTTCGATACCTGGACTCGTTGAGGGCGTTGCATGTTCTCCTCGTGCTTGTGTGGGTTTCCTCCGGATATTCTGATTTCCTCCCACAATCTAAGAACATTTACAGGTTAATCAGCTGTTCAAATTGCCCCAAGGTATGAGTGTGAATGGTTGTGTGTGTGAATACCTTAACCTGTAATGGTCCAGTGAGCTGTTCAGGGTATACCCCACCTTCACTCAGTGTTGGCTGAGATAGGCTCCAGGCTCTTATAGGATTAAGCGGAGTGAATGGGTTCAAAGTCTGTCCAAATCTGTCTCACTGAAAAAGTAGAACTAAGGAGCCATAAACACATTTACAATTTAAGTGTTTAAGAGTTAAGGATTCACTCATGCGTAGCTGATTAGCATTCTATAGACACTCGTAGTATAGTCATAGCAAAATATTCTTCTCAGACAGGAGGAAACCCACATGGATGTGGAGACGACATTCAAAACTTTACATAGACAAAGAATGGGCTAATTTACAAAACTTAAATTCAGTTGAACAAGATAATTTACAGCATGCAGCAATCTTATTAAATTATTGCTAATTACCCAATTTAACCTGCTAGCTAATGGAACAAGCTAACTTTCAACACCAAACTAGCCAGATAATGGAACAAATTCATTTATAAAACCTAAATGGCTAAAAATGGAACAAACTAATTTACACAGTTTAACTAGCTAGATGATGGATCAAGCTAATTTAAAAAACTATGCTTGTTAGTAACGGAATAAGCTAATATACAAATCTAAACAAGCTGGCTAATGGAACAAGCTATTTTACACAATTTACCTAGCCAGCTAATGAAACATGAAGCTAGATCGTTTACAAAACTTAACTTGCTTGTAATGGAATGAGCTAATTTATGCAATTTTACTAGCTAAATAAGGAAACAAGCTAATTTACAAAACTAAGTTTAAATACTTTTGATTCGGTAGTGAGCGGCACGGTGGCGCAGTGGTTAGCATGTCTACCTCACAGCAAGAAGGCCTGGCTTCGAATTCCCAGCTCGGACGTTTCAGTGTGGAGTTTGCATGTTCTCCCCCTGCTTGCATGGGTTTCCTCCAGGCACTCCGGTTTCCTCCCACAGTCCATAAACATGCACAGTAGCCTAATTGGCTGTTTCAAGTTGCCCCTAGGTGTGAGTGTGAACATGAATGGTTGTGTGAGTGTTGGCCCTGCGATGGCCTGGCTCCGCCAGCCTCCCAGCGTCCCTAATTAAGCATCTTAGAAAATGAATGAATGGAATGAATTCAGTAGTGAATGGACCAACATTTTGTGTTTGTTTTATTAAATCATTTCATTTGTTTGTTTCATTTCATTGTGATTTTTAAATCTTTTGTGTCTGTGACTTTTTTTTTTTTTTTACAGGACCTCCAGTAAGTACCTCACTCGTCTCTATCCTGTCTGTCCTTCACTCCATGTTGATGTTTGTAGTGTGTTGCGTAAGAAGGTAAGTGAGAAGGGAGGAAATATACCAACTAAAAACAAAGCAACAACGACAAAAAAAGCAATCCAATCCAACTCTAAGCTGTAAAAATGCCTCGTGTTCGGATACTCCGCCAGCACACAGTGTTCCGTTAAACCGCACACATGCAGTGACGTGCTGTCAAGTGTTTTACACAGACTTTTAAAAATGACTTCCAGATTCTTTTTTTAATAAAACGCATCATAATAATAACTGTAAAGCAAGACTCCGCCCTTAAAGATATTCCGTACATTTATATCGAAATATTCATGCTGTGATTAATGATTTTGATGCTAAATTTTTTTTTTTTTAGTATTTCTGTATAATTGCATTAAGAATTTAGTGGGTTTGTCGCATGCATGCTTGTTGCAGCTAGCGCAGTTCCAGTAGCTTTTAAAATATATGTGATCAATTTCCAGGTAAAAACCTGCAGCAGAACTTTATTTTCTCTCTGATTTTCATTTTTTTTACCAACAATAAAAATCATATTCATAACAAAGTCCAGTGTAGAAGTAGCAAAGACATCAGAGCATATGAAGTCCCAGAATGCACTGCAGCTATACAGTGTTTAGTTATGGCTGAGATTTGGATTGGCTAGTTAGTTGTCTATGAAATACAGAGTGTTTTGATGTTGATGGTGGAACTGACATGAAGTGAGCACATTGTGGGTAATGTGGAAAAAACTCAGAATTTCATTATTATTATTGAAGATCATGTAAATTAGAATGATAAATATGTGAGTTGTTTAGGGCGGAGTATGCTTCGTGATGCTTGTGTACCCATTCAGTGAGCGATTAGTTATTATCATTATACTAATCATGTTTTATTTTAGATCAGTGGAAATAAACACACCCTCCCTCATTCTCTTAGCTAAATAGTAATAATATAAAAGATTATAATTATACTAAAAGGGGGGACTTATTTATTTGTTTGTTTGTTTGTTTGTTTGTTTATTTGCTGCTGCTTATTATTTTAATTTTTTACTTTTTTTTCTCCACTGCTTGTGTTACTAAACATGGCTGCTCACATGATCAGTGCTCATATAATAAAATAACTATCCCACATTTCATTACTGCATTTTGACCATCTTTTGAATTCAAACAGGGAAAATCTGGACGCGATGGCTACCCGGTAAATCTTGTTTTAGTTACCCTCCCTCTTTTTTTCCCCCCTTTTGCATTATCATTTTCTTCATTTCTACTGTTTCTGCCATCAAGAATCACTTTTTCATGACCTTCCACTAATTTTTATGTTGCTACTTTGCTACTCTTTTATTTAAATTGCTTTATTGTTTCTCTTTTGTCTTAAATAGTTTGATTATTACATCTGGCAAATTTAGTTATACCCAATTTAGTTTTAGATATTTATTTAAACACTGTTTAGCTATGACTTCAAGGGGAAAAAAGAAAAAAGTGGTTAAAAAAGAAAGACAAAAGGAAAAAACAGGGAGGAAAAATCATAAATCAAACAGCTTTTATAAATGACTGTTAATTAAATTAAATTTACAAGCAAATTATAACAAAAGGTTTTTTTTTATTAAAAACAGGCAGATTCTTTATAAAAACATTTAAAATATTTAAATATGTACATGCATGTACAGGATAGATAGATAACCATTGGGTTGCCGTCAGTGTCTTTCTGCCCTGTCATCGTCAATGGCCAGGCGAACTGTCCAGGCTGTTTTTTGCCCTCGCCCAGAGTCGGCTGAGATGGGCGCCAGCCTCCCTGCGACCCTAATTAGGATTAAGCGGTTCAGAAAA
>JAOUQZ010000001.1:25022490-25045263 GCA_028564935.1 Neosilurus hyrtlii
ATATATATATATATATATATGCATGTATGTATCTATCAATCATCTATCTATTTGTATTTATATTAACAGTACTAAGTAGACATTGCTATAACAAATAAGTAGTCACTTGTAATTATTCCTAATTGTATGCTATCCACTTCAGTGCAAAGAAAGGCTAGCCAAGGACATAAGATAGATTTATACAAGGTTAAGTGTTTTACTCTCATCTGCATATGTTACAGATAATGGTTGTGCCCATTTCCCTTGAAGATCAAGAGAGTAGTTTAATTGTTTAATCAATAGACATATTCTAGAGCTTTGTGCACTTGAAAAAGAAAAACAGTAGGTTACAATCTAAAGACACACGAAAGGTCGGCCTGTTACTTAAATCAGAATAAAACTTACACCAGTTTTATTCTGTGGATTAATGAAATAGTATTTATCGCTCAGTCGACAGCTACTCTGTGTTGTTCGAAGATAACTTTAGTTAAAGTGGTTCTGCATTTCTTATTCAGGGAAAAACAGCAGGTGTGTTTTCCCTCATGTTCACGATTTCTCCATCATCGTGATGTTACATCGGTTTAAAAATAGACACAGTGTTCAGAAAAAAAAATCATCTTGTTTCTGTGGCGTGAGCTGCATATGTCAGGACGGTTAAAGGTGTTTGACGCTGTGCTAGTGAGTTTTTAAAATGTCTCCCCAGAGTGCTTTTACAGCGACGGAAATCAATCGCACCTCAGCCTGCTGTCATCCCACCACAGCTACCTCAACACTGACACTGCAGTTTCCTTTGTCACCTTAAACACACTCTCTCTCTCTTTCTCTCTCTCTGTCACACACACTTTCTCTCTCTCTCTTTCTCTCTCTCTCACACTTTCTCTCTCTCTCTCTCTCTCTCTCGCTCACTCTCTCTCGCTCTCGCTCACTCTCTCTCTCTCTCGCTCACTCCCTCTCTCTCTCTCTCTCTCCCTCTCTCTCACTTTCTCTCTCCCTCTCTCGCTCACTCTCTCTCTCGCTCACTCTCTCTCTCTCTCGCTCACTCCCTCTCTCTCTCTCTCCCTCTCTCTCACTTTCTCTCTCTCTCTCTTGATCTCTCTCTCTCTCTCCCTCTCTCACCCCCTCTCTCTCCTTCTCTCCTTCTCTCTTACCCTTTCTCTTTCTGTTTTCTCTCTCCTTTCTCTTTCTCTATTTCTCCTTTCTCTCTCTCTCCCTCTCTTTCTCCCCCCGCCCCCCTTTTCTCTTTTGCATTTTTACCTTAAACACACACACACACACACACACACCCCTCTCTCTTTCTCTCTTTTCTCTTTCTATCTCTTTCTTCTCTCTCTCTCTTTTCCATTTCTTTCAACTCTCTCTCACAATCTTTCTCTTTGTTTTCTCTTTCTTTTCTCTTTCTCCTTTCTCTCTCTCTCTCTCTCTCTCTCTTTCTATAAATGAAATTCTGAGCTTTAGCATTTTAATTTTCCCATCACAGTAAATCTACTTTTAGCTTGTTAGTAAAGATTTCTCACTTCCTCATCTGTATTTTCTGCTTAAACTTCTCATGGAAAGCTAGCTGAGTCGTGTCTAACTCAATGCAGCTGTGTCAGGTAGCCACACTGCATTCTTGGCCTTTAAATCCACAGGTTGAAGTATTTTATTCTTCTCCATCGGATTTCTAATTAATATAACACTGATTGAAGGGGAGAGTCGCACAGTAGATAGTGCTGCTGCGGAGTTTCTAGGTTGTTCCCAAACTCCACTTGCGGTCTGTGCGGCGTTTCTCTGCATGTTCTCCCTGTGCCCATGTTCCTCCGGGTTCTCTAGTTTCCTCCTAACTACCCAAAATATTTCAGCCTATGTCCACGGTGCCCTGTGATTGACTGGGACACCATGTAGTATGGTGGTGTCAGCAGATCCACAGTGACCCTGACCAGGATAATGGATTTATTGAAGATGAATAAATGACCTTCGACTTCACTGGAAAATGGTGAGTCAGAAATTAATAGCTTGTTTTCCCTCGGGATTTAGATGTTCTATCTTAGTAAGCAGCACTGTGACTGTGCTAGCAATGTCCCCTTGTGATTCCAGTACAGACACAGAAGAGAAAACTGCTTATTTCTCATATGTAAATCAAAAAAATAAAGCACCTGCCCACAAATTAGTA
Source organism: Neosilurus hyrtlii (assembly GCA_028564935.1). Classification (NCBI taxonomy): domain Eukaryota; kingdom Metazoa; phylum Chordata; class Actinopteri; order Siluriformes; family Plotosidae; genus Neosilurus; species Neosilurus hyrtlii. The sequence continues at coordinate 25,024,619 of JAOUQZ010000001.1, forward strand.
CCAGAATCACTAAACACATTTGAATATGACCATCTTTCCTTTACCATGAGACACAAGATTTTAAAGATAGATTTCTTTGCATTACAGTTAAGGCAGAATGTTATTGTTTTAATGTAAATTTTTATGAGGCAGAATGACTGGTAAGCACCACAGGCATTTAAATTTGGTAGACCTTAGCCTTTTCCATTTTTAGTGCTTTTTTTAGTGGTAGTAATGTGGTATGTTATTGAAATGTCAGTAATGGGACATATAATGACCATGAAGTGCGCCAACACTGCACCAAAGATTAATTAGGCCTCGGGAGCTTTAAATTCCACTAACTGCCTCATTAATGCTTCTGTTTTAACACAGTTCAGACACTGAAGTTTCTTCTGAATCATAATGCAAAGCATTTATTGTGCAGAAAAATGGAACTAAATCAGATTTTCACACTCCTGTTATATATTTATAGATCATTTAAGTTTTCCTTATAACTTATAATTAATTGGAAATTTAAACTGTTTCCCTATCAGAGAATCATTCTGTTATATTAACAAATTGTTTAGCAAATTAACCATAACAGTGGCCTTGCTTAAACACGGATTGTGTTTCACGTCAATTAAAAAAAAAAAATCATTAAAAACATTGTGCGAGGGTAAACTGTATGGCCTTTTTGTCAACAGTGGCTTAGGGATCTATCAACACTCTCTCTATGTTCAGTTTTACAGTGACATTGTACTGCATTCACTCTTCAAAAACCTATTTGCCGAACCGCTTAATCCAAATTGTAGCATCACTCAATTATTCAGTTAGATCAGTAAATCTAAACAAAGAAGCATTTGCTTTTATTGGAGCCACTGGATCATACTAAGAAAAAAATGTTGTAAAGTTGTATTAAATTAAATGCATTATGATTATCTGAGGTCAGAAATGCTTACATTTGAAGTTTGTGCTGTTGGATGCGCGTTTATGTGTTTTTATGGCAAAACTGAGATTCTGCAAGTTACAGACATATCATGTTAGCTTCATCTTAAATATTGTAATTACTGAAAATGGTATATCTCAACATAAATATATAATCTTGATATTTGATACCACCAGTGAGATTGGCTTGATTTGATTCAAACCATTTCCGGCGGATTCAGGGTCGATATAAGACAGATTTGATAAAATGTACTAAAGCGATAATTTAAGGACTGATGCAGGAATTTGAACTTCAGTGAATGAAATATAATACTTTTAAGTAACTTTTCCTGAGTAGTGAACTGTCTGTGATTTCATCTGTTATCTTAATTATCTTCTCCCACAAACACAGCAAGTGAGGCTCCAGCAATCTCATTCACTACAGGTCAAATGTTAATGAAATCCTCCTCCTCTTATCATCTTTCTCTATCTCATATACTGACAAGTGAATTCACTGCCCAATCACCATATTATATGAAAACGTGATTCAAAACTCATCCAATTATAAGCTGTAATAATTCTGTTCTCAAGCTGGTAATGAACTTTAATACTGGCACTGAAGCTAATCCCCATCAGATGCAACACAGATCAGGCAGAAAATCATTATTTCATGTTTGGAGGTAGAATGAAGTTGACTAAGTGACTAAGTATAAAATGGTTTAATCTGGGTTGTGTATTTGCTTAGTGATTACATCTTACATGCTACATTTCCGAATAGAAAACAAGCACTGGAACACTTATTCTGAAATATCAGTAAAACAAGCAGTTAATTTTTTGAGGTGTCAGCAAAGTGTGTTGGAAAACTGAACACGCTTAAAGATTCTGGCTTACTTGTGCATGTAAGAGATGTGGCTAACCAACTGCTCGGCAATGTCTGATTTGTGTCAGAGGACTCCACTGTGCTACGGAAGATGTTGACTAATTAATTGGGGAAAGGGGCACCAGAGACACCACTGGTGTGTGTGTGTGTGTGTGTGTGTGTGTGTGTGTGTGTGTGTGTGTGTGTGTGTGAGTCAGAGAGCTAGTCTAGGCTGAGATTCTGAACAACACGACATCCTGTTGTTCGTCACTGAGTAATCCAGCGTCCAGCTAGACATTTAAAACAGGACTCATAGTAGATTTCACACACACACACACACACACACACACACACACACACACACACACACACACACACATCTTTCGAACCAGCTGGTCTCTACTATTTCTCTGTATCTGTTGTAAGTGTGATGAGCAGCTGTAAGCTGTGTGTACATATGATACAAGTGGTGCGTGTTACTCTTACTGTAATATCGCTGTTCTGCAGATAGCGATCAGTCGAGGCCTGGTCCACTCACGCCTGTGCGGATATTTGTGTTCATTGAGGGGGATTTAAGCAGCACCACCTTGCTAAATTTCCTAAAGCCTCTGTCTGCCTCTGCTTTCATTCCTGCCAGGAATTTACCTCTGAATAATCACTCATAGGTGTGTGTGTGTGCGTGTGTGTGCGTGTGTGCGTGTGTGTGCGTGTGTGCGTGTGTGCGTGTGTGTGCGTGTGTGTGTGTGTGTGTGTGTGTGTGTGTGTGTGTGTGTGTGTGTAAACAGCCCAGTCAAAAAAGTTAGACTAAAAGTCATCAGGAAAGCTGAGATGGTCAATATTTCCCATAATACTACATTCATGCTCTGATAAATAAACTATCAGTGCTGTATGGTAGAGTTGGGGTGGGTGGGGTTGGTCGGGTGGGGGGCATTTACTTTGGCTCTCATGACTGGACATGTGCATCATCAGTAACATCACTATAGCTGGCCTATTAGTTAATCCCTTTAATCCACATTGGCGGGTGTGGTCTTTTCCAAAACAGACTCCGCCCACATCCACAGTGCATGGGTGCTCATTGAACGGTTTGATGAGGAAGAATATGATGCAATTCATATGCAGTGACCATCACACTCAGCTCTATTGTCATCATCATCATCATCACTATAATCATCACATCAATGTTCATCACTTACATCACATACAGTTCCAGAAGAAGCTATTATGGAGGCTCTTGGTGGACCAACGTCTTACTAATGCACTATATACCTGTACAGGTGCACCTCCATGCGGTTATCGGATCAGCCAATCACGTGGCAGCAGTGGAATTCATACAGGTCAAGAATGGGTGGCACGGTGGTTTAGAGGTTAGCACGTCCACCTCACAGCAAGAAGGTCCTGGGTTCGGACGTTTCTGTGTGGAGTTTGCATCCTCTCTCCATGCTTGCATGGGTTTCCTCTATGTACTCTGGTTTCCTCCCACAGTCCAAAGACAAGCACGTTGGGCTAATTTACTGTTCCAAATTGCACCTAGGTGTGAATGTGAGTGGTTGTGTGTTTGTTGGCCTTGCAATGGTTTGGAAAGGGGTTCAGGGTGTATCCTGCCTTAATCCAGGGTCGGCTGAGATGGGCTTCAGACTCCTCGCAACCTTAAGCGTACGAGACGATTGAGTGTTGATCAGAAAGGCATCTCAAAACATTTTGCTGGATGAACTATAGCAGCAGAAGAGTTCCATTTCTGATCTAAGGTTACAGTGCGCAGAATCACCCAAACTGGACCTGATGAGAGAAATGTCACATGTTCTTCATCCAACTGAAAGAACTTTGCATTATGTACAAATATCATTCTGACAGATACACAGATTTCTCTGCAGTGTAAACACAGAGAGCGGGCCTGGGTTTTTTCAGCGCTGCGCCAACCTGCGATCGTGGGAAGCAGATTCGGCAGATGTGTGGAAACAGATCTTTTTAAATCTCTCAGGCAGGGGCAGGGGAGGGTTGGGGTGGGAGGGGTGTGGGTGTTGTGGGGGCATGCGTTTGCAATTGAGGACTTTCCGGGAATCGTCTCCTTTTCCGAAACATTCCTATTTTTTTCTCAAAACTGATTAAAGGTTGCTATTTACATTATTTCTTCAATACAGCTATTCAGCTGAGACCGGAAGTTTCAGGATTTTCACATGAAATAAGTTTTCCAGCTCAGGTCCTTGTTTTAACGTTGTTGAAAAAAATGCAGATTAAATGATATTAAATTAATAATTTGGTTAAGACGGCCCCCAGTGCAGCTAACTGGGTTATCAAAGGCCAGCCATGTCTCTCACTGTCTGTGGTGAAAGGCATGTAAAAGAACCATTGTTGTCACTCGTAAAGAATAGGCCATTGGATTGCCGACAGCATGTTTTTGCCTTGTGATGGCCTGGTGCTGTCCAGGGTGTACTCTGCCCTCTCCCAGAGTCGGCTGAGATGGGCGCCAGCCTCCCCGCAACAGCCATGTATGGTTAGAGGATATATTACTTGTGTTAATGTGTCTGTGAAGTGCATAGAGACACTGTTGCATAACTGTGTGTGTGTGTGTGTGTGTGTGTGTGTGTGTGCCTCACGCCTGCTCTCACACACTCAGGAGGTGAACACATGCTGTCAGCTTTCAGTAAAAAGTCCGATCCAATTTTTACATTTTACCCATAGACACTTTCACACGAGTTTCTGTACTGACTTACTGGCCTCTTGCTCTCTTTTCCATCTGTGCCAACTATCAAAGACATTTTTTGCTAGATGGGGAAAAAGAATGTCATGTTTCACAAATGATTTTTTTTTTTAATGTATTCTGACCGTAATGCAAAGCAATAAACAATTTCCCCTTGGGAAGCGAAGGTGGAATTGAAAAGGATGGGATTTCATAGGCATTAGATCCAGATGCTTGGTCTTTTTTCGGCTCCTATTTACCGTAGTCTTACCACAAGGCTCATGCTGGGGTGCGATGGTGGCTTTGAGGCTCCTTTGGTCGAAAACACGAGACGCGAACGGAGACTTTGGGTTTCCATCAGTTCAGGTTTCGAACTCTACTGCCGGCACTGATCAAAGTATTTGAAACATTTTGCTCTCTGGTCACCACATCCCGCTTCGGGGTACAAAGAAACCAAGAATATTAAGTTCCTTTCATTTATTTATTTTTAAATATGTGTATGTACTTACAGTTCTTATGGGCAGTTAATTTGTTTTTTTAAAAATGTGTAACTTAGTACCTTAATGCAATCTTAGCAATCATGTGTATGTTGTATAAATGGACTGTTGAATTTAAATATATCAAAAATTTCAAGTGCATCCCCATTATTCACAGTCCAACTGTATGGAGTTACCATCTGAAGAAAACCTTTTATATATGAGACTTTTATTTATATATAAATATTACAGAGAGTCAAAAATGTTTCTCAGTTACATTTTTTATATACATACTAAAATCCCAGTGTAATCCCAACAAAAAATCCCAACATAATCCCAAAATGAGATCCCAAAGTAATCCCAATGTAAGATCCCAACGTAACCTCAAAATAAGATGTCAATATGATCCCAACGTAACGAAAAAAAACCCCAAATGAAATTCCAACATGAGGTCCCATTGTAAAATCCCAACGTAATCCAAAATAGAATCCCAACATAATCCCAATATAAAATCCCAGCGTAATCAAAAATATAATCCCAACTTAATCCCAGTGTAAAATGCCAACATAGGCACAGAATAAGATCCCAACATAATCCCAGTGTAAAACCCCAACATAATCCCAAATTAAGATCCCAACATAATCCCAGTGTAAAACCCCAACATAATCCCAAAATAAGATCCCAACATAATCCCAGTGTAAAACCCCAACATAATCCCAAAATAAGATCCCAACATAATCCCAGTGTAAAACCCCAACATAATCCCAAAATAAGATCCCAACATAATTCCAAAATAAGATTCCTACATAATCCCAGTGTAAGATTCCAAATGTCATACCAATATCCCAAGGTAAAATCCCAATGTTATCTCAAAGATCCCAACATAATTGCAACAAAAGATCCCAAAACTCAAGTGAGACACTTATTGGGCTGAAAATGAAAAATCGGAAAATGTCAAAAAAAAAATGTATAAAATTATCTACAAATGTTTGTTTGCATAAAACCATAAGACATCACTGACAGCGTTCCCCTTTACAACAACTTGGTTGCAGATTCTTCTTTTTGATTCTGATTCGTGCTGAAATCGACTCCATAAATATTCATGAGAATATTAACACACATGCTCAAGCCTTCAAGGAAGAAAGTAGAGGCAATTTCCCATCTCCCATCTTAGAGTGGAGTTATAATTACAGGACATGATCGGGCATGATTTACACACCTGGAGCCCTTGCATGGTTAAGGGTCTCGCTCTGAGACTTTAACTCTCCTGGCCTACATCTGTAGCACTGGGGTCAGGTGCACCAGCTGCGTCTAAGTTCAATCATCAGGGTTTAAAGTTGATCCTATTAAAAGGAGTGTAACATGGTGTAGAATTTCGGCTGCACCATAAATACTTATAGCTACATTTACTACATGTTTGAGGTCACTTGTATGCACTTCATGTCCTTTTAGTAACTAATGAACCATTGCAATGAATAAAAATAAAAGGGAACCATTTTCCCTTTCATCCAGAGGGAGTTAGAACACTAAAGATGTCAGACTCGCCCCTGGACAGGAGTCCAAGAGAGCCACCGGCCATGTCAAGAGGACTCGACCATGCTCTCTAGAACCAAGGGCAGACTGTTTATTGCTTTTCAATCAAATAAACAGTAAACAGTCTTAGAGGGGTTTGTGTTACAGTATGCTTCACCCTTCCTGGTTAGTAGCTGTTATATTGTATGATAGGAAAAGGCTGGCTGGTGGCTGGCGGGTACGGTAGTTTAGTGGTTAGCATGCTCGCCTTACAGCAAGAAGGTTGAGGGTTCATACCCTGTGGCTGGCGAGGGCATTTCTGTGTGCAGCTTGCATGTTCTCCTTATGTTTGTGTGGGTTTCCACAGGGTGCTACAATTTCCTTCAACAGTCCAAATATTAGCATATGAGGCTAATTGGCTATTTTGGATTGCCTCTTAGAGTGAATGGTTGTTTGTCTGTATTGGTATTGCAAGGGACTCTTATATCCGACCTTTCGCACAGAGTCAGCTAGGATTGACTCCAGTCTCCCCGTGGCCCTAAACAGGACCCTAATGAACAGATGGGAACTGGCCAGGACCCAATTAGGGAGAAAATGAATGCTCAAGTGTGAAATTTATGTGAGATTGTGTGTTTCTTATTCTCTGGTAATGGTGAAAAGCGTCCGTCAGTACGACCATTTTGATCCATGCTCAATTTACGCACTGCTAGGTGCCTCTGATTAAAATTAGCAGCTCTAGGAGTGGGCTTGACTGGAGAGAAAATACTGTACAAGTCTCTGAGATTAGGCGAGTTCTTCCCATGTGCTTGATTGGTGGCGATATTGGGAACCAGACCATTTCCCCTAGTTTCACATGAATAGACACCAATATAATATCTGTATCAGTTGCTGGATATCAACAAATCATTGCCTGCTTCCATACTTCTGGCCAAAAATGTAGATTAAAGGATTAGAAACAGCGAAGCTGAATGGAAGTACGGAGCCGCGCTGAAGGCAGGGTCGAGCTCTCGGTATAGTCAGCCAATTCTGTGCTCCCAAAACCTTCTTAGAGAGCAGTTTCAGATTAAATTCTTGACTCAAACCCTTCTCTGGATTGAATTTATGATGGAGGAAAAAAGTGTAGCACAAACAGGAGAGAAGACAGAAAAGCAATTATTATGTTTTCTTTACACGCTTCATGAGGGTTTCCTGGTAAGTTGAACCTGTGGTTCTTTGATTTTTTGGAGGGTTTTTTTGGTGGCAGGGGTGGGTTTTTCAGATGATGTGTGGCAAATCAAAAAGTTTTTGACAGACGTTTATTTTGAATTTTTGTTTCCGATACGGTCCGAGACGTAGAGAGGTCTTATCTGTGGAAATCATTTCCCGAACCTCTTAATCTCAGCCGACACTGGCCGAAACCTGGGTATACTCGGAACAGCTCGTTAGACCGTTACAGGGCCAATACACACACACAACCACACAAACTCACACCTAGGGGCAATTTAGAACAACAGATTAGCCTAATGTGCATGTCTTTAGACTGTGGGAGGAAACCAGAGTACCCAAAGGAAACCCATGCAAGCACAGGCAGAACATGTCATTGAACCCAAGATCTTCTTGTTGTGAGGCAGGCATGCTGGATACTATAATGCTATCGTGCCACCCACATTAGGCTAATTGTCTGTATCAAATTGCCCCTAGGTGTGAGTGTGAGTGTGTATGGTTGTATTGGTTGGCCCTACAATGGACTGGTGCGCTGTTCAGGATGTATAGCGCCTTCGTTCCAAATGAACTGAGAAATTATAGCGTGTAGCATGAGTCACATGTTATACCCCCATCGTTTTGTTTCAGGCTTTGTTATTATTTAATTTCATCCATTCCCACCAAAATCCAAGGTCCCAAACCACGTCTGCTAATAAATATTCTCAAAATATTTTCTTATTCAGGGTGAGCACCATGGATTATCTTCTCTAAATCTTCTTTTAAAAATTCTATTAAATCAAGTTCTATATTTGTGACTGTTTGAGACCTACCTCATTGCTGAAATAAATCCCAAACCAAGCCTAGCGAACCAGTAGCTCTTAGCTTACCTCTGGTAGGTCATGGCGTGTCAGGCATCATAAATCAATCCAAGCTTGAGATTCATTTGTCTCTGTTTAGGAAAGACTGGCGTGACCTCAGTGTGCACACTAAGACTGCTCATCATGACTAGCCACCAGGGAAATCAGGCAATTTAACTGTTCCCAGATGGACCTGACACTGAGACAAACATACTTGAGCCACATTTACACATCCACATTCAAGACCAAACCACCCCATGCTCATGATTTACTTCTGATCTAAAGACATCTCTGCAGGGTTTTTTGTTTCGTGCAACTTAAACCAAAATATAAAATTATATTATCACATACACACCGCCAACCTCATACAGTAATACTAACAATAACATTATAACTTCCTATACCACTTATTCTGTACCTCCAATATGACTTTTTTTCCCCCACATCCCACCATTTGACCCATGAAATGGGGTTTATGGTGTCATTCATATGTATCACTTTTCTTTTTCCCCACTTCTGGTCCTGGTTTCCAAAATTCAAAAGGCCGTACCTCAAGGGACTAAAGAAAATGACCATGTAATATAAATATACTATTTACAGGTCAAAAAAGGTCAAAGAACATCTCTGCTAAGCTTCTTCAGACACTCCACCATCTCCACCATCATGCCTCATGGAGCTTTTGAAGTACTTCTCCAGAGGGAGCGTTAAAATTATTCTCCAAAGGGGGTTAGATGGGTCCGGAGAAAGTACATAATGTTTTGTAAAAGTGAAGCTATATAGTAAAAGTGATTCTAACGTTGGAATTCGGTACAAAGTGGCAAGGTGGCATAGTGGTTGGCACGTCCGCCTCACAGCATGATGGCTCTGTGTTTCCTCCATGTACACCGGTTTCCTCCCACAGTCCAAAGACATGCAGTTGGGCTAATTGGCTGTTCCAAAATGCCCTTAGGTGTGAGTGTGAGTGCATGGAGGCCCTGCCATGGACTGGCGAGCTGTTCACCTGTTCTCTTTCTGCCAGAGATGGCTGAGATAGGATACAGCGTCCTTGCGACCCTAGTAGGATTAAGCGCTTTGGCAAATTAATTACTGATATTAGCATGATCAGAGATCCATCAATTAAGGAGATTAAGATGAGATGTAGATGATGCAGATCTCATTCACTCACTGCCAAAGAGCTTAATTCATGTAGGATTGCAGGGAGGCCGAAGCCCATCTCAGGTGGCACTGGGCTAAGGTGGAGTACACCCCGAACAGCTTGCCAGACCATCGCAGGGCCAACACCCACAATTGTATATAAAATAAAATAAAAATATTTACACTCGTAGGGGCAACTTGAAACAGCGATTTACCCTAATGTGCATTACTTTGATTGTGTGAAGAAACCGGAGTACCCAAAGGCACAGGGAGAACATGACAACTCTACGCATAAATGCCCGGGACTCAAACCCAGGACCTTCTTGCTGTGAGGCAGACTTGCTAACCACTACACCCATGCTGATATTCTGTAAGAACAATAATTCTCTGTAAAACCCGACGCTTAAGGCACATAAAATAAACTGGTCTTCAGATGTATTTATGTTTAACACCTGCTAACGGTCAGCTCACTAGTACACTATAAAAAAGGTACCATCTGACACGCCTAAGGGCCGAACCCTTCTAAATTTATTCCTTTTTTTTAAAGAGGGTTCCATGTAGAACACCTGTAACTACCCAAAGAGCACTTGAGGTACCATTTGGCTAAGAAGGGCTTATAAAATTAAGAAACTTTATCACGCTGCGCTCAGACTGAGATCCTGTTCTGTCCTTTTCTGTACTTTATCTCCTATCATGAGTGTGGTTTATTATCCTTCACCTTCTGTTCTGTACAGTTTTATCTACACTTTGTTGTTTATTGCTCCATCTGTTGTGCGAAGCCGCAGTGGATAACCGCTTATTTCTTTCCTTCTGCCTTCTCCGTACACAGGGGCCTCTCGGCATGGACGGTAAACCTGTGAGTATCTGTATCCAGGTTTGAGTGACAGCAGTGGAATTTAGTATCTTTGTGTGTTGTCAAACCGCTCAATCCTATCAAGGGCTCGCGGAGGATGTGCCCATCTCAGCTGACATTGAGCAAAGGCAGGGTACACCCTGAACAGCTCACCAGACCATCTAACACACACACAGAGCCATTCACACTCACATCCACACCTAGAGGTAATTTGGAACAGCCAAGTAGCCTAATGTACATGTTTTTGTACCCAGAGAAAACATAGAACACGGAAACTCCTCACACGAGTATCTGAGCCTGGGAAACGAACCCAGGACCTTCTTGCTGTGAGGTAGACGTGCTAACCACTTCGCCACTGTGCCGCCCCCTTGATAATTGATTGCCAATTTTGTTAACAATAATCATTTAATTTCATATAATTTAATGTTTAAAATTGTACAAACTTTAACAGAAAACCTGACTAGCATGCTAATTAAATAAACTATTTTTATTCTGACCTTTTAAAACATAAAAGAAGAAAAAGAAAACAGCTGTGGTTGTAGCCAAAGCTAATACGACATGCTAATAACTAGCCATTTGTCTAGATTTTATTCTTTTTGTACAAACCCAGGTTCAAGAATGTATTTTTCAAGATGTTCCTCAGTTGAACTGTTATATATTCATAAATGCTAGTTAGTTTTTGTTTTTTTTTTTCATTTCTAGGTGTTTTTTTGGTTGTTGTTTTTTTTTTGTTTTTTTGTTTTTACAGGATAAAACCTAACTTGGCATATTGACTGCTAACACTTGCTAGCAAAGTAAACTTTCTGCTTTTTTTTCTAAATCATTTTTATTAGTAGCTACAACTCTTTAGGTTGCATTTAAAACATTAATAAGATAACTGCGGAACTAGCTAACCTTAGCTCAGCACTGTGTATGAGTAGATTAGCTAATCTTGATAAATCAGTCAGTGTGATAATAAATAATATAACATTCATTAATACAATCCAGAACGGCATGGTGGTTAGCATGTCCGCCTTACAGGTTCGAGTCTCAGCTGGGGCGTTTCTGTGTGGAGTTTGCATGTTCTGCCCATGCCTGCGTGGGTTTCCTCTGGGTACTCCTGTTTCCTCCTACAGTACAAAGACTTGCACATTAGGTTAAATGGCTGTTCTGATTGGCCTAAATTGCCCCTAGGTGTGAGTGTGAATGGTTCTGTGTGTGTGTGTGTGTGTGTGTGTGTGTGTTGCCCTGCAGTGGTCTGGTGAGTTGTTCAGGGTGTACCCCACCATCGCCCAGTGTCGACTAAGATAGGCTCCAGCCTTCCCATGACCCTAAGCGGCTTGGCAAATGAGTGAGAGAGTAATGCAATCCAGCTCTGATAATTGTTAAGTTATTTATTTATTTTTAATCCATGCTGTGTATTTCTCTAAAGGGTCCACCTGGGCAGAAAGGAAGCCAGGTACGTTTTCCTCTGTTTTGAAATGAGAGCTATACATTATCTCATGCCAGCACTTTGATTGTTTTTAACCTTTGTTGCAGTCAAAAGGTGAATTTACAGTACACTGTCTGTCTCTACACCCATCTGGTAGCTGTTACCCCATACTGCGTAAATGATCAGAGTGCGTTTTTTATCCTCTCGTGGAGACGTCTGTCTGCCCAACACGTCTGTCCTCCCCAGCTATATAGTAAGACGGCAGTGTTCAGAAACAGAAATAATGGCGTAGACGATACAGAAAGCAAACTTTTGTCCTATCACTGATTCCCGTGCTGTCATTGCCAAAAGAAATACAAGGCAATATAAACCTCTTCTGCTCATCCAAACACTATCAATCTGTTACCGAAGGAGATGTCAGCATGTTTTACGGTTTTGTAGAAAGAAAAATCACAATCGATTGAGTTCGACATGAATCTCAACCGGCTGTGATGTTGGCTGTAGGTTTGGGATTACATCATAGCACAGCGTCTGACTTCAGGAAGTCGACCGAAGCTCATCTTCTGCTCATGTGTAGCTTCGTGTATGCTGATTTCCTCTGCAGATGTTCAGACTATTTACTGAGCTGGGTCACAGCTTCAGGGTCCCTGGTCGACATGCATTTCCTCCCAGTTCTATATCTACACGAAATTGCCCATATGTGAAAAAGTGTCTGTGTGTGTGTGTGTTTGTTTATGGGGTGCTGTGGTGTTTCATCCAGGGTGTATTCTCTCTTCATGCCCCCGTGTTACTGGGAAACGCTCTACTAATATTCTGCACTTTCGTTACTAAAAGTTGCCACGGCACTATTAAATTTAGGATGCTATTTATTATGGAGATTAATGCAGGTCCAAAAAAGATTTAGTGAAGTTAGAATACACCCAGGAAGAGATAAAAGTCCACTGTAAGCTGCCAGACACACTTACTTTCACACCCAGGAGCAATAACCTGAGTTTGGGATCAAACCGGGGACTCTGGAGCTCTGCGGCTGCAACGTAACCCACTGCACTACGACATAATGTATAAAAAAATTTCAAAGCTTATATTAGAGGCGATTGATAATAGTAACCTGATTCAATTCTAGTTATGATTCTGATTCTTTTTTTTTCTGAGCCCATAATTCAGATCATTGTTGTGATATTGTAAATCTAATTTAGAATTTTGATACTAATTATGATTCTGGTTGTGAGTCTGATTCTTATTCCGACTCTATGATTCACATTCTTGCTGTGATTCTGATTTTGACTTTGGTTCTGATTCTTCTTGTGAATGTGGTTATGTTCTTTAATCCTTTTCCCAGTATGATTCCTGATTTTGACTCTTTTCCTGGTTCAGAGTCTGATTTTTATTTTCATAGTCACTCTAATAATGAATATGACTCTGACTCTGATTCCGATTCTTGTCTTCCTGATTCTGACCCTAGTTTTGATTCTTAATTTTATCCTCACTCTGGTCCTGAATAGGAATCTAATTCTGACTCTTATCCTGATTCTGACTCTAAACAGGAATCTGATTCTTACTCTTAGCCTTAGTCTGACTCTGATCATGACTCTGATTCAGTAAAACACAATTTTTAATAACCTGCTAATTGATTTTTTGATTATTCAGCTGAGATCATTCTAAAAATATGAATGTATAAATGACTCTCTTCCTGATTTTCCTCATTTTTCTGTCCTCAGGGGTCAGCTGGACCAAAGGGAGATAAGGTAAATTAACCTATAGCTTATGCTGATGCCCTGCTTAACATTTTTAACTTAGCATTATGCTTTCTACATGTAAGGGCTGTATACTGAGAAAGCTCTGTACTAAGGAGGGTTTTATGTATAAGACAGTATATAAACGCTCCTGAAGCATCGCTGTAACAGGGTTGCAGGAACATTATTGCAGATGTTGCTTGCAGAAAGTAAGTTTTTGTATGACATTCGGATAATATTGTGATGCAGAGGTTTAAAAGCATTAAAAGAACATTACTTCGGTATCTTTGGGAATATTTCGCGGAATGCATTCCGCATACAGATAAACCCACAAGCCTGAACCTCGCCTTAAACTTTACACTGTCGTGCCGAAAGGTAATTGTCTCTCATGCTTCACAGCAACCACATGTTTTTCCAAATTGTCTAGCAGCAAGCAACGCAGTCCCTCCGTGCTACTGCGCTTGCACACGGACACAACAACACCGGGTGTCAGCCCACATCTTTTAAAAAAATGCAATAAACAAAAGCAAGGCTTGGAATATTCTTGTTGATTATCTCTGGAAAAAGCCTTCGAGAGCTTGTCCTTAACCAGTGTCTCCCATGCTCCATGGCACAAACTTCCTTCTGCTTTTATCTCCACCATTCTTTGGTAATGTGGAGGTGAGGACATGAGACTGATGATGCTGAAATGATGTGCAAACACAGCAGCACAGAGTTCATAATCATTCAGTATCTGTGTGTGTTTTTTTATAGGGTGACCAAGGAGAGATTGGGCCAAGGGTAAGTTCGAATTTCATTAAAATGTGTATTATTATGAAAATACTTTCTATAATATACTGTATATAGCTTTGATATAGTTTCAGTATATTTATTGTGGCACACTGGCGAAGTGATTAGCACATCCACCTCACAACAAGAAGGTCCTGGGTCCGAGACCGGGGGCTGGAGTTTGCGTGTTCTAATTGTGCTTGTCTGGGTTTCTTCCGGGTAATCCGGTTTCCTCCCACAGTCCAAAAGGCTAATTGGCTGTTCCAAATTTCCCATAGATGTGAATATGAGTGTAAATAGTTGTGTTTATTGGCCCTGTGATGGACTGGAACAGTTCAGTGTGTGCCACACCTTCACCCAGTGTCGGCTGAGATAAGCTCCAGCCTCCCTGCGACCCTAGTGGGAGAAAGTGGTTTGGTAAATGAGTGAACGAGTGAGAATATATATATATATATATATATATGTTACAGTCAATGTCTAAAACCAGTAAATGTGTGAAATGACACCTGCTGTCGTGCTCGAGTCTGGCCTTGAAGCCTTTACACCTATTTGAACCACACTGTATGCCGCTCCATGCACAGTTACTTCGATTCATATTGCGCTGCATGCGGGTCACATGGATTGACTCTCTTTATAAAGCGACAGCCATTCATCCCCCACGAGGTTTCATTTGGCTCCATTTGGCAATGCGTTAGGTTTCATCTGGCTTGATCTGGCAACCAAAGAACACAGCCCCAGGCGGTAACGACCGATTTATCGTGTCCCTGCCCAGGCACGACACCAGTGTCTATAACGCCCCGGTGGTGCGTTGTTCCGGTGGCGTTTCTGGGGACAGCCGTCTCAGGGGCATTAAAAATCCCTACGTGTAACAAACGGTTTTAGTCAATGTGTCAGAAAGTAAGCCTCATTTTTCAGTCAGTCACTTCACAGAACAATTCAGTCTTTTTTCCACAGAAGGACTGGTTCTAGACATTGACTATAATATATATATATATATATATACATGCACACAAAACCAGCCATATTTTTCCCTCACTTAAATTCTTAGCATGTCCACCTCACAGCAAGAAGGTCCTGGGTTCAAGTCCTGTGCTCAGCGAAGGTGTTCCTGTTTGGAGTATGCATGTTCTCCTCATGCTTGTGTGGGTTTCCTCCAGGTCCTCTGGTTTCCTCCCACATGCTTTTGCTGTAATCGTTAGGGTGCTGAGCTCATGATTGAGAGGTTGTGAATTCGAATCTCGGTCTCAACCACAAGTGTGCCTTTGTCCACCCTGCAGTGTAAATGTACCTGTAAAAATACTGGGAAAGTAACCTGTGATGGACTAGCATTTCATCCAGGAGGAGGTGATCTCCTAGTCACTGCATGTTACAGAAACTGGAATAAGTTCTGGCCTGATGAACCAGTAGGTTTGGGTGTAAACTTTTCCCCGGCTCACTTTAAAGCTGGAGTTTCTAGCTTGGTTCAGGACGATTAAATTGTTAATTGCAACTTTTAAGCCAGTATTGTGTTAGTAACTGTAATGATGTCGGTCATGTCTCTGCTCCAGGGTCAGGCCACTCATGCAGGCCTGTACAGTAATCAGATACCCATCAAGGTTTGTCCCTCGTCTGCTTCCGTACGCAATCTTCTGAACACTGTCTGAGAGGGCCACCTGATCCCACCCCTTCACTTCACCTGTCGAGGCTTTACACCCGCCTCTAAGACACAGACCATAGCTTCTTTTCTGATCTTTCTGCTCTTCTCTTTTTTTCTTCCTCCATTTTCTCTGGTTCTGGCTGATCAGATGGTCTTTCCTCGCTATGATCACGGCTTCATCTCTGCCGACCAGCCCACTTTCCAGAGACGTATGCTGAAGGTAGCAGGAGTGAAAGGCATGCCCTGTTTACTTACAACTAAGCTGCACTTCCTTTCATGCTGACTTTAACTGCATGCACGTGTCTGTGCTCCATGCATGTACTGAAGGGTTAAATCTTTTCTTTCTTTCTTTCTTTTTTTTTTTTTAGCTTCAGTGATTAATAGCAATGTGTGCACACAGTGGGCCTCATTTATGAAACGGCATACAAACAGATTTATTGGTAAATCACGTGCAGGAGCATTTAGTTTAGAAAATGTGGTATTCATGAAAAGCTAGTCCGTTTGGGAAAACGGTGGTGTGTTTCATCTTGCTGCTGAATTTATGTAAATTTAGGTATAAAGCAGCTTTGCTTGGTTAAACATTATATCATTTATAATATGTATAATTTAGATATGGATTAGAATGGATAAATCCATAAATGAAGTCAAATAACACATAACGCTAGCCATGCATTTAGTACAAAAATAAAAGTGCCCTATAAAAGGAAGAATAGCACAATAGCATTAGAATTTAGCTTACATCATGTGCCCTTTAACCATTTTGTTATTTTCAGCTTTGTTTTTTTAAAATGTTGTTTCCATTGTTATGCTATATATGTTATATTATATACAGTACGTTAGTGTGCCGTGATCATACTTCCTTAATTACAGCTGGTTGATTGGCATTTACTGTGATTCAGTCAGCATATTTAGAAAAAAGAAATTATGAAAAACCTACAAGCTGAGGTTAGAACATCAAGATATACAATGAGATTGATATACAGTGAGGTTTAACAAGGTATAATCTTCAGATCAAATCGAAAGTATGTGAAGTTTACTATGGAGAAAGTAGGAGGAGGATTTACACTAATCTGGTTTTGGCGAGGACCTACAGATGAGCTATATATAGATGGGTTTTTGGCTGCCTGTCCTAGACAACATGAGCATATAAATACTCAGAACTCCAGATGAAAACAGAATGGGCCTGTTTTTATTCTGAGCCTATATTTCACTCGGACTAGCAAGCAGTGTCATTGGCTCACAGCTATAAAGGAACCACTGACATCTGCGTCTAATGAACGGTTCGCATGTTGGCAGCGTTCAAAAAAACAAGCAGCTGACGCTTATTGTCGAGGGATATGGCATCAAACAATACAAGCACAAGTAGTGTGGTATATTGTGATAGATCAGGGTGTCTTAGGCAAGATTGGATGGATGGATGGGAGATTAAATGGTTGGATGAATGGATGGTTGAATGATTGGATGGATGGTTGTTTGGATAATTGGATGGATGGATGGATGAAAGATTGAATGAGTGTGGGTGGATGGGAGGTTGGATGGATAATTGAATGAATGGATGGATGGGAGATTGGATGGTTGGATGGATGGGTGGATGAATGATTAAATGGATGATTGGATGGAAGAATGAATGAGTGGATGGATGGGAGGTTGGATTATTGGATGGGTGGTTGAATGATTGAATAGATGAATGGATAGAAGATTAAATGAGTGGATGGATGGGAGGTTGTATGATTGGATGGATGGTTGGTTGGATAGGTGGATGGATGGATGGATGGAAGACTGAATGAGTGGATGGATGGGAGGTTGGATGGATAATTGAATGAATGGATGTATGGGAGATTGGATGGTTGGATGGATGGGTGGTTGAACGATTGAATGGATGAATGGATGGAAGACTGAATGAGTGGATGGATGAAAGGTAGGATGATTAGATGGATGGATGGATGGATGGATAATCGAATGAATGGATGGGTGACTGGATTATTGGATGGATGTATGGATGGATGGATGGTTGAATGAATAGATGGATGGGAGGTTGGATGGATGTTGAATGAACGGTTGGTTGGATGGATGAATGGATGGAAGACTGAATGAGTGGATGGATGAAAGGTAGGATGATTAGATGGATGGATGGATGGATGGATAATCGAATGAATGGATGGGTGACTGGATTATTGGATGGATGTATGGATGGATGGATGGTTGAATGAATAGATGGATGGGAGGTTGGATGGATGTTGAATGAACGGTTGGTTGGATGGATGAATGGATGAATGTATAGATGAATGTATGGATGGATGGATGATTAACTGTTATCACCCTGATGAGTACAAAACGAAATGATTAACTGGCAGGACTTTTATTTACTACTTTTCAAAAGTGTTTTACTACTTAAAGGATAAATGAGCACCATTGTGTAACTCCAGCTGATCATTACTGCTAACCTAGAATTCACTGTAAATGTATAACAATGTAAAGTTAATGCAAATTCATTCATTCTGCTCTTATCATCAGGGTGACCAAGGCCAGACCGGTCCACCAGGTCCTCCAGGCCCACCCGGACCCCCTGGACCAAGAGGTCCTCCTGGAAACACGGGGAAGGACGGACCCCGGGGGCCCACTGGAGAACAAGTGAGACAATTTGATTGATATTTGTGTACACAGATATGCCAAGCTCAAAATCTTGCAGGACTTCATTAGTATTTTTGTGAAAGTGCTGTTTAAATGTTATCAAAATATTGATATGATCTTATTACAGTAATAATGGGCTCGGGATGTAGAATAGGACAAATCTCAGTAACCGTGTCTCTTTAAACCCCTCCAAGAATTTAAGCATATACTACACAGAAACATAAAGAAAAGCAAACTAAAATGAGATTTTTAAAGTTCATATTGACATGTTTTAACCATATAAGGGAGGTCAGGTGAGCTCTGTGCTTTGAGCCAAGCTAAGCGATATGTAGCTAATGACGTCTGTTATGCTATGTAGCTGGTTCACGGGCGCCGTAAAGGTGTTTTAGCATATACCACATGGAAACAACAGGAAAATAAATTAAAATAAGATTTTAATCATTTGATTTTCCATTTTTATGCATGATAATGAAGATGCCATCGTCTCCAAGTTGACCAGGAAAAAACTGTAACATCCTGTCCATCACTTTGATTGAAGCTTAGCCTCCTGGGATAATGTTTATTTAATCCTGAGATATATCTTGCCATTTCCTAATATTTTGTAAAACAAATTAAAAGTCTTATATATATAACTGTTTAAAAAGAACTGTGTTGAAGAAGACAAAGAAAGAAAGGTCGTCGTCTTAACCGAAGCGTGATGTTTGATGTACATCTTAACGTTCTTTATTTGATATATTAGGGGTTCCTCAAGATCCGGAATTCCCACAGAAGGGAACAGTCTGGATATAAAGTACATCATAAATTTCATGGCATCAGTGGTTTCACAGCTACTGTCCATAACTTCTGCACATCATCATCTCAGGCATCGAAGGGCAGGTGGAGGTACAAGGATTTAAAGGTTAGGGATTGTGTAAGGACTCAGTCAGGATATTTAAAAAAATAAAACACAGCCAAGCTGCAGTTAATACGATGAAATCGATGTACAGTGAGGTTTGACAGATCACGACACCCTATAACCTTCAGATCAAATTGATAGTGTGTGAAATATACTGCGGAGGGTTTTGGCGTGGACCTACATGGTTTTTGACTGCATGTTCTAGATGATATGAGCACACAAATACTGGTATCTCCAGATGAAGACTGAACGGATCTGTTTTTATCCTCATCCTCAGACTAGCAAGCAGTGTCATTGGCTCATAGCTCTAAAGGAACCACTGACATCTGGGTCTAATGAGCGGTTCACACGTTGGCAGCGTTCATAAAAACAAGCAGCTGACGCTTATTGTGGAGGGATATGGCATCAAACAATATAAGCACGAGTAGTCGTAATCAAACTCATATGAAATCAGCCTTTATGATTATGGCGGTCGTTGCAGTCACACTTGCAGTGTGGCAACTTGGAAATTTTTAACCGTGATGTGTTCATGTTATGTGAAAGGTTTCTGAAAGGAATCTTCTGAAGTTTCCCTATAAAAACCGCCTGCACGTTCTCGTATAAGCTGAAAAACCATCCATTTTACGCTCTGTGTAAATCCTTTACAACTTGTATTCAAAGGGAAAGTGTGATTCAGGATTCCACATGGCAAACCGACAAATATGTGGCGCTTTTTCATGGACGAGGAGTAAAACATAAAGATTTACAGCCACCTGGGCCGCTTCTCAGAACGGATAGACGAATAAATGGATGAAGGAATAAAGTGGATAGAGAAGTCGACTCTTTTACCCTCTCTTTATCCATCTTGAGTGCAGATGTTTCAGTGGAAGTGAAGAACTTTGCTCTGTTGCCCCCTAGTGCTTGTGCGTCTTGTGCTTATGCTCCGTGAAATAAAGATGACAGAGGGGCATCAACAAACAACATGTGGAAGATTTATCTTAATGATTAATGAGCTTTGGATACGGAGCGAGTGACACAGCGACAGTTTAGTTCTGCAGATATTTGTATAACATAGTAGGCGTGACCCAAAGGGAACTCTCTCTCTCTCTCTCTCTCTCTCTCTCTCTCTCTCTCTCTCTCTCTCTCTCTCTCCCTCCCTC
>JAOUQZ010000001.1:25049979-25064886 GCA_028564935.1 Neosilurus hyrtlii
AAGAGGAAGGGGAGATAAGATGAAGAGGAGTGATGATGAAGAGGAGATGGTTAAGAGGAAGGGGAGATAAGATGAAGAGGAGTGATGATGAAGAGGAGATGGTTAAGAGGAAGGGGAGATAAGATGAAGGGGAGTGATGATGAAGGGAAGTGGTTATGAAGAGGAGTGATGATGAAGAGGAGATGGTTAAGAGGAAGGGGAGATAAGATGAAGAGGACTGATTATGAAGAGGAGTGATGAAGAGGAAGGGGAGATAAGATGAAGAGGAGTGATGATGAAGAGTTGTGGTAAAGAGGAGTGATGATGAAGAGAAGTGGTTATGAAGAGGAGTGATGAAGAGGAAGAGGAGATGATGAAGAGGAAGGGGAGATGTGATGAAGAGGAGTGATGATGAAGAGTTGTGTTGAAGAGGAGTGATGATGAAGAGGAGTGGTGATGAAGAGGAGTGATGAAGAGGAAGAGGAGATAATGAAGAGGACTGTTGCTGGTGGTATTAAGGAAATTATGTCACAGCGACTTGCGATGGTCCAGCGAGCTGTTCAGGGTGTACACCTCCTTAACAGTGTTGGCTGAGATAGGGCTCCAGTCCCTACAGCGACCCTAATAGTATTACACAGTTTGGTAAATGAGTGTGTTTTGCTATACTTGCGGGGGTCTCTAAATGATTCAGGCTGTATTGTTGTCCATTTTGAAGCTATAATAATAATAATAAATATACAAAACAACAACCTGCAGGCAAACATAACAGGGGTTCCATAATTATCATCATCATCATCATCATCATCATCATTCAGTAAAACACTTTAAGGGCATTAGATATAAAAACTCCACACAGAAACTCCCTCACTGAACCCAAGACACAAACCCACGACCTTCTTGCTGTGAGGCAGACGCGCCAACCACTACGCCACCATGCCGCCCATATAGAATTACCTGTAACTACCACCATCTTACACCACCATCTTTCTACAGTGGCCCAAAAGGGACAAACTTTGAATCTTCGGCCGTTTATGTGTGGAGATGCATGTTCTCCCAGTGCTTGTGTGGGTTTCCTCCATGTACTCCGGTTTCCTCTCACAGTCCAAAAACATGCACATTCGGCTAATGGGCTGTTCCAAATTGCCCCTAGGTGTGAATGTGAGTGTGAATGGTTGTGTGTGTGTGTTTGCCTTGCAGTGATCTGGCAAACCATTCAGGGTGTACCCCACCTTCGCCCGGTGTTGGCTGAGATAGGCGCCAGCCTCTTTGTGATTCCAGTAGGATTAAAAGGTTTGGCGTAAGAGGAAAAGGAGTGAGTGAGTGAGTGAGTGAGTGAGTGAGTGAGTGAGTGAGTGCTATTACTATTTTTATTTTCATTTTTCTAGAGGTTTTATTGTTTGTGGCCCTCTTTAGTAGAGGCAGGGTTCCTTTAGAGTCCTAAAAATCTATAGAAGCTAAAATTACTAAAATGAAAAAAAAAAAACTGATTGAGTAAGAGGAAGGGGGAGAGAGAGAGAGAGAGAGAGAGAAAGAGAGAGAGAGAGAGGTGTGGTCAGCTCCATTTAAATGCATGCTCTCCAGCAGCACTGGATTTGTGTCTCATTCCTCAGTCAGAGCTCCAGCACGAGCCGGCGCACGTCCACGGATTAAACTCGGAACTTTGTGGAATACTCCCAGACAAGCCTGAACTTTTCTTGGAATTTTTTTTCTTCGCCTTCTCTGCTTCTCTCTCTTCCTGTTACACTTATTTCCAAGGTGGAAACTATGAAGCCGTGTGTGCTGGCTGTTCTCGCCCATGTTCTCGGTAAGTAATCCCAGGCTCCCTTCAGCGTTCTGGGATTCTCTAGAGAGCAGCTTGACTCCTTTGATCTCGTGTGATACTTCTCACGTGATATTTCTACGGCACGTCAACTTAAACTGAAAACTGAGTCTTTTTTTAACAAGTGTTCCTGAAACACAGAGTTCCTGGAATAGAACTTTGTGTGTGTGTGTGTGTGTGTGTGTGTGTACGCCTGTATTAAAGTGTCTAAGAATCCTTTCTTGGAGGGCAACACAGTGCTTCAGCTGGTCAGCGGCCCATTTAAGAATAATCTTTATGTAATGTAACATGATCTATTTATTTTTGACCTGTGTGTTCATGCATTAGATCAGTGTCTGTGCATTTTGTAAATCTGCCCCAGCACCCTCTAGGGGTATAGTGTGTGTGGGTAGGTGTAGGCATGTGTGGGTGTGTGTGTGTGTGTTCTGTTTAACGGGAAAAGAATACTTATATTCCCTTTTTAACATCTTTGGAAAAACTATTGTTGCTCAGCTCAAAACTCTTGGCACCTACCTACATACTTCATAATTTATAGCCATCTATCTATTCCTGATGACAGAAGAGTATATAATAATCCTTGAACTGAACAAATAACCTGAAAGAATGTTTTGTGTCATTATTTTTTTGTTACAGTTGTTTTCACTTTGGCGAGCGGCGCATCCCTAGACAGGTACGAGTCGGAGAAGCCTGCACAGACGACTGTGATTCACCTGCTGCGCTCATCCGAGGCTCTAAATGACAAAAGGCCTACTGAGGACAACAACAAGCAGGAGGAGCACCAACAAGATGAAGAAGAGGAATATTACTACGACGATGACGAACAATACGAATACGAGCTTTCAGGGGATTATGAGATGCCTCAAGGTGACTGGAAAATATCTGCAATGTTAAATTAATAATAATAATAATAATAATAATGGTACGGCTTTAGCTTTTAATCTGAGATTTGGTCGTTAAATGATTATCGTTATCTTTTTATTTATTGCTAGTTATTGTGAACATTTTCAAAAAGCGATGGTTATAAACATGTTGTTGTTGTGATTCCGCAGTGGCGTTTTCAAGCAAGCCTAAAGACCCGAGCGCGGTGCTGAATGCAGAGAGGCATGAAGGTGAAAGGAAGGAGGGGAGAGGGAAAGGAGAGAAGAAAGGAAAGGGGAAGGGTAAAGGGAAGAAGAGGAATCCGTGCCTGAAGAAATATAAGGATTACTGCATCCACGGAACGTGCCAGTATCTGAGGAAGATCGGCCCCTCATGCATGTACGTCTAATTATTCCATCTGCTTTATAAAGTTCTTTTTAAAAATGAACTTTATTTTGAGTGTGTGTATATGTGTGTGTGTGTGTGTGTGTGTATGTGTGTGTGTTTGTGCAAGGTAAATAGAAATAATATGTTTTTGTGTTTGTTTTTTCAGATGCAATCCCGGTTACTCAGGAGCGAGGTGTCACTATTTCTCCTTACCCGTAGCAACACATAAAGAAAGTTACAGCCGGACAACAGCCCTCGCCGTCGTAGCTGTCGTTCTCTCCTCACTCTGTCTAACCATCATCGGCCTCCTCCTGGCCCTCAGGTTAGTTTTTGATGCGCCTGTAGTCATATTTGCCAGTTATATAATGTACCCGTGGTATAAAGGGAAAGCTAACGTGTCTCGATGACTGACAGGTTTCACAAACGAGGCACGTATGATGTAGAAAGCGAGGAGAAGGTGAAGCTTGGGGCGTCTACAGACCTCTAAATCGCAGGAGCTCACGGTAAGACGTCTCAAACACACACACACACACACACACACACACACACACATCCTATATTTGTATCTCTGTGGGGACATTTACTTAAATAATGCATTCCCTACCCCCTAAAGCTACCCTTCACCATTACAAATAATGCTTAACCTCACATTAACCCTAAACCTGACCTAAAACTAATCATTACCTGAACTCCAAAACCAAGTCTTTACCCTCAAGCTCCCCTTTGAAAAAGCAAGGACCCGACAAAATGTCCATCGCAATGACGGATTAATGTATTCCATGTTAATGTATCCCTGTCCTTGATATATAGCAAGTACACACACACACACACACACACACACACACACACACACACACACGGTCCAAAACATGTCCGCACCATATCGCTTGACTATATGAGGTCATCATTAGGCTGCTTTTTTAGTTCCATATCTGACATTTGATCTCTTGGGTGTCTGTTTTATTTCAGGGTGACTGTGAAGTCCATGAAATTCTACCTCAAAATAGACGAAGATGAAGGCCAAGAGAAGGAAAGAGTAAGAGAGTGAGAGCGTGAGAGAGTGGGAGGGGAAGAATGGAAATACAGAAGAGACAGAGAGAGAGAGAGAGAGAATTATGGATGTTGTCTGAGTCATAACGTCACAAGCGTTCCAGCTTCCGGGACTCATCAGAATGTTCAGCAGGGTAGAACCGGAGCGCAATGCTTGGCCCTGTGGAGCTGCAAAGGAAAGAAGAAGGACTGAGACACAAGGCATGTTTTGGACGCAAATATCTGCGTACTATGCGGATGGGACATTGACTGATAACGAAACGTGGCCCTGAAATTATCCTATTTTTACTTGTAAAAAAATATATATTTATGTACATTTGTTTTTGAGACCCTAGTGTTTATTTATTTGTATTTAAATATTTATTTTACTGTCCATGTGTTTGAAATGTGTCATATATATAAATACAAATATCTCTCTCTATATATATATTTAATACTGTATTTATTAAAATTTCAAAGACTTTAATAGGATAAAACAACAATTAAAAAAAACAACGTTAGCATGTCGAACAGTTCAACAACTAGTAATTTAAGCATTTCTCCCTCAATGACAGTATTAAATACATTCATAAACGTTTTGTAGCTTCACATCCGATTTTCAGATATCTATAGTTTCTTGCTTATTGTTAAGAGAACATGATGAAACAACATTTAAATTAAAAAAAAAAAAAAAAAAAAAGGTTTTACAGCAGTTTTATTCAGTCAGGAAAGCTTTCACAGTGTTAAAAAAATGTTTTAAAAAATGTGAATTAAAAATCTTAAAAAAAAAACCTACACCTGACTTCTGTTTCTTCCAGTTGGTTTATATATTCACAGCATTTATCATTTATTTATATATAACTGAGCAATTGAGGGTTAAGGACAACGATGGCTGCTTGATGCCACTGGGGCTCGAACCTCTGATATTCAGATCACCAAAACAGAGCCTTCACCACAGAGCTACCGCTGCTACAGTGGCATCGCCTTGTATTCATCTCCCCAGGGCTCCTCACCAGTTCTTTACTAGGTTACTGATCAGTAAAATAGTTGTCATGCTGATTTGCCAAACCGCTTTATGTTACTAGTGTCACGGAGAGGCTGGAGCCTATCTCAGCCGACTCTGGGCAGAGGTGGGGTACACCCTAAACAGCTCACCAGACACACACAACCATTCACACACACACCAAGGGGCTATCTGGAACAGCCAATTAGCCTAATGTACATGTCTGGACTGTGGGAGGAAACCGGAGTACCCATTGGAAACCCACACAAGCACTGAAAGAACATGCAAACTCCACACAGAAACGCCCAGAGCCGGGAATCGAACCCATGACCTTCTGGCTATGAGGCAGACGCGGTAACCACTACACCACCGTGCCATCTTTGACTTTATGACTGAAACAACTAAAGCAGAAATGTTCTAGTTATTATTTTGCTTTTATATTATGTAAATAATGAGTGCACTAAAGTGAGCATCGCCTTCTACAATACTACAATAACTACATATATTTGTTTGCTATCTCAAGACACATTTTTGAAGTTACAGTTAAATTGTAACAGAGGGAGTTCATTCAGTCAAGTGTAAAAAACTACCTCTCCAGCTTGCTAGTCTTGCTAACTTAGCTAGCTAATGATCTATGAGAGCTGTCGGGCTGTGAGATGCTGATATCTTAATGTTTTCTAGAATGTATAATTTGCAGATCGTTATTTCGCTGAATAATGAGCCCCTTCATCCATCCATCCATCCATCCATTTTCTGTACTATTTATTTAATCATCAGGGTCATAGTGGAAGTTGGAGACAATCCCAACTCTGCAATGAACTAGCAACCCTTCCAGGGTGTATTCCTGCTTCACACCCAGTTTTCCCAGTATACTTGAATCCAGCGTGACTCTTGACAGGTAAAACAAATAAAGGAATCCTTCCTTTCATTATCTATACTAATTATCTGTCTGGGAAGCCTGAGCCAATCCCATTTGGCTTCAGGTGAGAGGCGGGGTTACACCCTCAACATGTCGCCAGTCTATCACAGGACTAACACAAACACAAAAAACCATTCACACTCGCATACACATCTATGAGCAATTTCGAGCAGCCAGTTGACCTAATGTGCATAATTGTGGGAGGAAACTAAAGTACCCAGAAGAAGCCCATGCAAGCATGAGGACAAACCTCCAAATCGCAGCCTTGGCTGCAATTCGAACCCAGAACCTTCTTGCTGTGGGAGTGCTAATTAGGTTGTCCTGAAGAATATACGGAACATCAGCACAGCACTTCCATGTAATTTACTGTCTCCGTCCTTAAAATCTAAAAATCGGCGCAGAGTTGAATTTCATCACCAGTGTGCACAGCAAGTTACACAGGAACAGAAACAACGCCGTAGCGCATTATTTCATCATTCTTTAATTTTTAAAAGAATTACAAAAAAAAATATATATATATATTTATATGACGCGTAATCACATGCAACTGATAACACGAATCCGTTGTGATCATAAGTCACTAATTTCTAAATGAGGGAGACAAAAAAAGTGTGTTTATTCTAATTATTTCTTATTGTTATCATTATTTTTGTTATTTAAAGGTGCAACTGTAAATTAATAATGTAAGATTGAGGCAAGAGAAATTTGACAGGTACCTGAACAGGTTCCAGGATAAATTAAGTACTGGTAACAGTCCAACTTTCAGTGAGTTCAGTGACTCACTTCCGTCTGTAAGCAAACTACCAGCATTTCCCAGGTTTTTTGGGGTGGAAAAAAAACAAGAAATGTTAACGTGAACATACCCTGATAGCTTTGATATGAGAAGAATAATATTTGTCTATCCGACCTCCTGCTTTTTCACTTCTCTATTATTCAGAGTGCACCTGTATCCTGACACGGCGTTCTTTTCCTTTTCCACACATCCAGAATTCGCACATGCAGGCCGTGACGTCTAATTAGTCAAACTGTGAAGTTCAGAAGGAACGCAAGTGTCTGGGTTTATTTAGCTACTTTACAAGCACTGAATGAAAACATATGACTCACAGCTGGTCAAAGTAAAAGCGGCGTTCATGATCAAATCTGATCTGACATTCCATTAATGATTAAAAAAAGTGCTTTATGTTCTTTTTAAACCACTTCCTTGCCTGGAATTTTACAAGGTAAAAGGTCTTGAGATGAAAGCCAAGATAAAAGATCGTCTGTACTGTATGTAATAGCCCCCATGACAGGCTACTGCGTGTGCTCCTCATTCAGATACAATACCATTCAGCTGTGTGACGCCCACGCGAAACAGAGAGGCCGTTTCCACTCCTTTTAACCCTGTATTGGCCACGCTTGGGCATGGCTTGATCCTTTCCTAATGGTGGGAGGAGGAAGGGTGTATCATCAGAGGTGTTCCTTAAGGGTGTATCCTTAACCTAAGTACTTTATTCAAGGCTACTATATTAACACTGAATAAACATCAGTATTAATGTTATTTCTGATTATTAGACTACAATAACATTTTGTCAATTTTAATCCTAAAAAACTATCTAAACAGTAATTGGGTTTCCTCTGGGTTCTCTGGTTTTCACCTAAAACATGCAAATAGTTGATAGTTGACTATGTTAAAGTAGCCCTGGGTGTAAATTAAATGGAACGATTGATTACTTATATAATAGGGGGGAGTACTGTATACACTACGATATATATATTTTTATTTCATTAGTTAATATGGTTGCTTAGGAATAAACTGCCAATTTTTACACTGGAAAAAATAGGGGAAAATTTTCATTTCTATTATTATTATTTGTAGTATATACAGACTTCGACAGAACAGCAAGGATTTTTAATTCACTTAAACTAAACACACACAGAAATTATGCATATTACAAATAAAAATAAAATACAATAAAAAGTAAGACATAAAAGATCACACTCTCTCACTCATTCGCTGAACTGCTTAATCCTCCTAGGGTCATGGGGAGGCTGGTGCTTATCGGAGTCGACACTGGGCGAAGGCATGTCAGCTCAACCATCAACACACACAACCATTCACCCTCACATCCACACCTAGGGGCAATTTGGAACAGCCACTTAGCCTAACCTGCATGTCTTTGGACTGTTGGAGGAAACCGGAGTACCTGGAGGAAAGTCCACTGAGAAACGTTTGAGCCTGGGACTCAAACTCAGGACCTTCTTGCTATGGGGTGGACATGCTAACCACTGTTTTGTGCTGTACGCATCATCAGTCGTGCCCTACCGTTTACCTTTATACTCTCTACCAGTCAGAACCACATGGTTTTAATCTACTTTCTGTTTTACATCCTGTTTAGCCTCACACACCAAATGTTTTTCTTTCTTCTCTTCACCACACTCTGTCGGTTTTGTGTGGGCAACTATTAGCCATATGGCCAACAGCCTTTAGTGATTGTAGCTACAACAGCCGGTGCATTGCACTACACCTTTTAACCTGGTGACAAACACACACATCTGGGTTAAAGATGGAAGTGTTTGTGGCAATGTGTGGCTTTTTGGCTCATTAGTTAGTGCTTGAATTTTTAACCAGCCCGGTAGTGTGCAATGTCTCATTCACAGCTGTCGAGCTCCTTATGCTGCACAGTAGGCCATTGAAAACATTTCATCAAAGGAAGTTGTAAAGACACTTGAGGTGGGACCGCCTCCCCTGCAATTCCGCTAAACTGCAACCTTTAAGTTGTGTAAGATGACTCAGTTGAGTAACTTTTAATGTGTGCCGGTAAGAAAGCCCTGTGGTGATGGTGGTTGTTTGTTGCTGCACAAGGTGCTTCCTTTTCCATTTTTAACAATGGACCATTTCCACTCCATGCTGTACGTATGCAAGCTAACAGTTGGAAATCTCATCAGTACTTCATCCTGAGGGTGTGCTACTCTAGCACTGTGTGTGCTTGCGTCGCACTGACAAGTCCACCATCAGAGAGGTCAAAGGGTAAGGGGGAGGGCATGCAAAGGTCCATGAGTGATGGGGTGTGTGCTTACAAGGGCCCCAATTTGGATAACTCGGCAAATTCTATCTCTCATCTGAGAACAGCTTTGCGGCACTAAGAAAAATAAGTCAGACAGACGTCCACTGAGGAGCCGCCTCTTTTGATGACACCTTTTTATGAACTTTTGAATTGAAACTAATTACACAGGCGTCCAACAATCTCCTCGCTAGATAAGTCCAAGTGGGATTGCATTCAGACGTCCAGCTACAGAACCGATTGGCATGGTGGTGTAGTGGTTAGCACATCTGCCTCACAGCAGGCATTTCTGTGTGCAGTTTGTATGTTCTCCTAGTGTCCAGTCCAAGGACATGCACATTAGGCTAACTGGCTGTTCCAAATTGCCCCTAACTGTGAGCGGTGTTCAGGGTGTACCCCACCTTTGCCCAGTGGCAACTGAGATAGGCTCCAAGACCCTAATAGGATTAAACAGTTTCCCTAAATCAGTAAGATACCGATCTTGATTTGCAAATCATACATGAAACACAGCTATGGTCCTGGACTGAATGACGCAATCTAGACATGATGTACGTGTCAGGCAGACCCCTCATTTGCTCAGGTCAGAGGTGTGTCTCTTCTATGCAAACGATATGCTACATGTGATTTGAGACATCACATATTGATACAAAGTGTGTTTACACCAGAGAAGTGATGAAAATGTTTCGTAATTTGGAAACCTACAAGTACTTTATTACAGGAAAGGTGTGGATTTTTTGTTTTATAATGTGAAAGATAAGGAAGGGGAAATTGCAAGCCTATACTGTAAGGCAATAAATTGTTTTCCTCCTCATGCTGTCTCAGAGAGTTTTTCCTTACCACTGAAATTCTTTGTAAAACTGCTTTGAGACAAACTACATTGTTACAAGTGACTTGTATTGAGTAGTGTATGCGAAAACAACTGTAGAACCCAACGTCCAGGGACTAGCGATGGAAGGCTCCCTGGTACATCACCACTTGTTGGGCAAAAACATTGTGCATTACTGCCAACTAGCACCTACAGTTCCCAACCTGCCTCAGATGAAATAATTCAGATTCATGTTCTGCCAGCCTGGCTCCAAAATATTTTTTTTTTACTAATTTTTAATTGACATGTTTAAACTTGAGGAGGTGAAACATTAAAGTTCTTTTACAGTCCTACATGTGGTGCGTCTAAACTATTCAGACTTTGGCTAGCAGCACAGCATCCCGTGTGGTAGGAGCAAATTATTTGATAATTATTAAATAACAATTAAATTTACATTTAAATTGTAACAAAAAAGGAAAAAAATTGTGATATTTAGAGAATCGTAATACAAATGAAGTCTGCACTAGATATCGTAGATAATAATATTATTCTGGGGGTTGTCTGGCGATTCCTGTCCCTACTGACCAGTGTCAACAAGCTAAATACACCCACACACTAAAAAAAAATCGCTGACAGACATTCACTTACATCCCAATGTTGCAGGGTAGTTGACTGATCGCTTGGTGCAAGCTTTAGACGAAAACATTAGTTAGAAGTCAGACATTATCCCGATTTTCAACTTTATTTTTAATTTAGGACACCAGTGGAGCATCAAAAGCACAAATCCTAACTCAAAAAACTTACTTCTCCTCAAAAAAAAATGTGTGTGTGCTGGATGGCCTGTTTGGCTTCCTCCTCTCATTTATGGTCTAATAACTCATTGTTCTAACTGGGCACCTTTCTGAAGTAGGTTGCATTTCCTTTCCATATGCTGAGGCAAATCAGGATGGGCAGTGATACCAGAAGGCCCAGCGTGGTGTGACAAACTAATGTGCCCCCAAAAAATCAGCCCAGATGGAAAACTTAAACATGGGCTAACCTTGTTATTTGATACTGTGGCATCATCTAACATGGCTATTCAACAATGTTACAACATTTATGGATAAAAAAACTGTAAAATGAATAATATTTCCCCTTTATATATAATTTCATGTTTGACCAGTAAGGTAGTTTCAGTACTGTATAAAAGCCTTTTAGTCTCATGGTTACGAAATTAAGGATTTAAAAGAGAAATGTCCTCTTCACCTTGTGGTGTTCTTTGTTTTGGCTATTTCCTAATGGATCGTATCGTCTCTTTGGGGATTCTGTGTTGTAAATAGTGAAAGTGGATCACATGGTGACCTGACAGGAATTTGTTTTGTCTCTCATGTCAGCAGCTCATTAATCTTTCGGAGTAGAGATACACACCCTGCTTAAGCCTGTGGAGAAAAAAGCTGTTGATTGATCTGGTAGTAGATTGTTTATTGTCAATTTCTGTTTGTTCTTTTCTTGGGAGTTTCATCAGTTATAAGTTAATCGTTTTGTTTTTACAGCTAGAGCAACCAGAAATGTAACTTTGCTACCGTTTTTCTCATTGAAATAGTGTGTATGTCGATTAAAACGTCATTCTTTACTAAATAAAAACTCTCACTGGTTGGATGTTCTGTAAAAGGAAAATAATAAATTGCATTATTTTTGCTTCACACTATCTTTACAATAAATTGATTATGGTGCGTGATTATTAACTATTAACCTGGGGATCGTAAGTTCAAATCCTGGTTGATGCGGCTGCTAGCCGCAGCTGGAAGTCTATGGAAGCTAATAGGCCGAGATCCCACTTGGAGGGATGACACGCTCACTTTCCAATGAGCACTAGCCAATCATGGGTATAAGAGGGCGGAAAGCGCTTTCTCTCCGAGTGTGTCAGGCCATCCCTGAATTCACATGCGCAGTAGTTTATAAAGATACGGGTGGCAGCATCACCTGTCACATGTCAAGACTTGCTTACATCCGTCCCTGTTTGGTAGTCATGTGAGAGGGAGCTTATGCATGATGGCTGGGGATTATGGAAATTAATCGAGGGGGCGGGTGAAATTAATGTAAGTTCAGGAAATCTATGAAAATAATATTGTTGCCGTTTAGTTTCACAGGAGTTGCTGAATGACTGATTTATTATTACATGGCATCTAAGACAACATTGCTGACAGAATGTCTCATATTTGTATTGTTTGTGATGTCCACTGAGATACGACGAAGCCTGTTTACATCAGACTCTCTGAAGTCTCTCTGGTCTCACATCACGCTCGTTTCTTGCCATGGTGCACTGCTGAATAAATAGCTTTGACACCTCTCTCCTGATGGCATACATGGGCTTGCCAATGCATTCCTCCATCATGACCTCATCGTAAGTTGGCATGGACACTTGTGTATCTTTATCACGTTATGAAATTCTCACCGTGCTATTTACACCCTCCAGAAGAGGGATAGTATGTTAGATATGAGTACAGGAGACATGAGAGATAAAGAGGACACGTGAGACAGAGTGAGAGAGAGAGAACGCGCGAGAGAGAGAGAGAGAGAGAGAGAGAGTTTGTGCCCCTGTTTGTACCACATACATCCCTAGACCTGGATTAAAATTCAGACTCCTAAAAAAACAAGCATAAGTGCTTCTGCACATGCCATTAATGTCTCTTTGGAAAGATTTGAAAGATTGGAAAGATTTCCGACCCCACATCGAGACACATAATCAGACTCTTGGTCAGTGTCTCAAGCCTGTCTAACCTTCTCTTCCTTGCCACATTGCCGCATACAGGCACAAGGGACACAGTGACTTGCACTTGACTCATTTTTGAAAAACCAGCAAATTCGTTCAGCCTCCACCCCTGGCTGCCATTTCCATCTCTGACTGAATGCTGTGGTTTGGAAGGTTTAATTCGGAGCGTGTGTGCCTGGTTTTGTGGAATGACTCTCCAATGATAGAGTGAACATCGAGCTGATTAAGAACTTTTACTAATGAGCCCGCTACAAAAGATCTCATGAAGCTGGATAGGGAAGATTCAGACACTGGGAACAGGAAACATTTATGCCTCTTGATGTGTCTTAGGCACTTAAATCAGGAGTCACAGAAACACCGAATGTCCACTTTGGTGTCTATTCCGGTTACAAATTGCCACCACAAGAATGTTACGAGTAGTCCCTGTGGTATTCACCCACTTTTCCCTTTCGCTTAGTTACAGTCTGTAATGTATTATAGTACAGTGTGCAGGGTGTGTGGGCTTGGAGATCACCTCTGTCTCATCCTGGCCTCATTTATACATGATCCTTTGTTTTTTCTGGGCAGTATAAGTGAACTATGACAACGTGGGAGCACTGCTTCAGTTCCGAGGAATGCAAGAGGGGAATTTTTCTCGGTACCATTGATGTCATCAATGGGTTCCTCTGGAAGCACTTAGAAAAGCTAATGAAAACCCAGAAAGTAATGACAAGGTTGGACTTCAAAGCATAAGAATATAGCAAACAAAGTGCAGGCTTTTGATTTTCAAAAACAAGCTTCAGAAAAAGCAAAAGTCATTTCTTTTTCATTTTTTATTTTTAACCTTCTTCAAGTTTTTCTGTAAACAAAATCCTGACCACACACAAGCAGGGAACGTCACCAATCTTGGTGGGAATTCTACCCTACCTAAGTCCCAGATCTGATTCAATTTTGGAATGTCTGGGTCAAAAGTCAAGGTCAGAATGAGTTCACAAAGTTTTGAAGGTGAACATTTCCCATGTTCAAATGAAATTGCTTATATCTGAGTAACAAAATGACATGTAATGAGGAACAGATAGGAAGCCAAACATATGCTTTCAAATGTGTCATTTACCTTTGACCTTGAATGACCTTCAAAGGTCAAACCCCAGCCATCTTTTAAAAATAAAAAATGAAATGGCTTGGGGTTTTGAGGGTTTTTTTGGTTGTTTGTTTTGTAGGGTTTTTTGTTTGTTTGTTTGGTTTTGGGGGGGTTTGCTTATTTGAGCTTTTTCGTTCAAAGTTGTCTGCCATTTTTTTTTTTTGCTAATTTGATAACATCCCTGTACTATAGAACATATTGTAGGATGATCACATGGGTAATTAAAATCAGTACCTATGCTGGGAATATTTGCTAAATTATCCATGCTGTTGGATGGAAGTACCTTGCAATCTGTGAGTGCCCTTCTAGTTTGTAGGTGAGTTTACATGTTACATCATATACACAAATTTACACAAATTTCCAAGGTAGGTAGACGTAAGGTAAGCACGAGTAAAATCTTTCATTCTAGTGAAACCTGGTAAAAGTGAATCAAGTAGAAAAAAAAACGGATCACTGATCTCACTGCTCGGCAGGAAATACAATCAGTATTATCTCTTGGGATTGCCTAAACATGGATGAATGTTTTGATTAAACAAACTGAGTAATAATGAGAATACAGGAAGAAGGTGTGTCCCAGATGAGTTCAGGTGTGTTCAAGGGAAGTAAAATTTCAGGCTGGTTCTGCAATTTTGGAGGGTGGTGGCTCGTGGATTAGCGGTGATGTGTAATTTAACGTTGCAGAATCTAATCCTAAATCCAGCTTTATCATTCGGATGATTGACAGGAGCTTTGACTCAAATGGTTTGGAGGAAACCTGAAACAGCTCAGATCGTTCTTTGCACTGAGGTGTTACAGGATGGTACATACCTTGAAGTATTTCTCGACTTCCTTTCTTTTGAATACAGATTGCATATTGCTAGGTTGCATGTTTGTATCCTATTTCCAGTCACTTATATATAATCCAGAATGAACCAATGAGACAATACCATTCCGCGTAAACGTCTGTGTAAGCACAATCACTGACTCATAAGCAGTGCTCACTTAATGTATCGTCTAGCCACAATCAAAACCAGACTGCAGTGCCAGATCAGTAATAAAATAAGTAGTTTCTCTTTCCTCAGCACATTCGAAGGTGATTTATTGCCTCAAAAGGCAACAACATGAAAAACATTCAGTTGTAACCTCTCACCTGGACCCTGAAAGCTTATAAAGTCCTCAGCGGGGTGGGGGGGGGGGGGGGGGGTTCTTTTTGGCT
>JAOUQZ010000001.1:25071316-25081924 GCA_028564935.1 Neosilurus hyrtlii
GTGTGTGTGTGTGTGTGTGTGTGTGTGTGTGTGTGTGTGTGTGTGTGTGTGTGTGTGTGTGTGTGTGTGGTTGTGTGTGTGTCTATTACTTATCAGTATAACCGCTTAAGGAAACAGGCCTTCAGTGGTGCAAAAGCTGGTTTCAGCACGTATGGAGTAATTACACTCCGTTAACATCTGTTAAAGAAATTAGGAAACTCCTTACTGAACCGCTACATATTTCTATTCTGATAAGCCACTTTATGACTGTTTGTTTGTCCCGTCACTATGAAAAATGGAAAGTTCCCATAAAATCACAACGCGTCTCCTGGCTGTTTACCAAGCCTGACTTTTTTCCCTCTCTCTCTGGAGGTCCTAGAGAAGTCATGTGACCTCATAAGGTGTGGCAGAAGTGTGTAACACAGCTTCTGGCCACATTATTTAGTGATTGACAAGCAAAGCCTTCCGGTGAGTGATATCCACACACAATACCGAGCTGTGACTAACGTGTGGACATTTACAATTTGCACAAGATGTGTTTCATCATAAACGGAAGCAAACCAAGCCCAGGCCAGCCGAATGGACGACGCCCCCACCGCCTCACTATCATATTTCCCTGCTGTCGCTGAGAAGCTCATGCTGTGGTTTGTTGTTCCAGGGACAGCAGGGGGGAAGGG
The DNA here is from genome assembly GCA_028564935.1 of Neosilurus hyrtlii. Classification (NCBI taxonomy): domain Eukaryota; kingdom Metazoa; phylum Chordata; class Actinopteri; order Siluriformes; family Plotosidae; genus Neosilurus; species Neosilurus hyrtlii. The sequence continues at coordinate 25,071,973 of JAOUQZ010000001.1, forward strand.
AGCATAACAAAGTCCTGTTATTTCCTTAGAGTTTTTATTTCAACAAATATTTTTAAATCCGGTTCGTCTTCTTAAATTAAAATAAGCTTAAAACTATTTCTAGACATATTGTCTTCCAGAGGGTTTCCTCTGGGTCATCCACTTTCCTCCTCCAGTCCAAATACATGGACGTTCAAGAAGCATGAATGAATGAATTATGACATGTGACATCATGCTGTCAATACTCAGAGCTGTCTTTGGTGAAAGAACCAGTAATTCACCATCAGGGACTGAAACTCATGATTTAAAGCAGACATCTTTATATTTATTTATGAATTTTTCTTTTGCTTTCATTCATTTGCTTCTTATTAGCTTCTTAATCCTACAGGGATCGCGGGGAGCCTATACTGTCTTATTTTGGGCGAAGGCGTGGTACACCCTGAACAACTCACCATATCATCGCAGGGCAACAAATAATCAACCATTCACACCTAGGGGCAATTTGGAACAGCAAATTAGCCTACTGTGCATATCTTTGGACTGTCGGAGGAAACTGGAGTACCCAGAGGAAACCCATGAAAGCACAGAGAGAACATACAAAGTCCATACAGCAACACCCACGCCGAACCCAGGACTCGAATCCAGGACCATCTTGCTGTGAGCCGGACATGCTGAGACCACTACAGCACTGTGCCGCCCTCTTTTGCTTTCATACTTCTCTTTAATGAACATTCAGCGCTGGTCTAGAGTATTTGTATTTTGGAGCTAGGATTTATCCAGATGAGTAATTGAAATATTACTTGAGTAAATCATTTCAGCACTGTTATCCCCTCCGCCAAGACATCTCTGCCTTTCTGAAAAAGCTGTGAAGCTTCTTACTCTCCAACACAGTCCTAGTTAATGTGTTACCTCTGATTACATCATCCACCACAGGTGTGTACAGGGGTGAATCTGACATCACGTGTCACAAGAAACCCAAGGGTTTACATTAAAGGTGCATATTCACTGGTGAATAGCTGATGTTTTTTATTTTCTATTATAAAAAGGTTTCCTGGTACAAACCGACCCAGCTCACTGGCTTAGTATCTCTTATTCACCTGGTTTACATCTTGTTTTGCTTCTGTATCTGTCTACAGTAACAATAACAAGACTGCATGATTGAACTTGAGCATGTGGGATGACTTGGCAGTGCCACACTGATTCATAGAAAGTGGAAAGGTCCAAGATCAGGTTTTTAGAAATAGAAGAAGGGGTACAATTTCAAGAGAAATAAAAGAAGATGGTGATGTTTACTAATATCATAATATCTTGGCGTCCGGTGCAGGGGTCACTGATACTCACGTACAGGAGTAAGCAAATGGTTTCAGAAAGATGTTGTGGCCGATTCCATTTTACTTCTAAGAGATAACACTGCATTTTATGTTTATTTAATATAACTGGGACGTGAATGGGCCCCCTTGAAGCTAAGTCAACCCATAGCTGGAGTTGTTTGGTGCTAATTTCTCTGAAAGTGCTACCTGATACTGAAGTACTTACAGATATACCGCTCTAATGTTTTCTCTGTGGGCAGCATGGTGGCGTAGTGGCTAGCATGTCCACCTCACAGTAAGAAGATCCTGGGTTCAAGTTGTGGCTGGTTTCAACTGTGTCGAGTTTCCATGTTGTCTCTGTGCCTGTGCCAGTGGGTTTCCTCCAGGTACTCTGGTTTCCTCCAACAAACCAAAGACATGCACATTAGGCTAACTGGCTGTTCCAGATTCCCCCTAGGTATGAGTGCGAGTGTGATTGTACATGTTCGCCCTGTGATGGTGTGTCAAGCTGTTCAGGGTGTACCCTGCCTTCACGCAGTGTCGGCTGAGATAGGCTCCAGCCTCTTCACGACCCTATTAGGATTAAGTGGTTTCGCAAGTGAGTGAGTGTTTTATCTGTTGGTTCGAGTAGCTTTAACCCTTCACCATTTTTTTGTGACAGACATTCCAAAGTGACAAATCAAGGTTTTTTTTATAACGCCCCGCTGTACAAAGCTTGCGTCACTCACGCATATCATGTTAATCCAAGAGTGGGAGGAAAGACAAAATGTCTGGAATTATAGTTCTGACAATCACTTTATTTAAAGTGCAACCATCACTATGGATTGACATGTCCTCTAAAGCAGTCAGCGGCTGGCCAGATTTTCACACCAAGGCTAAAGAGTGGCGCAGCAATGTACTGTATCTCAGTCGTACACAGTTTCCTTGAACACGAAACAATACTGTCTTTGAAATTCAAAAATTCAATGGCAGGGCTTGGAGAGTAGGATTCTCCTAACAAACGCTGCGTTTCATAGACTCCTTCATGAATGCTATTCGAATCACCAGTGCAAACAGAGAAATATGTCCCAAGACATTCTTTTTTTTTTTCCTCTCTTGCTGAAAAGTCTTGGCACTTCAGGAAAAACGCCATAAATTGTCTTCCCGCTTTGCGACTAACGTGGAGTCATGAGCTAAGACTTGACGTGTAAGAGTTTCTACAAGTACAATTGTATGCAATTCAATTCAGTTTGATTTATATCACTTTCAACAATGGATATTGTCCCAAAGCAGCTTTACAGAATTCTAGATCCAAAATGAGAACACAAGAGATGGCAAAAAATATCCTGTTATGATATAAACATACAGGAACCAGGGCAAAGGGACCTCGCCCTGTCCTGAGTGGTGCATATCACTTTTCATGACTTTGGCTTAGTAGTTTAAGCTTTGTGCTATGTACCAAACAGTAAACTGTGATGCCATTCATTCATCCATTATTTCATACATTGTCAAACTGCTTAATCCTACTAGGGTTGCATCGAGGCTGGAGCCTATCTCAGCCGACCGTGGGTAAAGGTCGAGTACACCCTGAACAGCTCACCAGTCTATCATTGAAACACCCAATTAGCATAATGTGCATGGACTGTTAAAGGAAACTAGAAGTATCCAGAAGAACCCCATGCACAAAAACATGTGAACACAGAAATGCCTCGCGCCGAGCTTGGGACTCGAACCCAGGACCTTCTTACTGTGAGATGGACATGCTAACCACTCCACCACCATCCTGCCCTGAATCTCATTCCCCTTTGCTGTTATGTTATAATAAGCTCCCCTGTTCTGTGCAGGCTTTCCCATAGATACATTCTGAGACGTGGCTACAATACTAATAAGAAATAATTCAGGATGGTGTACTGGATAGCACATCCACCTCTCAGCAAGAAGGTCCTGGGTTCGAGTCCCGGGCTCGGCTCGGCGCGGGGCATTTCTGTCTGGAGTTTGCATGTTTTCCCCATGCTTGTGTGGGTTTCCAACAGGTACTCTGGTTTCCTCCTTCAGCTAAAAGACAGGCACATTAGGCTAATTAGTTGTTCCAAATTGCCCCTTAGTGTGAGTGTGACTTGTGTATGTGTTGGCCCTGTAGACGTCTAGCAAATTGTTCAGGGTGTACCCCATCTTCATATTCGGCTGATATAGGCTCCAGCCTCCCCTAGGAGGAGTAAGCGGTTTTGGCAAATGAGTGAATATCAAAAAGGGCCAACAGTTATTACTTATCAAGGTTGGTTTTTTTGTTTGTTTGTTTTTTTGCCAGGATTCCGACACATACACCAAACATATGAAATGCTTTACAGGGTTAAAATAATTTACAGATGTTTTAAGCGGGGCATTCATGAGTTTACCTGGACCTCTGTAAGCTGTAAAGTAAATACTAGAAGTTCTATCACTTATTTATACAGAGTTTATACAGAGTTATGATCTTATAAGCGTATTATACTGAAAAAGATAATATACTTTTATTTCCATGGAACCACCACAGGAAAAAACATTTCTTGTTCTTTAGTGCATTATGAAACCAATATTATGAAGAAAAACAACCTGTAGCAAGTTTATTACAAGTATTATGATTCAAGCATTACAAACGCTCGTATAGCTTACGACATTATACATTAACAGTGAGGCATTAGATGTGAGCTCATGATAATGTCTGTAACTGGAGCATAGGGCTAGCCTGGTCACGTGAGGAGCTCCCAGTTGGAGACACAGCTCACAGCTAAGGAATGCCCTGATGAATTCCCCCGAGTCTGGATCCAGCCTGTTTTCTCAAAACGGCTCATTCCAAAACACCTACATGCGTTTTTTTTTTTTTTTTGTAAATTAAATAGTGCCCTGTGACGTTAATTATTATTCTGTTCGATTCTGTGGACCACTTAATCGTACTAGGTCTGCAGGAAGGCAGGAGCCTATCTAAGAGCCTAGTGCAGGCGGTGTACACCCTGAGCGGCTCACCGGTCCATTGCAGAGCCATAACCCACACAACCATTCGCAGACATACTCACACCTATGGGCAATATGGAACAGCAAATTAGCCTAATGTGCATGCCTTTGGACTGTAGGGGAAAATTGTAGTACTCAGAGGAAACCCACTCAAGCAAGACAGAACATGCAAACTCCACATAGAAACGCCCTCGCCAAAACACCCTCGCCACAGAAACTCTGATCTTGAACCCAGGAGTGTCTTGCTGTGAGGCATATGTGCTAACCACTCTTCCACCAGGCTGCCCCAAAATAATTATCAGACACAACAATTTTATTTTTGTGTTTTCTTTTTTTTACACGATCCTTGTGTTCACCATGCAGTCCATGAGGTCCTCCAGTGGTTACTGGATGAATGGATAAGTTGGATTCTGTTCAGGAACCAAAAGGAGGAACACATTGTCCTCACTTCCCACTGGATGCTCATTTAACTACCAAAATTTATTTCCTAGATTTTGGTCTGGACAACCACGTCAATCCTTCGAGTCCAAAAGCTGGTCATTTGTTCATGTTCTTCCTGTCACACCCTGCATTGCATTACATATTCCACAATTTAGAATTTACCAACAACTTTCAACATTTTAGACAATGACCAGTTCCTAATTCGTTCGTGGGAGTATAAAACACTCTAATTCAAACTGCCTGGAAGCTAAATAAACGCATATGAACTCCAAAGCCTCACCGAATATAAACAACTTGCAGCACGATCATATTTTTCTGCTGTAATCAAAAGTATTAAAACTAATCCATGACTCTTATTCACCACAATATAGTATAATTCAGTGTCTGGCAGGATGACATGGTGGTACAACGGGTAACAGTGGCACCTCACAGCTCCAGGGTTTGTACTTAAGCTCAAGTTACTGTCTGTATGGAGGTTCATATGTTCTCCTTGTGTCTGAACGGGCTTCTTCTAGGTTGGGGAACAGCCTGTGGGACTGGGCTAGGAATACAGCTGGGAAAACTTCAAGAACATCTTCAGCGTCAGAGAACTTGCAACCAAGAGTGGTAATGCAAACTTCAGAGCATTAGAAACCCCTTATTTAATTGTTTTAATCTTGGACCAATTTTTGTTATAATCAGTTGTAAGTACACTCAATTTACTTGCCATCAGAAATGACGATACCCAGACTATTAAATCTTTGATCAAGGAAGCAAATCTTGACCTACAAGAGCTCCGTAATTAAAGGCCACTTTCCAACCTTTGTGGCAGCTGAAGGGAAGCTATTGTCCAGCATCTCATGCAGCTCATACTATCTCTCTCTCTCTCTCTCTCAATTGCTGGTTGTGCTGAGACTGAGCCTATCTCAGCCAACACTGGACAATGGTGAGGTATGCCCTGAAAAGTTTACCAGACCATCACAGGGCCTACACACACACACACACACACACACACAAAACCATTCACACTCACATCTGTGGGCAATCTGGAACAGCCAACTAGTCTTATGTGCTCAGCCCATGTATCTCATGCCAGTCCAAACTGGTTTATGCAGCTTGTTATGAAAACTGGTCTTGCTAGTGCAACGAGCATCATCTTGCTGTTTCGCTTACATGAAACCACCACTATTCTCGCCGTTCTGGTTTACAGTGTTTACAGTGGTTTATTACTGTAATTTTCCATCTGCCTCAATCAGAAGCTGTAAGAATTTTTCTAGGTGTAAAGAAATCCCCTTTGTTTAGACAGATTCCTGGTTGATTCCATGTTTGTAATTTCCATGCAGGTTCAGGACGTGTGGAATTGAAGCGGCAGGGTGCTAAGGTTGCACAGATCGCCTCAAGCCCGTAATGCTTTCTGCATTTCCATGTTTACTTGTCATAGATATGTTTTACAGAGCCAAACCACTGTACTGGATCTCTTCAGCCCCATTTCTGGACCTACCACATAGAACTGTGAGAATGGATTCGGTGCAGCTCGATTATTTTTATGCCATATTCAGTGAATATCTTGAGCTGGAACGAAAAACATAGAATGTCAGTGGGTTGGAAGCTCCTGGCTAAATAGTTTGCATAAATATTCACCACCACCCCCACACACCCACCACCACTACCCCCACCCTTAATTGAACTTTTCTACAATTTGTAGGATTATAGCCTGGAAGTGACTAGGACCCAACTGAGAATGTACAGTATGTCTTCTCTGCTTCTCTGACTAATCCCCTTTGTACCCGGTTGCTGACATTTGTTGGACAGTTTCCTTTAGGCAGAGTCAAAGTTGTGTCATTTTCAGTCCATTTTTTAAACAAATGGATTTAATGGTGCTCTGTGGGATGTTTAAACTTTGGGATATTTTTATAGCCAAATCGTTACTGAAACTTTTTCAGAACTTTGTCCCAAACTTACTGTGAAAGCTGATTTGTTTTCAGTGCATGACGTCATGATCAAGACCATTGGACAGTTCTTGCTACAAGATTAGTATTTTATAAACTGCTATATTTCTGCAATTAGCCACCAAATGGTGTAAAAAACAAAAAACATCCACTTCTGATCCAGTGAACAGAAAAGCATCACAGCACATATTGGACCCTAAGGAAGATGGACTTCAGTAGCAGAAGATTATGTTGGGTTCCGTTGCCATGTCGCAGCCTTATTTCCCAGGGAAATTGGGAAGGAGAGGTAAGTAAGTACCTTCTTGCTGTGAAGCAGATATGCTAACCACTACACCACTGTGCAGTCCCTACCGAGTTTGAGACTCAAACCCAAGACCTTCATGATGTGAGGTGAATTTGCTAACCACTTAATTGTGCAACAGTATTACGTAACTAAGGGTACTGAGGAGTAGTGTCTGAAAGCATTTTAACACTTTACCATTGAGCTAACTGTACAGTCCTCCGCATTTAATTTGCTAGATAGTCAGTGCATGACACATGACAGGCGATATTTTTGCTAGGTGAACTATTTTTTAACCAAGAGTGAAGAAAACACCAAATGTTCCTGTGTAGAGCTAACATGATAGTAAATAGAAGCTCTGGGTTTTGGCAGTAAAAAGTAATGACTTCCAACTTCCAAAATCTCAGTGAAGTCAGCCGTTCGTCTCACTCTCATCCTCTTTTCAGTTCCTGCTTATTGTATAAAGGGTCAGACAGGAGATAATAATAGCCACAGACCGAATCGAGGGGGTTTTATTTCTGAAATTCTTGAGGTTTCTTCAAAGTATGAATGTAACTGAAAATCTCTGAAGACATATTTTAGACCATGTTGTGTGTGGGTTTTTTCCCCCTGAAATTGTTGCTTCAAATTTCTGATGATGGGTTTATGTTTTTAAGGTGTTAATGAGTGAATCCTCTGAAGCTAATACAAATACAAGCTGGCTTCTTCACCAACTAGTATAGGAGGATGATTGCATCCTACTACACACCACAAACATACACTCACCCACACAAGAAGCGTGAAGCATTCTTCCTAACACCCACTAACAAGGCCAGACACCAAAACCTCAAACTCTTATTACTGTAGCGAACCCTCCCAGACTGGTGGAACAAACATAGCCGTCGTTTCTCTGTGCATTTAGTGAGTTTGATGTTTGTCTTGGTCTGATTCCTGCCCAGCATCTGAAATGTTGTTCTGTAGCCCTTAGTGTGTGTCACCCACTATGTGAGTTCCGCTGCTGAGGAATACCGCCCCCCACCTGATAAATATAGCCTTGCCCCGCCTCATTATCATGGCTGGCATGGTATGAGCAAGCGGTCAGCCGCTAAATATACCACTAGGATAAATACTCTGAGGCGCAATGTGAAGCCAGTAGCCGTCTGTTTAAAAGCCCTGAGCTTCAACCCACTGGAAATAAAAACGGTGTGCCGAGTTGTTTTGCGTAAGAGAGGAGTGTCTGAGAGATAAATCCAACACATGTCTGAGAAGCTCGAGCTGAGTTCTGGCAAGTTTGCCGTGTCCTGTCATGACGTTGGAGGGACTAGTAGTGTTTGCCCCCAGAAGGAGGAAATGGAGGAAAGACGAAATGATGACTACAAAGGCCACAGGAAGTAGGAGCAGGACAAATGTTGTAAGGTCAACCCGATGGAAGACGTTCTGAGGAAAGACAGGAGTCACATGCAGACAGTACACAAATAGCCCAAATCCTTTTTCTGTGTTACTTTTACTCCAGTGATTCTTTCAGTGGAAAATCTGTTCGCTCCAAATTTTTAAGCGTACCTCTCTAATGCTAGCTAATGGGGCATCACTCTTTCACTCACTCACCCACTCACTCATTTGCCGAACCACTTAATCTTACTAGGGTCACTGGGAGGCTGGTGCCTATCTCAGCCAACACTTGGCGAAGGCAGATACACCCTGAGCAGCTCGCCAGATCATCGCAGGGGACAACACACACAATTTGGAACAGCCAGTTAGCCTAATATGTATGTCTTTGGACTGTGGGTGGAAACCGGTGTACACAGAGCACAAAGAGAACATGCAAACTCCACACAGAAACATCTGAGCCTAGGAATCAAACCCCGCTGAGAGGTGGACATGCTAACCACTACATCACTGTGCCGTGGGGCATCAATAAGTGATTCAAATATGCAATATTATTATATAATAACAGAGAATCAAAACTGCTACCATTGCATGCTAACAGTAATGATGTAAGGATGAGACAGACTCGTAAACTAAAGCTGGTCTATTACACATTCCCAGGGGTTTTGTGGTAACCATGGGGCAACAAACGGAAACCGGGGTATTTCCGTGTTTATGTCTGTACGCTGATGAATCAACTCAAATTCTACTCTAAAAAAAGTTGTTGTTTTCAAAAAATAATAGATCAGGCTAATTCTTCTTAAACTATCTGAAGAGTGAAGAATATATGAAGATGTTCCATTAGAATACTGTAAGTTCTGCCCCTAAATATCACAACATCTACCCAAACAACTGCCCCAATGCTGGCTAGGACAACTTGAAATTTTTATTCTCACTGTAGTAATATATAGGTGTCACGGTGGCTCAGTGGTTAGCACTGTTACCTCTCAGCAAGGAGGTTCAGGGTTTGAATCTCAGGCAAGGGTTGAGTTTACATGTTCTTTCTGTGCTTGTGTGGGTTTCCTTTGGGTTCTTCAGTTTCCACTGACAGTCCAAAGACATGTACATTACTACTTTACACTACACTAAATTGCGCTTTGGTGTGAATGTGAGGGTGAATGGTTGTTGTGGGATGTAATGGGCAGACCACTTAGCGATGCTCTACTAGGGGGTGGACACACTGTCTCTCTGTGTCTTTGTCACAATGTCCCAGTGTATCACTTGACCTACCCACTCTGTGATGATGCTAGCCTGGGTCATCCCATCCACAGAACTTTACTCACTGCTTCTAGTCTGTCTCTGTGTTAGCCCTGTGATAGTTTGGTTATCTGTTCAGAGTTTGACCCCGCCTCTCACCTGACGTCAGCTTCCCCTGTGACCCTGACAGGTATAAATAAAACAGAATAAATACAGAATAAATTAAAGATAGACAGATTCGTTTGTTTGTTCATTTTCCAAAGTCCCCTTAATTCTGCTAAGGTTGTGGGGGATCTCAGCTGACTCTAAGGGAAGGCAGGGTACACCCCGAACAGTTTGCGAGTCCATCACTGGGTCAGGACTCAATTTGGAACAACTCCTTAGTCTAATGAGAGGAAATTAGCACATGTGGGAGGAAACCAGAGGACCCAGAGGAAAACCAT
>JAOUQZ010000001.1:25085368-25103614 GCA_028564935.1 Neosilurus hyrtlii
CTCTCTCTCTCTCTCTCTCTCTCTCTCTCTCTCTCTCTCTCTCTCTCTCTCTCTCTCTCTCTCTCTCTCTCTGGGTACACAGGCTGTCCTGTTGGCTGTATTTCAGTCCCGGACGACATTCTTTCCATTCCTCATTAGTCTATGACCCAGCTCAGGATTTCATCCCAAAAGAAGTTCTGGTAATTCAGACTGAGAAGTCTTCAGGCCATTACATCACCCACTGCCACGTCCAGTCGCGCACTGTATGCACTGTATGTCTTTCAGGAAAGGAAACTTAGACACACACTGACACACACATTTCACTTACTCATGGTAATAATTTCCAATCTAGGTTAATCAATCATTTTGATTTGTCATCAGTGAGAGTAGCATCTAGCAAGTACAGGCCTTGAACTAATCCATATTGTTTCCTGACCTGCTACCAGCTGCCAAAACCCAAATCGAGCTCCTAAGCGGTAGACCTCATAGTCTTTGCCAGCCAGTAAGTGATTTTCTAGCTCCATTATTACTGGTCTAAACTGTTTGAAAAATGGTTGAAATGTTCTTGTTACCAGAGTATTGGGCGGCTATTCATCAGACCATTCATTCACTTATCCGTTTTTTAATTCGCCGAACTGCTTAATCCTACTAGGGTCACGGGGAGGCTGGAGTCTATCTCAGCCGACCATGGGCGAAGGCATTATCCATCCTGATCAGCTCACCAGTCCATTGCAGGGCAAACACACACACACAAGCATTCACACTCACATCCACAGGCAATTTGGAACAGCCAATTAGCCTACTGTGCATGTCTTTGGATTGTGGGAGGAAACCGGAGTACCCTGGGGGAAACCCATACAAGTACAGGGAGAACATGCAAACTCCACACAGAAATGCGCTTGCCGAGCCCAAAACTGGAACCCAGGACCTTCTTTCTGTGAGGCGAACGTCCTGACCACTATGCTGCCATGCCACCCTCATTCCATTTATTCATCTATCCATCCATCCATCCATCATCTATTCTCCCTATCCTTCAGGGTTATGGGACATGCTGGAGCTAATCAAAGCTGACTTTGGTCGGGAAGCAGGGTGCACACTGAACAGGTCACTAATCCACACAGTCACACAGAAAGAATGTCTTTAAAATAACTATGGTATTGCAATAGTAGCGGAATTCCAGAAACTGTTACAGCATGTGCCTTCAAGCAAAGATAATCTACCAGTTTGACCAGCTCAGCCTGTGGTTTGCAGTTTTTCAGTCCTAAATATTTTTTAAAGGGTTGTCGTCTCATTCTAGACTGAGATTATGAAAACTTTGATGAAGGGGAAAGTTTGTATCATTAACCTCAGTGATTTTGATAATGCAAAACAATTGGCTACGCACTCTGACGGAATTAACCTCAACAGGATGAACGCTTGTGATTGCGCCACCCTGTGGTTAAACACTGCCTGTATAAACCACAAGAGCAAACCTCCCCCATGCTGCGGAATGTCCAGGTTTATGGCCTACCAGTTTATTTGGCATGTTGGTTGCCTAGAGACTCAACACATCCGGAATCCTACAGTACCTGAGACGCAGGTAAGCTGAGATTGGGCAAGTTCGTTCATGTTTCTACCTGACACCATGTTCACATCACCAACGGAACTAGACCTTTTATGGAGTGCCCGCTGAAGCACATTTCATTCCGGGGGTAGTATCATTCTCCTGTTAAATCAGAGGTAAAGTACGTGTCTCCAGGCTATGCAAATTTTGACATGATGTACTCCATGATTTCACAAGTGTAAATGAACCATGCCATGGACTCATTTCTGCCATTAGGGCTGTGCCTCTTTATTAAATTAGAAAACATTGGCATACATGCCTTCCAAAAGAAAAACGTGACGTTTATTTTCTCTACGCCAAATGAAGTCATGCATGAACTGTATTCATGTCTTTGTTTTCATGCAGGGAGGGCATCCGTCACATGAGGTAAACCCTTATACCTATCCATCCGAAGCTATCTAATCAATAACACATAGGGGACACAGTGGGAGTTCCCATCTGCCTCTACCCTGCATTGCAATCAGACCAGCCAGGAAACTGGATGCAGTCATCCCAGGGTGCGGCTGCTGCACGCGGGTGGGCACGAGTCTGACTCGGAGATCTGTTTGGAGGAACAAAATGGAAACATTTCCATAGCACTACTGGACCACCCCATGATCATGCCTGCCTTGTAATTCATGATGTCATTCTGTTTGATTTGATGGTTCTGTTTCACCAAAAACAGCTTTAGCATTAAAATTATTAAGTGGCACTTTGCGAGATTCCTCAACTTTTATACAACAGCGCTGCTGGGTGTTCAGATCTGACTGGTTATAGGGGGTTGCTTAATTTACAGCAGCTCTGTTAGTCACTGGTTTACACTTAACAATTTTTCCGAGAAGACAACATGGATATCCACCAAGCCTGCGGTAAATATTTGTTTTAGTATATACTATACAGAAACACAAGAAAAAACAAACTAAAACTAGTGTTTTATGCACGGTGGGGTAGTAGTCGTAGCACGTCTGCCTCACAGAAAGAAGGTCCTGGGTCCGAGTACTGGGCTCGGTGAGATAATTTCTGTGCAATGTTTGCATGTTCTTCCAGTGCTTGTGTGGGTTTCCTCTCACAGTCCAAAGACATGCACATTAGGCTAACCGACTGTTCCAAATTGCCCCTAGATGTGAGTGTGAATGGTTGTGTGTTTGTTGGCTATGCAATGAGCTGGCAAGCTGTTCAGGGTGGTGCCTTCGCCAACAGTTGACTGAGATAGGTTCCAGCCTCCCCTTGGCCCTTGTGGGATTACGCAGTCCGGCAAGCTCTGGTTTCCTCCCACAGTCCAAAGTCATGCACATTAGATCCACTGGCTATTCTAAATTGCCCCTAGGTGTGACTGTATGTGTGAATGAATGTTTGTGTCTGCATTAGTCCTGTTGTAGATTGATGAACTGCCTAGGGCGTAACCTCGCCTCTCACCTGAAGTTGAATGAGACTGATATCTTCCCCCCTACAACCCTGACAGATAAGTGGTGTAGATGATGGATGGGTGGAAAGTGATAACAGGAACTAACTTGTCTCACAGACATTTCGTTCATTCATTCTCTAAGCTTCTTAATCCTAATTAGGGTCGAGGAGAGGGTGGCGCCCATCTCAGCTGACTCTGTTCGAGGGCGGGGTACACCCTGAACAGCTCGCCAGGCCATCGCAGGACCAACACACTCAACCCACAGACATTTCATAACATTAAATTATAAATAGTTAAAAAGCATGACATTTGTGCAACAAATTGAAAAAAAAAATTGTTGTTGGCCAGTTGTCATGGGGAGGCTGGAGCCTATCCCAGCCAACTCCGAGCGAAGGTGGAGTACACCCTGAACAGCTTGCATCCATCACAGGGCCAACACACACACACACACACACAACTATTTACACTTACACCTTGAGGAAATTTGGAATGGCCAGTTAGCCTAATGTGGATGTCTTTGGACAGTGGGAGAAAACCTGAGCACCCGGAGGAAACCCATACAAGTACGGGTGCTTACATAAACATAAACATAAACATGCAATCCCTACACAGAAACAACTCAAACCCAGGACCTTCTTGCTGTGAGGCAGACATGTTAAACATTATGGCACCTTGCCGGCCAACAGTATTATGAGACATCATGAATCACATTTTTGTTTTAGAGAATATTTTAAAGAGAAATCTTTACTCTTTCTGCACCTAATACATAAAATTAAAAAAAAAAACTTTTTTTGTGTGTATTTATATACACTCACCACTAGGTGGTAGTCTGAGTCTATTCATGAATTGCCAGACACATCAACATCAACCCTTTGTTCACTCATTCATTCATTTGCCGAACTGCTTAATCATACTAGGGTCATGGGGAGGTTAGTGCCTATCTCAGCCATCACTGGGTGAAGGCAGAGGACACCCTGAACAGCTTGCCAGACCATCATAAGGCAACACACACACACACACACACACATTATCACACTTACACTTACACCCATTATCAATTTGAAACAGTCATTTAGCCTAATGTGCATGTCTTTGGACTGTGGGAGAAAACCGGAGTACCCGGAGGAAACCCACATAAGCACGGGGAGAACATGCAAACTCCACACAGAAACGCCTAAGCCTGGGATTAAAACCCAGGACCCTCCTGCTGTGAAGCGGATGTTAAAACCAGTACGCCACAGTGATGCCCATCCTCTGTTCAAATATTTGTGAATACAGTTACCATGCTAAAATGAAATTACTCAATGCAATGCCAATCAGAAAGAAAACACAGGATGCACAAACGGTTGTGGTGAACAAATACCTTTAATTTGGCAAAGTTGTGTGTAAAATATCATCTGGTAAGATTATATGATAAGAAAATGTTGTGCACTTTGTATAATTTGTCATTATTTATCCACTGGTGTGATATATTTGCGTATCCAACTGCGTTTACAGTGAAATGTGTGTTATATCATTAAATATATAACTGATATAAACAAATTCAGACACACCCCTGGAGTGTACCGAGGATGGTTGGTGTGAACAAGGTGAGAATCTTCATTCATTCATTTTCCAAGCTGTTTAATCCTCCTACTGTCTTAGAAAGGCTAGAGCCCATTTCAGCTGACTCTTGGCAAAGGCTCCCCAGTCCATACCAAGGCGAACACACCACAACCATTTACACTCCCACTCACACTAAGGGGCATTTTGGAACAGCCAATAAGCCTACGCCAATAAGTGCATGTCTTTGGACTACAGGGGGAAACCGTACTACCTGAAGGAAACTCCTCGCAAGGACTGGTAGAATATACAAACCCCACCCCAAAAAAAATGCCCTCGCTGAGCCCAGGATGTTCTTGGTGTAAGGCAGATGTTCTAACCCCTACTCTACCATGCCGCTGCATTATAAATAGGCTTACCAAATGTATTTATAGCATTAGCTCTTCAAAAACCCACTATAAAGATCTTATAACAGATTGAGATTTTTTTTTCAGTGGCTGGGCTACATTTCATGTGTAGGTTGAGAAGGATTTGGGGGGGCTAGAAAAAAGGACATGGTAATGTTTTTGAACAGTCTAGATTGTTTTATACAGTACTGTTGGTATTTTTACATTGTCATTGATTTTTAAATAGTTTTACTGGGCATAACCTTTCGCAAGCTCTTGGTAACCTAACTCTAAAAGCTTGCATAGAACCACACACTACAAATGAAGAATTAAGGACTATTTCATGCCCTCCTGCCCCCAGCAGCAGGCATATTTGTTGCTGGTTTGTGGAAGCAGTCAGAAGGGGTAGAATTTGGGCTTGCATTCATCCCAGTAGGAATGTAATACATGCTCTCTAAATAGCTCTGATCCAGCGATGGATGTCCTTTTATATCAGATTTTGGCGCCTGGCTTGCTGTGCTTCCATATCCCATGGTGTTTTGATGGAGTGATGTCGGGACAGAGGACTCTGAATGTCGTGGTTGCTGGGCAGATTGAGGATGGGGCGGCATCGCATATGGAAGGTAATGGGAGGCATATAACCCTTGACCATGGTATGGACCCTGGTATGGAGCAGCGTTTGGAGGATACATACTAGAATTGGACATAGTCTGCTGTGGTATGAGGACTTCCACATATTGGCCAATTTCTGGATCAAACAGCATTTTTCTCAGTGGCTGCATTGGCACTTCAATGTAAAAGTACTTCCCAGTTTCAGGATCTAGAAGTACACGACGGGGGCCTTGACC
The DNA here is from genome assembly GCA_028564935.1 of Neosilurus hyrtlii. NCBI lineage: Eukaryota > Metazoa > Chordata > Actinopteri > Siluriformes > Plotosidae > Neosilurus > Neosilurus hyrtlii. Next base: position 25,091,111 of record JAOUQZ010000001.1, read on the forward strand.
AAACCCAAGCCCACTTGCATTTTCTGGGTACAAAACACCTCCAGCTCCAGAACTCTCACTCCCATATTCCTGACCAAAAGCTGGTGGTAGTTCTTGTGGATTGAAAAACTGGGATCTAGGGTCCAGAGCAGCTATATTAGGTGAACGATTGTGCTCCCGATAAGTTGCCCCACTTGACGCTTGTGGTGAACGTTGATTACCTGAGCGTCTGTCCATGAGCTGAGTAGAAGGTTGTTGTTGCTCATTACCATAACGTTGAAGGGCCGGTGCAGAGCAGGCATGGGAGTGGTGCATAGGCTGAATCATGGCCGGAGCTTGTTGTACAGTAGTTTTCGGTGAGACAGATGGATAATTTGAGGGTTGGTCATCTGGTCTGCATTGATGAGGCCGTACCTGAGCCTGCGGTGGTGCTCCTGGGTATGATATTACCTGACCAGGTGAACGAGGAGCTGGTGGTGTCTGGTTTTGTGAGCCATGGTAGGGCTGGCCAAATTGAGGATGGGTACACGATGTACAGGAGCAAAGAGAGTGTTTGGTGGTTGGGTGATATCTGTTTTGCCTCCTTGAGGGCAAGTCAGAAAGTTGCAAGGGACTAAAACTTTCTCGTTCGTCATAGCTGGGTGGATCATCTGATGTTCGGAAATGAAAGTCATCTGTACAAAGCTGGTTATTCGACGATGTTGTCACTGTAGGCTGCATGTAGGTACTGGCTTGTGAAATTGCTTGTAAGGTTTGATGATTTGAGAAATAAGAGGTTGCTGCTATCACCTGTTCTTGAATGTTCTGCTGTTGCTGGCTGCTGGAGTTTTGCACTGATGTGATATATACCTCTTGCCTGCCTGTAGTGGCTGTCGATTTCGGTGCAGAACTTGGCATAGTTGTAACTGGGATAGCTTGAGGTTTGTGGCTGGACACAGCTGGCACAGCTAATGTTTTGGTATTGTTGGATTTGTTCATTTTCTCATTGTGTATCACTGTCGCTGATGTCTCGACTCTTTTATCATCACTCTTTAAATCTGCATGCTCTTTTAAAATAGATCCTGTTGGTGTGATGTCAGCTGATGTTGACCTGATTTCTGCAAATGGCTGTTTATAGCTTGGTTTAGGCAACACAGATGGTTTTGGTCTGTCACTAGATATTGACCTTACCTGAATAGGTAACTCGATCTCTTTAGATGTTGTTACTGGCATTGCATGAATTTTTGTGTTGCTAGAAAAGGTTCTTACCTCTGAAGGTTCTAATAAAGCTTCTTGACTTTGGTTGTCTCCTGTTTTACCATTTGGCAATACTCTCACTTCTTTAGGCTTTGGAGAACTCCTAACCTGCAAGGTACTTTCACTTGTGTGTAGACTGCTGTTTAGGGATGTCTTCTGTTCAGGAGGCAAATCAGCCTCTTCATTTTTTAGCTTCTGGGATTCACTTGAGGATCCCTCTGATGGGTAGGTCTGCAAGGGGACATCTAGCCTGTTGATATGTTTCGGTTTAGCACCTGATCCTTCATCACAAACCCCAATGTCAGCATGCATACCCTTTTCTTTCAGCAGCATCGATACAGAATGGCCAGCAGGTTTTATATCAGGGGAAGCAGGGCTTGTTGGCTGCTGCAGAGACTTGGGTGTGCTATCCTGCAGAAATACCAATGTTGATATTTCCTTACTTGATGGTCTAGAAGGCATTTCTAGCTTTGTACTTTGTTCGCAATTGCCAGATTTGGATGTGTTGTTGCTTGTATCCAACCCAACTAACAAATCCATATCAGAATGTTGAATGCTTGGCAAGGAAGACTTAGCTGTTATTTCGGCAATACCTGCATCACTTCTTTTTGGTGAATCCATTTGGGACATTGTTGATTTGTCATCAGCGTGTACTACATCTTGCTGGATGATTGAATCATTGCAAGATGCTGTCTTGTCTTTCAAGCTAATAGCCTTGCATTCAATATGTAAAGGATGGAGAGTTTCTGGTTGTGTTTCTTTTAGTTTTTCAAACACTACATCCTCTACTTTGTGAGTGGTATTTGAGGCTTTGAAGGACAGGTTGTAGGTGTTTTTTACCAGCTTTCTGACATCCCGTACTTTGTGTATAATGGATTTTGTCTTGTTTTGGTCATTATCCTCTTCAGTGTTGGGCTCAACTCTTGTTTTGAATCTCATTTGCTTTTCAGGCCTTTCCTCTAATTCTAAATTAGGTTCATATATGGTGTTTTTTGATATTTCCAGGTCAGAACTGAGAGATGTCTTCAAAGAAGACTTATTTTTATCCTTGATGGTGGAAGGCTTGAGAGTGATTTCAGGTGTTTTTGACAAGAACGTACTGTTACTGCCCTCCTGTTGTTTATAGGTTTCCGGTGTCACGGAGTGTTTGCTGTCACTATTTGTTGATCTTCTCTGTGTGCTTGCAATGCAAATTGCAGTACAGTTTGGGGTCCGGTTCATGACACTTTCTGAGCCACTGCTGCATTTCTCTCGTAACTTACTTGCCTCCTGCTCATCAATCCCAACGATTTGTTTCTTGGATATTTTGCTTTCAAAGGCATCAATCATTATGGGTTTGATCTGATCCTTTTTGGAGGTTTTACCCAGAAATTCCAGACCTGCAAAGTTGCTGTTAAGAGGTAAACAGTTAGCTTTGAAGACTGGCTTGGGGGGAACCTTGGGCCTACAGCTTCTCTTCTGAGGATTAGGGCTTCTTTCCTCTTTGTCTACAAAGTTGTCAGAAGACAAACTGCATTCAGAGGGAAGACTGGAACTCTGTTTGTTTACATTACTTGATTCCCCTGCAGTGAGATCTTCAATGTGTTTCTTTTTATCCTCACATGGTTCACCTCTTGAAGATTCTTTGGTAGCAGTATCCATTTTTTTTGAAAGAACACTCTTGATAATGTTGGAAGCCATTTTACTTTTGGGCAAACTTTCATCTAAAGATGCAGACTTCTGGAGCATCTTCTTACCAGTTTGAAATTCTTGCTCACCTTCAACCAGATCTTCCTGCATTGATGCTGGGGTGCTATGTTGACGAACAAATAAGTCAGCTGAAAAGGCCTGTGTGGACAGTGAATCTGTAGCATTTTCGTCATTCTCATTAGATTTTAGTTCATCACCATTGCGTTTCTTAAATTGGATCTGTCTTTTTGGGACCGTCCTTTTTCCTCTCCTGGTTTCTTCTTTGTTCTCCATTGCTACATCCACACATTCAAAACTACCCATCTCGAAACGCTTTGCTGGGTCCAGTGTACCAGGGGGTAAAAAAGAAGTATGACACAAGACGTCATCATCTTCATGCATCGAGTCATGCAAATCTGCATAGGAAATCCATGTAGCAGAGCCTGGACTGTCTACTGTAGAAGGCTGTGAAACATTTGTAGAAGATCCATGGCTTGAGTTGTAGACATCCAAATAGTCCACCTGAGGGCTAGATAGGCTCCTGAAGGCCTGGTCTGTGAACCACTTCACCTCACTGTCTGCGTCATCAAATTCACTCCCCATACTGGAGGTCTCACTAGTACATTCTGAAGATAAATGACCAGCACCACTGTAATTGCTTTGAGAAGTCGATCGGACCCTCCTGGCACAAATCTTGTTCTCTTTCGGTAAGTTCTGTGCTCTGAGAAGACTCTGTTGCCGCCGAGTTGCCAGGGGAGACTGAAAATAGCGAGGTGGAATTCCAGACTTTGGGTCTCGACTTGAGGGAGCTGGGCTGCGGTTTGCAGGCCCTTTTCTATTCCTGGTACTGAATGACAGCTCAACCTGTTCCCCTCTGTAACTACCCTCTGCTGTAGCCCCCACCCCTTTTCTTAATGTATGCTCCTCCTGTATCACCCTTTCCCCACTCCACCCCTTGTTTCTGCACGACTGTCCTTCATACACACTATGATTGTTACTATGTTTAACACTGGGGCTTTCCCCAGATCTCATAGCCATCTGCCCAATTGTTTCTGCAGTACCTGCGGATTCTCTTTCCAACAGTTCTCTTTTACTGTCTTTACCTTCTTTTACTTCCTTTACAGTCTGCTCTGGTAAAGTCTTTTTGGAAGTTTGCCATGGATTAAGAGAATTTAAAATGCTCTCATTCATCTTTTCCCAGTTTTCTTTTATTTGTTTTACAGATAATCTGGGAGTAGGCGGCTCAGATAATGAGTCACTTATTTTATATGGTTGAATGCACGGCACTAAAACAACATCTGTACGATCACACTGAGGCAGACTGCGGCTTTTAAGGGTCATATTGTAACCAGTATCCTCATTCTGTCCTACATCAGCTGGTATTGTTAATGGAGCCATGTGACTGACTGTGGTTGAAAGTTTTTTATCTGTGTATTCCAGAGGTATGCACATTTCTGGTGCAGGTATTTGGTCATTAGATCTGTCAGGTAATGCTTGGTATGTCATCGTACAGGGAGGTTGTACGGTTGGAGATGTTGTAAGGTTGGAGATTGATTTTGTTCCTTCCACATCAGGGGATGAAGTATCACTTGGTATATTTGAATTAAACGGTTTTCTATATATTCCTTTGTCTGTTGATGAAAGTTGGTAGACAGGCAAGATGGCAGGGTTTGTTGGAACGATGGTTGATATAGGACTCTCTGTGCATCTTATTCCATCTACATTAGTGGAGTTAGTATCTTCTGATGTATTTAAAAATGATGGTCTCGATACGCCTCCATCTGTTGATGTGAGGTTAGAGATGGATGCATTGGCCTTAATTATAATCTCATTTGTAGGAAGCCCATTTGACTTTTCAGCGTTTCTTTTTCCTTGTACATCAAATGACATATATCTTGGTATACTTATAGTTGATGGTGCGTTAGATAAATCTCCATCAGCTGGTGATATCTTGAAGACAGGTGATATGCCCATATTTGTAATTTCATTTGTTGGAAGTACTGTTGGTGGAGGACTTTCTACACATCTTAATCCATCTGCATCAGTTGATGCTATCATTCTTGATAAACTTGTACTTGATGGTTGCCCTGAAATGCTTTCTTGTCTTGTTGAACTATTGGAGATTGCTGACACAGCCCAATATGTTGTCTCTACATCAAGACACGTGATATCTCTTGAAATACTTAAATTTGATGGTGGGCTTATTATTCCTGAAAGGTTGATGGGTGAGTTGGCCATATCCGGCATCTCATTTATGATGTAGGTATTTGATGTAGGAGTTTCCACATATCTTTTTCCATCTATATCAGGATATGTTGTGTTTCTTGGTATACCTATAGTTGATAATGGACTAGACACGACTTCCTCTGTTGAAGAAAGGTTGGAGCTGGGAGGAATGGCCATATTTATAGTCTCATTTGTAGGAGGTATGGTTAAAGGAGAACTTTCTACACATCTTGGTTCCTCTACATCAGGGCACAGCAAGGTATTTTTTGGTGTGCTTAAACCTGATGATGATCTAGATATATGTTGATCAAGCTCTGCTGACGAAAGGTGTGTAATTGGTGAGATGACCACATTTTCAGTCTCCTTAATAGGAAGCCTAGTTGATATGGAGCTTTGGGGATCTTTTGTTCTCTTTACATCAGGGGGCAGAGAATCTCTTGAAATGCTTTGAATTGATGCTGTTGGCAAATCATTGGAGAGGGGTGAGATACCCCTAACTGTAGACTCATCTGTGAGAATTGTAGTTGATGCAGGAATTTCCATACATATTATTCCGTCTACACCAGGAGATGCTGCTTCTCTTGGTGCACTTAAATTCGATGGTGGTCTTGATATACCTGCCTCTGTTGATAGAGCCAGTGTTTCAATATTCTTTGTGGGAAATGTAGTTAACATGGAGCTTCTGGTGGATCTTGTTCCCAGTACATCAGGAGATGTGGTGTCTCGTGGTATACATACATTTGATGGTGATCTAGATATGGCTCCATCTGGTGATGAAATGTTGGAGAAAGGTGAGATGGCCATGTTTTTGATGTCATTTGTAAGATGTATCATTGAAATAGATCTTAGTTCGTGTACATCAGAAGACTCTGTGTCACTCACTGTACTTCTCGCTGCATGTGGACTCATTCTGCACCTCTCTGTTGATGGAAAGGTAGATGAGACAGCCATATTTATAATCTCATTTGTGGGAGGTATATCTGATGCAAGGCTGTCAGTACATCTTGTTCCCTTTAGATCAGGCGATGTGGTATCTCTTGGCAATAGACTAGATATTCCTATCTGAGCTGAAGAAAGATTGGAGATAGCTGGAATAGTTATATCTGTAACTTCTTTTATAGGAAGAGTAGTTGAAATAAAATGTTCTGCGTGTTTTATTCCATCGTCATGGGTTTCTGCAACCTCGTTTTGGGAAGCAGAGTCATTTCGAGGTTCTTTCGTTTCAAGTTGAGGTGACTTTGAGTGCTGAGTCAACGAGCTACATGTCATTATTTCAATTTCAGGAGAACATCTTGGTCCAGGTGAGGATGCTGCAGGACTTGATTGATTCATAAAGATGTTTTGACTGTTTTCTGGTGAAGAAGTAATGCTTCTTAGATCAGGTGAAGGACATAGTTTGGAATCAAATGAGGAAACTGAAGATTTGTCTATAGGTGTAAATCTATAACCGCTCTCTGGGCTTTCGGGTCTGAACGCTAATTCTTCTGGTCCAGTTGACCAAATCTTGTTCTCTGATTGTGGTGAATGGCAGACGGTAAAACCTACAGGTGAGTGTATTATTATCGATGGTTCTGAGGAGATAAAATCCTCCGAAGAAGCTGAGGGTGAGCATAACTCACTCATCGCACAAGGTATCAGTCCTTCCGTCGTGTCTGAAACGGACGACAAAGTACTATGCTCATGGAAGATTACTGGTTCTCTTGTTTCAGAAGATATGGTAAAGTGTTGAGGTGTTAGGTCTGCATCTGTTTCAATGTTAGACTCAGCGTAAATGGGCGGAGATACACTGTTACGGTCTTCCAAATCTGACAGACTTGTTTTATCATCATGGAGAAATGTATCTACATACGCCGTTTTATTTGGAACATCTTCCAGTGGAGCCAACGTTTCTCTCAGATCATGCCTTCCATCTTTTGTAGAAGGATCAGAAAGTGTTTTCTGCACAGGAGTAAAGTCATTTCCATCATTTGGAACATTAGTCTGAGCAGCAGAAGGGTCACTTATTACGGTTTCACAAACAAGTGAGCTGTTTCCTGTAGGTAAAATATCAGGCAAAGAGTTTTTTTCTTCTTCCTCACCAGAGCAGCTGTCACCTTCAGATGCCAAGCAATTTAAAGAATCTTTGTTTTCCGAAAATGTGTTTTCTTCCTGTTTATGATGTTTATTCCCTTGAGTCGAATCAGTTTCCTTTACCTCAGGTGTGGTAGCATGCCTCTGCTCTGGTACATACCTGTTTTCAGGTGAGGAGTCAGGTGTGGTTATCTTCTCTGTTGAATGACGTTCCTTTTGTTCAGATATAGAAGCATCCCTGCTGATGTCAGGAGTGATTCTGTCCCCTGTTGAATCGGTGCTCCTAAGCTCAGGCGAGGTAGCCTGACTCTGGTCTCTAATATCCTTGTTTTCAGATAAGAGGTCAGGAGAGATTATCTCATATGTGGAACCAGTTACTCTAATATTAGTGTCTCTAAATTCAGATGTTGACGCTACTAGCTGATGGTCAGATACATTTTCAACTTGCGCTAAGCTGGTTTCCTGAGACAAACAAGATACTTGCCAGTTTCCTGTTGACTTGGGAGGGCCATTTGCAAAAGTATCTTCACTTTTATCATTTTGCAAAGTTAAATCAATTGCTGGTGTACAAAGTTTATCTTTTGTGTCTTTTGAGTCCTCAAACGTATCATCACTCAAATGCTCCGAACCATTAGCTGTATGGTAAGAACCTGATGAATCGTTAACATCTTCTCCTGGTAACTGCTCATCCACATCCTTTTTCAGAAATGATGAAGATGCCGGGCTGCTTGAGAGAGATGGAGACTCACAGTCATCCCCAAAGATGTCACAAAGGCAAGTCGTTTCAGATATGGCACTACGATGACTGGGGATACTAGTGATGTCGAAGATCTCCACACGATTAGGCCCGTCCAGGTGCTGCAGGTTGAAGTTACTTGGAGAACTGCGAAGGAATGAGTAACTGTCCCCTTTGAGAACCCAGCTTTCCATTGTTTTGCTCCAAGCACAGGGTCCTGTTTCTTAACTGGTGCTGGACTGCCTTCGTGTTGATGAAACACATTGCTCCATCTTCATCGTCCAAGTGGTTTTGGAGCTAAAAAAATCAAAGCAAATTATTTTTAAAAAAAGCTTGAAATGAAGAGTAATTTTTTTTATATAAATACATGAAGTACCAGTCCAAAGTTTGGGAACATCTAATAATTCTACGTGAATTAGAAAATGTGTACATGGGAACAGTGCAATCTGATTGGTTCGCTATTTTGTAATAATGGATATTATCCAACACGCAAATTTGGGATGATGCTTGAATCCAAATGTTAGATCAGAAATAGTTTGTCCTGATCATTGATTCTGAAATCCTAGCAATTTAACAAAACGACTTCCTGACAAATACGAGAAAGAAAAAAAAATAATATTATTACGCAAAATGTGATTATTGTTATGCTTTAAAAATGAAAATTATTTTAGTTTGCTTTCTTCTGTTAACTTGTAGTATATACTTAACAATTCAGTGATATCCACCTCGGCTTCAGCGCACAATGTTTCTGCATATATAAATATGTATATAGATATAATATAAATCCTTGCTAAAATCTATTGTAGGCATTTCTGTATGGTGTACAAGTTCTACATGTATGCTAATGCTATATTTTTAGTAAAAGATCGTCCAATGGTTTACACTTTTTTACATTACCACACAGAAAAATCTAACTACTAGCCCATTTCCAACAATAATAATTTGTATTTATGATCAGATTCAAAATCACTGATGATGATTTGTTCGATATGTACTTGCCGTTTTGGTGCTATACAATATCAGGTCATATTGAATGGAATAGCACGCCCACCGCTCAAAGCAACAGAACAGAAAGAAGACATGTACTGTAACACAGAGCTGAAGATGAGGCTCCAACAGGGGGTCTGCGTTTCTCTGTGCTACACTGATCCTTCGTCCAGTCAGGTCACTCAGCACTGGGATAAGTCCAGCCCCCTCGACTAACACCATAAAACTGTAAGGGAATATCCGCCTAAACTTCAGTCTACTTCCATGTACCTCCAGCATGATCTGACACCACTTAAAACAAGCCTTCATATTGATGGCGATGAGGAGGAGGAAGGGGATAAAGATTATTATTGTTATTATTATTATAAAACATGCACAAAAACTGGCCTGGCGAATTGTCCAGGGTGTACTCTGCCCTCGCCCAGAGTCGGCTGTGATGGGCACCGGCCTCCCCGCAACCCTAATTAGGATTCAAAAAATGAATGAATGAATGACATGCACAAAAAATAACTTAATGGACCAGAAGTTGCTTTTTTTTATTTAAATGTATATTCAGTTCAGCTGTACTGTATCTCTGTACCCTGGGCTAAGCTTAAAAGAGTGTTACAGCTAGGAGCAGGTGCTAAACCAGTCCAGATACAGCAGGCTGCAATCTGACACGCAGGGCTAACAGTCACAGGGCTTCACTAATAATAGCCCCATCCGAGTAGTTAAGCGTACACTACAAAGTGACACAGAGGCTGTACGTACATTGTGATCGTCCATTCCGATATTTTGACACAGATAGGATTTTTCCTCCATCTGTTTTCCCGATCCGACGCAACCTGACCCATATTCAGCTCTTATTATCAGGATGAACTTATTTTTAAGCAAAATGTAAATGTTATAATGTCAGTTGTAACCTACTCATAAACTATAAACACAGAAAGCTACAGTTTGCCCAATGCTAATGCTTGCTAGCTTTATATTAACATTTAAATAATGGACAGATTAATATTAAAATTAGCTAATTTAACTAAAGCTTTAATTTTTTATTCCAGTTTATTGGAATAAAAAAATTCCATTATATCTTTTCCAGTGCAACACATTAAATCTGGTGGAAGATAACTGGGTTTAGCATAAGGCTGGATAAAAAATTCCCAGTTTCTCATCAGCGCCTGCACACGGAAATTGGCAACAAATCTAATTTTTATTAAAATTTTTTCCCCCTGCAAAAAAAACATCCTCAAGATCTCGGAAAATGCATCAGACAACGTAAAAACGACACAGAAGGCAATTCTGTGTTAGATGGCGTGATCGTGATTTTGAGATTGGTTTAGTTCTGTTTTCATTGTCACCTATGAAAATCATACTTACTGTACAGTTGTTTTAGTTTTCAATCCAGTAAAAAGTGTAGATAGCAAATGGATCTGGGATCTATTAAGATGGAAGGTTTTTTCCCCCTCACGCCTTCACATCTCATGATCACAGCACTGTAAAGAATGCTATCGTCTTATCAGGAAGGAATGTTTAGCACTCCTATAACGCAGCCTACAGTTATGACTCAAATCCAAAACTAAAAAAAAAGATGAACAATGGCTTTTAAAAATAAATCTGATGAGTAACTGAATAATCTCTTACCCCCCGCACCCAAAAAGGGAATTTTATTAAGTCTGCTTGGACGGCCCTCATCGAGCCCTGGACCTTCTTGCTGTGAGGTGGCCGTGCTAACTACTGCGCCACTGTGCCGCCCTGAATTTGGTTACTGTTAAATAAATTACTGAAACAAAGTAAGTGCCGATGAGCCACAGTGTTGCCTACTGTGAACAATGTGAGCTGCTACACTAGCAGTTAACTAACAGGCTAGCTGTTTAGTAGGGAGAATGGCATGGAGGCATTTTACATGTTTTCTTTCTTTATCATTTTAAATAGAAACACATATGATTCTAAGGTGAAGTGTCAAGTGAAGAATTAAACAGCAGTACCAAATATTCTGTAGGGATTTGGTCTTAAATCTGTTAGAAGGAAAAATGTAATGACTGCACTTGGAATCCTGGAGGGTCTCTTACAAAGGTGATATATTAAAATAAATATAACCTTTAAATTATGAATGCACTGAGTGAATTTTAATAGCTTTATGCAGACAAATGGACAACGATGGAAATAGGAAATCCCCAAGACAGAAACATGAGGCTTTGGCGATGACTATTTTGAAACTTTCTATTTCAGATTGGTCTGTGTACTAGATACTAAAGATAGATAGACACTACAGATAGACGAAGAGATAGAGATTTTTTTAAATGATGTTTTCACCTTGTCTAACATTGAGTTGTCAGAAAAAGTCCAAGTTGCATCCAAACTGTGTGAGGAGATTGTGTGTGTGTGTGTGTGTGTGTGTAAGGGTTATAAAAGGTGTATCTGCAATCTGGTTCAAAAGGCAGAGAGTGCAGTGTGAACAAAGTGTGGTGTGAGTGCAGTATGTTTCTACAGTAAGGTCTGTATACCGGTCAGTAGTGATGCACGGGTCTGTGTGTTGTAACACCTGCATGCATGCATAAATCAACCACATAAACCCAACCTGAGCCTCAGACCTACAACTTTAACCATCCCCTTCATTGCCCCTTCAAAGTCAGGGTCTCCAAAATCTATCCTGAAACCCTGGGTGGGAGGGGAGTACACATTTGTATAGGACTCCATCCTAACACATCATTAACATACTCATTCACACACAGGTGGGATGAAAAACTGGACAACCAGGAAGGATTCCATGCAGATATGGGAAATACGTTCACCGAAACTCCTTTGAGATACAAGATACAGTTTTTAATCAATTTTAAAACGCCATCTAGTGTTCAATTCTAATTTGTCCTTGCATAGTCTTAGCAAGTCCATACATGTCCTGTACATGTCACATGGATAGATATTATATACATAGTGCTACAGATGCTGATAAAGATAAAGAAATATCTGTTTATAAGTAGTTTATTGTATATAGTGTAAAATATTTAGGGTTTTTTATTCGTAAAGAAATTATGTATGGGAGCATTACATGTCAATCATCTAAAGATTTAAAAAATTGCCTGGCTATAGAAAACATTTTAATAATCTATTATTTTACATATTTTTTCTTTAAATTGTAGCAAATTTAAAAAAATAATAATGTTATTATTATTATTATTATTGTTGTTGTTGTTGTTAATGCTATACTCATCCAGCATCAGCTTTGAACCCCTACTGTAATTGTTGTGATTATTATTTCGTCGATTTGTTTTCCTTTTATGGTAAAAAGTCACTCTCTGGGAGACCAGAACTTCATTGTGACATCACAGATTCCATCCTCTCTATGGGTTCATCTATTCATTACTATTAGTCCATGATGGAGAGGAGTCACTCCGTCATTCTGCTCCATCACTCATTCATCACTCCCCTTTCTCATCCCTCTTCCTCTTCATCACACCTCTTCCAGAAAACTCTTTCTGTGACATCATCTCCTGAATACCTCAAGTAACAGCACTATCACATACATTCAAAATGTTTGAAGGAATTTTCTAATTATTATTATTATTATTATTATTATTATTATTAATAATAATAATAATAATAATAATAATAATAATAATAAT
>JAOUQZ010000001.1:25104108-25121339 GCA_028564935.1 Neosilurus hyrtlii
AATAATAATAATAATAATAATAATAATAATAATAATAATAATAATAATAATAATAATAATAATAATAATAATGTTGTTACTACTACACTTTTCACAAAGGTGTCGCGACTTTTATTTGCAATGTGTACACATCCGGTTCCGGTTTCCGTGTATTACACGTTAGTAAACAACTAGCTAGCTGGAGTTAAAGTGCAGTATCTGATAGATTAATTGTAAGAACAGGATTTTATTCCTTTCAGTGACGTTTACAGGTAAATGTGTGGCTTAGAAACGATTCTGAAATCTGAACTTTATTCTTTTAGATTAAAAAGGAAAAAAGTTGTATTATTTCTAATGTTAGCTAGCTTGCTAACTAGCTAAGCTAATAACATCTAGCTAATAATGACCGTCATGCAAAATAACTTCTCAGTATTTCAGTTTAGATAAATATTGAGTTGTTTATTTGTTGCTTTGTTAAAAAATGCTAATAATTATTTTATTTTATATGTTTTGTACAACCTTGAACGTTTTTTACATACAAATCTTTATTTTATTAATAGTGTCTCGTGCAGCTATTGGAAAGCAGAATTATTTAAATTTCCCTTAGATTGCAGCAGCTTGGCTGGGATTCAAATTTTATTTAATGTGAATATCACATTTATTTTATTTAATACGTGTTGGACTATGTAGAGCATCTGCCATTGAAATGTCTATGTAAAACCTGTTAATTTTTTGTGCAGTCTGAGTTCTTGATCCCTGCTTTAAGACTGTGCCTGGAACACAATGCCACAAGAAGCCGAGACCAGCTCTGGTCAGGAGGGCATCGTAGACCTGGAAGAACCCAAGAAAATGACCCGAGAAGACTGGAGGAAGAAAAAGGAGCTGGAAGAGCAGAGGAAGCTGGGAAACGCTCCTGCTGAGGTTGATGAGGAGGGAAAGTATGTCCACGCACCTGCAATTACATACATTGTGAATCATGGCTATTTATTATCATTGAAATTTCAGAGCCCCAGACCACATCCAAATCTCACCAAAGTGGTCTCAATTGTTTGTGCTACTTTTGTGCTGTTGGAAAAAATATTTTGCTGTTATGATTTTAAAGTACTTTTAAAATCTTAAATTTTCCTGTGACTATCAAAACACCACCACCATGTCTAAATCCCACCAAAATGCTCTGTCGTTTTTACCGATGAATGATTCAATTATTTTTTTTACTATCATGATTTTAACGTTATTTTTAACAAAATTATTTGTGGATTAGTGGATTTCACTTTCATCCAAGTAAAAAAAAAAAGATCCTGTGTTTAATATTGTAATTAAGTACTGAACAACACAAGAAAATTGAGTTATATGAAATGGTCTGACAGGAATCTTTATGGGAGTCCTTGTTTCTGTGGGGACTGATATTAGGTGATGCATACACATACATGAGGAAAGGCTATTGTAGCAGTCTGTGCTTTCCTTTCTGGTGAAAATAGAGGAAACCATTTGTGCTTTAAACTACATTCATGTGAAAGAGGTAATACACATTTATTTGATGAAATGCGAGCCTTGACCAGCAATGTTTCATGTACAACAGTGTCTTAAATTGGCTCTCACACTTTTTGGCATTACAGTACATTGAGAATGATTGATTTAGTGTCTACAGAATCAGTTTGGGGATTTATCAGAAAAGCAACAAGCAAGCTTCTATCAGCACAAACGATTGAGACCATTTCGGTGAGATTTGGGCATGGTTGAGGGGCTGATGGTCACAGTAAGAAAGAAAACATGGACAACACTTTAACATCATAATTACAAAATCAATTCTTTCAACAGCACAAACCAGCGCAAAAGTAGCACAAACGATTAAGACCGCATTGGTGTGATTTGGACGTGGTGGAGTGGTTGATGACGTTAAATGCATAAGGAATCGTGATAGCAAAATCTTTCAACAGCACAAACGTAGAACAAACGATTGCGACCAGTTTGGTGAGATTTGGACTTGGTGTGGGGGCTGAGTGACCTCACAGGCCAGAAAATGCTTTTTTTTTTTTTTTTCTTTAACACCTAAATAGCACAAATGAAATTTTTTACAGTGCAAATCTAGCACAAACAAATGGCAGTGCTATTTCTGCAAAAGTGAGTGAGCTGCTTTACAGAGCTTCTGGTTCCTCTTCATGCAGTTGTGTTTTCTATTTTCTTTAGGGACATCAACCCTCACATTCCACAGTATATTTCCTCCGTGCCGTGGTATATCGACCCCTCAAAGAGACCCACACTCAAGCATCAGAGACCTCAGGCAGAGAAACAGAAGGAGTACTCGGCTCTTGTAGAGTGGTATAAGAAAGGTGTCCAGGAGGTAAGAAGCTTCCTGTTGTCTGATTTACGTTGTTCGATGAGAATTAAGACTGAAGATAAACTGAAAAAAATTGTTGCCTGCAGAAACCCGTCAGCACAAAGTACAGGAAAGGGGCGTGCGAGAATTGTGGGGCCATAACACACAAACAGAAGGACTGTCTTGAGGTAACGTGGATTTCACCTTATTGTCTTTTGAGTGGAAGTCAGTTTTTTTGTATTTATGTTACAATAAAATGTACTTTTATGTAATTTACGTTTATAATATGCCACCCTAAATTAGTTTTAACTGAAAAACAAGTTTTAAAATCACTGTTTTGTTGTGTCCTTTTCTGCCTTCACAGAGGCCCAGAAAGGTTGGCGCGAAGTTCTCGGGGACAGGATTCGCCCCAGATGAGCACCAACAGATTCAGCTCAGTCTGGATTATGATGGGAAGCGAGACCGCTGGAATGGATATGACCCTGAGGAACATATGCGCATTGTGGAGGAGTACTCAAAAGTTGACTTGGTAATAATCACATAAAATGTCTTATAGCCCAAAAAAAAAGTAATTGTTCTGTAATATTTTAAATAATCTTTAAGTAGAGACATTGATATTGTTTTCTTTTTTTTAATATCACAGGCCAAGCGCACTTTAAAAGCCCAGAGGTTACAGGAGGAGCTGGCCACCGGGAAACTGGATCACGGAGTATGTACCCACACCTGAGAGACATAGAAATTTCGAAAAGTGCTTAAACGTGGGCTGGGTGGGGGCTAAGAAAGGGACGGGTGTAATCTATCAATGATGTATTTTTATTAGCATGTATTTGGAAGTGAGCACAGTGTCACCTTTACCTTCTCAAGCCAAGGGAGGGGCCTGGGGAAGCGAGTGCCTCTCAACATTGATTAGAAAGCATTAACATTCTTTAATTTTTTATTTTTTATTTTATTTTATTATTTTTTTTTTTTTTAAAGAAAAATTTCATTATATAGAGAAATACCAAACAGCATGGGTCTTGTATGGCTCTTGGTTTTTACCCTCTATAGCATTGAAATTATTTTTTGTTCCTTCTTTATGTTTCTATTTTTTTTATTTTCTTTCTCCTAGCAGACATTGGGAACATAGAGAAAATTAATTACTTCTAAAATGTATAATAATTAGAATATACCACATAGAAACGCCACAGTCTGATTGGTTCAATATTCTAGAATGACAAAAATTATCTACCTTGCAAATGCAAGGTAATTCTTGAATCAAAACATCAGACAAACTTTTTGACAGTCACTTGATTCTGAAATTCTTGAAATTCCAAAAAATGCCATCCAAAAAAAATATGAAGAAAGTTACACAATATGTAATGGAGCACGTGTGCCCTCTTTCACACTTTATAAATGTAAAATTAAACCATAAATATCTCATTTTCTTTTCTTATGTCACCATGTAGTATAAATCTAAACAGTTCTTCTTCGAGCAGTTATAATAATTGTTAATGATGATCATTTCACCCACAGGAACGAGAACACAACAGCGAGGACGAAGATGAGGATAAATACGCAGACGACATTGACATGCCCGGGCAGAACTTTGACTCCAAAAGACGAATCACAGTGAGGAACCTGAGGATCAGAGAGGACACCGCTAAGGTAACGTATTTGTGTAATACCCTACTGGTGCCATTTTCCTATTATGCCATTTTTAGAAATTTTGTAATTTGGGTAGTTTAGCGTTCAGTTGAATAATCGTATAGAAATAAATCTGGTTTCTGTGTTGTGGAATATCGTAGCCCATAGAGAAAAACCCCCACAGTGCTGTCCATCGTAAAATCCAGTAGATGGCAGTAAAGTTCAACAGTGACAAAATATAACAAGGGTATGCGCTGATGTCATGTTCACGTGGAAACACGTTCCCATCAGTTGGATCGAGTGGCGAAACATAATCCGATTAGGAGTAACCCTGATGGTCATCTGCGTCATTTAAAGCAGTTGGGCTGAACAGTGATCCGTATTTTGTGTATTTTTACACCATTTGAGCTGAACTAGTAAGGGTGCCACTTGGTCCTTCTGCCATTCAGTGGCTTTCTGTGTACAGTGACATCACATGCATACTCTAAAACGATTGTTGTGTTTTGAAAAGGAAACATGTATATGTTTGTATATTTATTTAATCTAGAGGCAGTGGTGGCTTGGTCGGGGGTTCAAGCCCCACTATCACCGAGTTGTCATTGCAGTCTTAGCTGTGCTATTGAGTTGCCCTCAGCATGTTTCTGCCCTGTGATGGCCTGGCGTGTACTGTTCCCTCACCCAGAATCGGCTGAGATGGGCGCCTGCCTCCTCGCGACCCTAATTAGGATTAAGCGGTTTAGAAAATGAATGCATGAATTTGTCCAATCTAATGTGTTAAACAGTACTTGAGAAACCTGGACCCGAACTCGGCTTACTACGACCCAAAGACTCGCGCCATGAGAGAGAACCCGTACTCCAACACCGGCAAGAATCCAGAAGAGTACGTTTCTGTTTAATTGTTTAAACTGCGGTTTCTCCGTTTCATTCACACATGAATATAAACTGTGTGTGTGTGTTTTTTTTTTTTAAGGGTGGGGTACGCCGGAGACAACTTTGCACGTTACACTGGAGATACAATCAGCATGGCACAGACGCAGCGTAAGTAATTAACACACGTTGGTATACACAACGTATTATACACCATGGATGTTGAATCCTAGTTCTGATCCAGAACACTTGGCGAATAAGGTAACACGGATATAAAATACCAGCGCACAGAATTCAAACTAAAGAGGATGTTTTGTAGCTCGATGTTTCCTTTATAAATATCCAGCTGTCTTACTTTAGCGGCAGTGTTTATTCAGAGCCTCGGGTATTCATAACTGTGTCGTGGAACGCCATGACATCATTACAGTTATTCATGTGTTCACCTCTCTGTCGCTCAGTGTTCGCGTGGGAGGCGTACGAGAAAGGGACGGAGGTGCACCTGCAGGCTGACCCGACCAAACTGGAGCTGCTGCATCAGTCCTTCAGGGTCAAGAAGGAAGACTTCAAAGAGAAACAGATCGAAAGCATCCTGGAAAAGGTACGGCCTAACACTGCTCGCAGTTCTCCCTTCCTCCTTACCTTCCTTCTTTCATTCCTCCCTTCCTTCTTTCATTCCTCCCTTCCTCCTTACCTTCCTTCTTTCATTCCTTCCTTCCTTCTTTCATTCCTCCCTTCCTTCTTTCATTCCTTCCTTCCTTCTTTCATTCCTCCCTTCCTTCTTTCATTCCTCCCTTTTTTCTTTCATTCCTTCCTTCCTTTCTACTTTCCCACATTCCTTCCTTCTTTCCTCTCTACCTTCTGTCATTCCTTCTTTCCTTCCTCTCTACCTTCTGTCATTCATTCCTATCTTCCTTTCTACTTCCCCACCTTCCTTCTTTCCTAACTTCCTTCCTTCCTTCCTCTCTACCTTCTGTCATTCATTCCTACCTTCCTTTCTACTTCCCCACCTTCCTTCTATCCTACTTTCCTTCATTTATCCCTTCCTTCCTCTCTACCTTCTGTCATTCCTTCCTATCTTCCTTTCTACTTCCCCACCTTCCTTCTTTCCTAACTTCCTTCCTTCCTTCCTCTGTACCTTCTGTCATTCATTCCTATCTTCCTTTCTATTTTCCTACCTTCCTTCTTTCCTGCCTACCTTCCTTCCTACCTTCTGTCATTCCATTTCTACCTTCCTTCCTACCTTCTGTCATTCCTTCCTACCTTTCTTTCCTACTTCCTTTCTAGCTTCCTTCCTTCCTTCCTTTCTCCTTAATTTCCTTTGTACCTTCCTTTCTTCTTTTTTATGCCTTAATTCCCTACTTTCTTTCTATCTTCCTTCGCCCTACTCTTCTTATTTTCTTGCTTTCTACATTCCTTCCTTTCTTTCTACATTTCTTTTTTCCTTCCTACCTTCCTTCCCTCCTTCCTTGCTAGCTTTCTACTTCCTCCCTACCTTCCTTTTTACCCTTCTTCCTTCTTAGTTCCTTCCTCTCTACCTTCTGTCATTCCTTGCCTCCTTCGTTTCTACTTTCCTTGCTTCCTTCCTTCCTCCTTACCTTCCTTCTTTTCTTCATACCTTCTTTCCCTTCATACCTTTTTTCTACATCCTCTCTGTCTTCCTTTTTACCCTTCTTACTTCTTCTTTCCTTCCTTTCTGCCCTGTGTGAATGTTTGTATACGTCTCGTCCACAGTATGGCGGTCAAGAGCATCTCGACGCTCCTCCAAGGGAGCTGCTACTCGCTCAGACTGAGGATTACGTGGAGTACTCTCGACACGGTGCCGTCATTAAAGGCCAGGAGAAAGCCATAGCTCGCTCCAAATACGAAGAGGACGTCCTTAATAATAACCACACCGTGAGTACAGCTAACAGAATGTAACAGGCGTGTCTCAATACACTGAGAGCATATTAGTTATATAATTATAATTTTTTTTAATTGTTTTGTTTTAGTGTATCTGGGGCTCGTATTGGAGAGAAGGCAACTGGGGTTACAAGTGCTGCCACTCACTGGTGAAACAGAGCTACTGCACCGGAGACGCCGGGAAGAAAACAACAGTGAGTTACACCTTTATACTGTGCTGTGATCCAGTCTCGTCTCTGTTTCTGTGGAGTGTCAATGATGATGATGATGATGATGTCAGGCTGAATCAGTAACCGCAATTTCCTTCACAGAACACATCGTGCACCCCGTTTGATGAAGGACTCGAAGATGAACCCGAGGAGGCACCAAAGACACTTCTTGAGGTACATTCAGTTCAAAGAAGTTTAATGTCAATAATAATAATAATAATAATAGTAATATAACGCATCCTTTAGTACAGTCTGATGTGCTGTGTTTGGCCTTCTGATTTTTTTAGATGCACCAGGAAAAGATGAAAGA
Organism: Neosilurus hyrtlii; assembly: GCA_028564935.1. Lineage (NCBI taxonomy): Eukaryota > Metazoa > Chordata > Actinopteri > Siluriformes > Plotosidae > Neosilurus > Neosilurus hyrtlii. The sequence continues at coordinate 25,111,313 of JAOUQZ010000001.1, forward strand.
CAAGAAGAAGAAGAAAAAGAAGCACAAGAAGAGCAATGAAGACAGCAGTGACGAGGAAGACGAAGCCAAAAAGAAAGAAAAGCTGAAGAAGGTGACACTCGCTCGGCTACGTTGGCGTTTTATGACCTGTGGGCGTAGCGTTTGCCCTGGTAAAGTCTTGAGGACGCTTTTTGTTAAAGGTATTTATTATTTTTTTTGTGTGTGTGTTAGGCTCTGAGTGCGGAGGAGCAGCGACTGAAGCAGGTCGCGGAGATTATGCAGATGGACGAGAGGAAGAGACCATACAACAGCCTGAAAGAGGTCCGCGAACCCACCGAAGAGGAGATGGAGGCTTTCCGGATGAAACGCGCCCGACCCGACGACCCCATGGCCTCCTTCCTTAATCAGTGATCAGGAGTCATCCTGGAACACGCGTATTCTCCTGTTATTTCACTCATCAGACTTCGTTTTTCTGTTTCTAAATGTAAACATAAAGCTGTAAATATCGCGCATATGGCAGAGTACACCATAACAAAGATGTTTTTATTCCTCTGTCCTTCAGTGCTGATTTATTTCTGTAACAGTATAAAGATATAAAGAGAATTTTAGTAATTCTTACTAAAACTTTTGCTAGCAAGAGCTGCTTTTGTTTATGGGTTTTGTTATTTGCTCAGTCAGAATATCAGCGATCAAGTAGTTCCGAGATGGTTCCTTTAGCGAACGCGGATCAGGAGCATGGTATACAGCGAGATGAGCTGCGATTTGCGCATCGTTAGCAGGTGTGGAATTTAGCCAAAAGGACTAGTGAAATTATAAAACTGCTGGTCAGGAACACAATCTCTTCTGTGCCTATTGGATTTGTCGGGTCGCCAGCAGGATGACTTGCTAGCTAATGTCACTCGTCCTATAGATTTTTGACTCGCTACTGGCCAGCGGGCTAGTGTTCATTTCCACTGCATTATCGATTAACAGTGGAGACCCTTGAAATGTTTCACAGCCTTTGGGAATGAAGCAATGAGTCGGTTCGAGTCGAATTCACACTTCGGCAGGATGTTGCAGGAGGACACCACATCATTCAATACTCATTGTTTTATTGCCATAGGCTTGCCAAAGCATTTCAGGGGTCTCCACTTGTCATGCGCTGTATTGACTCTCAGTAGTTACTGCTTGCTCCTGTTGTCATGTGCTGACCATACCGCGCTTCGTTCCTTCGCTACAGGAACAATCCTGAAACGTTTTTTATTGCGTATTGCAACTACCGCTGTCGGTTATAGGAGGAATAAAACACTGCAGGTGTGCCGTGATGGGAAAATACTCAATGATGAGTGATATGATGTCATCTGATGCGTACAGTGTAGAAACTGAAGTTCTGAAGTTGTTTTCCTGTTATACCACAAGAGGTTTTCACCGGCTGTATTTTTATGTATATATTAAAGAACTACGGATCACACACGGCATGTTTTTATTCATTTATAGTGCGATGCAGTGCTGTGGAGTGTCCGTGAAACTCGCATGATGCTTCCTGTTTATTATTTGCGTTCTAGCACTGATAGTCATTCCCACATCTGAGATCACAAATGATAAATACACATCTTGTTCGAACATAATAGAGTGAGCGCATTCATTTTTTTTTTTTAAACCTGGGAGCCGAATGAGAATCAGACCTGCTGCTATACATCACCTTCTGACCAATCACTATCAAGAATGCAACATAGCTGTAAGGACTGTAAATACTTTGGGGATGCAATCTCACACCGATTGTTCATGGGTCTACAAGAGACTCTAAACTCCAGCTGTATTTCATGATTCTTCCAAAAATCCCCTCCCCCGAATCCAATCGCTTACATCATGCCCCAAACATCTGGATCGAGTGCATCAGGACAGGGTGGATGCTGCTGCTGCTGCTCCTGTTGCTGTCGTGTGAACAAGACTGAAGATATCGGTTAGAATTTGTTTTGAACACTTCTCACGTTTGCAGGAATTTGCTGAGGGCAGATGGGGTCTGGCGTTGCGCGCAAACGAGGTCTGCGGTGAGTCCTGCGACATGAACGTCATGCATTGTACGAGTGTAACAAGGCTTGAGTGTCTTAGGCAGGGCTATGAGACAGTGCAGTACAATGCAATACAAATCTTTAGGCTCGTGTCATGTTTTGCAGTCATGGCTACGTCGTGCATCCGCTCTCGCTGGCTGTTTTCCTGCTGTCTCTCACTGTCGTCCTGGCTGTGAAATCTGCTGTGAAGAAACAAAACAACTTTACCATTCACTCCTCTCAGCTTTCGTGCAGTTTGCCTGGGCCTCCAGGAGCACCAGGCAGCCCGGGGCCTGTGGGGCCCAGCGGCGGGGTCGGACGATCAGGTTCTCCAGGCTCTGATGGACAGGACGGCAAGGATGGGGACAGGGGTGATAAAGGAGAGAAAGGTGACTCATTTGATATAAACAAAGTGAGTAATAATTATTCGTCAAGGGCGAGGTGGACGCCACTGATTAGTCCGTAAAACTGGAATCTTGAGCCTGATGCAGGGCGGCACGGTGGCGTAGTGGTTAGCACGTCCATCTCATAACAATAAGGTCCTGTGTTCGAGTGTGGAGTTTGCGTGTTCTCCCAGTGAGTGGGTTTCCTCCTGGTATGCCGATTTCCTCCCACAGTCCAAAGATGCACATTAGGTTGACTGGCTGTTCCAAACTGCTACTAGATCTGGATGAGAGTGTGAATGGTCGTGCGATGGTCTGGCGAGCTGTTCAGATAGTACCACACCTTCACCCAGTGTTGGCTGAGATAGGCTCCAGCCTCCTCGCGACCCTAGTAGTAGGATTAAGCGTCTCAGTTAGTGAATCTCAAGTGAATAATTGTTTTAGTGTATACTACACAAAGAACATAAAACATTAAATCAAGTTCTTTATAGTTAATTTTTACATATATTTACCATGACAGAGGTGGGTCAGGTGAGCTCTGAGTCTAGTTTTAGGGTGTACTACACACAGCGCAAGTAAACATTTTTCAACTTGAAGTTTTAGCATATACTGCATGGAAACACTAGAAAAACAAACTAAAATCAGATTTTTATGGTAAATTTGTCCATTTTAAAGCATTATTATGAAGTCACCATGACAAACTGGGAGTGTCTGGGGTTTTTTTTGGAGGTGGGGGGTGGGGGGTGCTGTTTTAATAAGCCTGAGGTAGAAGATCAATCAGATTGCACCATTCTCATGTAGCGTCAAGAAAAGGATGAGTCAGGCCTAAACGTAAAGCTTATTCACCAATTGCTCATGTTGTTGCAGGGTTTTTACTGCGGTGTTACCCCCGATCGTCTTGTATTGAATACTATCTCAGATTTGTACGCATCAAATTCAACACAAAATCTTACGCATGACCCGTCTGAAAAAGGGTGATGATGGTGAGGTGATGTTTTTTGTTTTTTCAATTCTAATTTCAGGAGAACCAGGTCGCACAGGGAACCCTGGAAAACCAGGGCTGAAGGGTCGTCAAGGAGTTGTAGGAAGGGCGGGGCCAAGAGGTCTGAAGGGGGCACAGGGCGCATCTGGTGTGCGTGGGCCAGCAGGGCTGAAGGGTGAAACGGGAGATTTGGGTGGAGCCGGCGTCCCCGGTGGATGTGACTGTGGCACGCAGGCACGCTCAGCCTTCTCAGTTGCAATTAGCAAGAGTTATCCAAAGGAGCGCACGCCCATCCGCTTCGACCGCATCCTGATGAATGAAGGTGGCCATTACAACGCCAACAGTGGCAAGTTCACCTGCGCCGTCCCGGGTGTGTACTACTTCAGCTACGATATCACGCTGGCTAACAAGCACTTGGCGATTGGACTCGTCCACAATGGCCAGTACAAGATTAAGACTTTCGACGCCAACACAGGGAATCATGATGTAGCTTCAGGCTCGACTGTGCTCCGGCTCCAGAAAGAAGACCAAGTGTGGCTTCAGATCTTCTACTCTGAGCAGAACGGCTTGTTCTTTGATCCGTTCTGGACCGACAGTCTGTTTACAGGATTTCTTATCTATGCAGACCAGATGCCTGTGAGGAATATCTCTGCTAGTGGTTCTGGGTTATCCTGATGGGTTCCAACACCAAATCTCAGACAGTTCTTGTCATTAACAAATGAAAAACAACCCGGTTTGCATCCATGTGAATTCCTTGAGGATAAAACTAGAGCACTTATATTTTTCATACATGATTGTAACATCAGATTCTTATAGGGGCAAATGGGATAAAACCCGTCCATATCACCTATTAATAAGAAATCTTTAGAAATTATTAAAATGTCCTCAATAATACATATGTTTTAAATTTTAATGAAATACCAAATATCTGATAGATATATAGTGCACACAAAGCTTGAGAGGTTGAAAGATTATTCTTTTGCATTGTCTTATTAAACCTAGTGGTCAAAATGGGTAAAACAAGCTACATACATACTGGAGATGCACCCCAGTGCTTTATTTACAAAAAAATTTTTTTACTTGTTTTACAATTTCTCTCTCTCTGTGTGTGTGTGTGTGTGTGTGTGTGTGTCTCACATCATACCAGCATGCAAAATGTTCACAAACAAAATCATGTGACAGTGCACACATGTGCAACAGCTGTGCCATAGTCCCTTTAGTGTCACCCTGCAGACCCAAAAGCTCTTCACTAAGGCTTCAAGAATTCTAGAAAGTTCTGAAAATGTCACACACACACACACACAGTCTCTCTCTCTCTCTCTCACTTACACACACAGAAACAAACACACTGCTTCTCATTCTTTCTCTCTCTCTCTCTCTCACACACACACTGCTTCTTGTTCTCTTTCTCCCTCCCTCTCTATCGTGCTCTCTCTCTCTCTGTCTCTCTCTGACTCACACAGTTTTTCTCTCTCTCTCTGACTCCCTCTTTCTGACTCTTTCTCTCACACACACACACACACACTGCTTCTTGTTCTCTTTCTCTCTCTCTCTCTCTCTGTCTGTCTCTCTGACTCACACTGCTTCTCGTTCTCTTTCTCTGGCTGTCTCTCTCTCTCTCTCTCTCTCTGACTCTTTCTGACTTTCTGACTCACTCTCTCGCACACACTGCATCTCGTTCTCTTTTTCTGGCTGTCTCTCTCTCTCTCTCTCTGACTCCCTCTTTCTGACTCTCACTCTCTCGCGCACACATACTGCTTCTCGTTCTCTTTTTCTTGCTGTCTCTCTTTCTCTCCCTCTCTCTGACTCCCTCTTTCTGACTCCCTCTTTCTGACTCTCTTTCTCTTTTTCTCTCTCTCTCTCTCTGACTCCCTCTTTCTGACTCTCCCTCTCTCTCTCTCACACACACACAAACATCTCTTTCTATCTCTGGCTGTCTCGCTCTGACTCTTTTTGACTTTCTTTCTTGCTCTCTCCTTCTCTGACTGTCTCTCTCCCTGACCCCCTCTTTCTGGCTGACTTTCTCTCACCCCAAAATAAACATTCTGTGTGTCTTACATGTACAGTGTATTTAACTATATATATTATAAAGGGAGACCTTAAATATAAATGAATCACAAACTCTGCTTAACTTAAGTCTAAAATTAGGACTCACAAATATCTAAATAAACAGATACAGACTGATTACTGTCAGTGTGTAAAATGGTAAAATGTACAGTATTATCACTATGATAAATAGAATGTATGTATGTATGAAGTGAACTGTACACACTCGTCTATCTGTGCTGTGACTCATCACCTGATGAAGGTCTGGAACAGCATTAAAACACAGACTATTCATTTATCCATATATCAGGAGAGCGGGTTGCACTAATCCCTCGAGGTTTTCACCAAGATTTATTTCACTTTACTGTGTAATACTGCATGTACGTATATTTCAATATAATCTTCTTGCACTGTTTATGTCTCTTCTTGTGATGTCTGGGATGAAACGGTCGACAGTTTGCTCTGACATGCCTGTTTCCTTTTCCTGAAATAAAAACCGCACTGGTGCCTTTTAAAATTCCCACAGGAATGTTTTACAGGCTGTTTTGTACAGATTTCCTCCTAACTTACCGCTGATGATGATTGCTGTTTTTTAAAGTCAACTTTACAGCTAATTTGAAAAACGATGCTCTAATCAGAAATGGTGGTGCTGTGGTTAAGAATGACACCGATAAAGAGAAGATGATTAAGACACAATGTGCATGGAAACAGATGGGCTTTGGTCTATGACTCTACACATCCATGGTGACTAATAAAATCATATTAAGTCACACTGCATTAAAAACTTTGGAATTTATCGTGACGGAGGCCTCAGGAGACATATTTTCATGGATATATTTATCACAGACAATTGGCCCTCGGTTTAATACACACAGTCGTACACAAACAGACAATAACACTTTAATAACTGATAATAATAATAATGGCGGCATAATGGTGAACACATACACCTCGCAGCAAGAGGGTCCCGGGTTTGAGTCCTGGGCTCGGTGAGGACGCTTCTGTGTGGAGTTTGGATATTCATCCAGTGCATGCATGGGTTTCTTCCTGGTACTAGTTTCCTCCTGCAGGTCAAAGACATGCACATTAGGCTAATTGACTGTTCCAAATTGCCCCTAGGTGTGAGAGTGAATGGATGTGTGCTGCCCTGTGATGGACTGGTAGGCCGTTCAGAGTGTACCCCACAGTTGCCCAGAGTCGGCTGAGATAGGCTGCAGCCTCCTTAATATAAATAAATATTATTATTATTATTATTAATTGTTTATTAATAATTTTTAATAGTTGTTAATTAGTTATTAATTATTATTAGCAGCCATATGAATTTGACCATTTAAATTATTATTATTATTATTAGTAGTAGTATTATTATTATTAATAGTAGTAGTAATAGTAGTAGCAGCAGTGTTTTTATTTATTTATTTATTTAAGTAAATTATCATTAGTAGGAAATGGAGGAATCATTTATTAGCCTTTTTTAATTAATTTATTTATTTGTTGATTGTTTAAACAGAATGACATTATTAATAGTAGGCTTATCAATCTATTTATTTATTTATATTGTATTGTATTTTATTTTATTTTATTTTATTAATCTTTTTTCCTGTGGTGAAATTACTCATCATCTCTCATTTGGTGAATAGTTGTGGTGAAATTACCCGGAATTAAAGAGACACGTTAGAGGAATTTCTTGCGTCATCTGTGACGTGTACACTCGCCTCCCCTCCATTTTACCGAGAATGTTGCTTGGACTGAACCACTTCACTACTGTGTGTAGGGGGGATTTTTAAAAATGCTTCCGTTTTTCATTTCACGTTTTACACAGGATTGTCAGCTGAATAGTCGGTGTGTAGAAAAAACAAGTATATTAATATTGAATAACATAATTTATAAAGGTAAAATGTGTTTTAATCGGATTAATGTGGAGAAGTGGTTCGTTTCCCCCCCTCCCGGGTGAGAGAGAGATGATGAAACTGGGTTGTGGTGATTTACCGGCTTGTTTCAGGGACTGCTCGAGTGGAACCTCAGATATCTGGGTCCACACTGTGTTGTCGTGAGTTTATCTCCTCCGGGTTGTTGATGAGGGGATTCAGCGGTGTGTTCGGCCGGTGTTTAGTTCTGTGAGGTGGCGGAGTGATAATGTATCCGGTAAGACGCTGCTCTTTACTCATACAGAAGGACCTGGCGGCGGCGCTTTGCTTCTCGTCCCTGGGATCCAAAAAGCCCGCTAACATCAAGCACGCGCTCCGTCCGCTCTCTGTGCTCCCCGCGAGCCGCTGTGGAGGGTCCGGTTCTGGGCCGGGAGGAGAACCGACCACCCAGCGGTTATCTTCATCCCGACAGGGTGAGTCAGGCGTTCCTACGGTGTTTCAGGTTTTAATCAGGACAGGAAGTGAAATGATAACGATTATTATTATTATTATGATGGTGATGATTATTATTAAAAAAAAACATTTACACGTGGTACCGAACTTTTCAAGTAACTCACGGTAGTAGAAATGCCAGTGCGCGTGACCGACAGGTGCGCGTTCTCGCGTCACCATTTTCTTTCCAGTAGCCTTTGTGGTCACGTGATCTGTTTGGTTTCTATTTAAACGTGTTAACTCTGCTCAGTACTGCATCCGTCTATCTCTCTTTCTCTCTTTCTCTCTATTTCTCTCTCTGTCCATCTGTCTCTCTGTCTGTCTCTCTCTCTCTATCTTTCTCTCTCTCTATCTGTCCTTATCTCTATCTTTCTCTCTCTATCTTTCTCTCTCTCTCGCTCTATCTATCTCTCTATCTATACTTCCTTATTACTCTCACTCTCTCTACCTGTCTGCCTATCCATCCATCCTTCATACTGTCTGTCTTTCTCCACTTGTCTCTCTTCTTCCCCTCTCATAGCACCTGTCTGTCTATCCATCTTACTTTCTTCCTTACCACCTACCTGTCTGTCTCTTCTGCCCATAGCACCTGTCTGTCTGTCTATCCATCTATTGTTCTCTTTCTCCCTCCCTCTTTCTCTCTCATCATACTTGTCTGTCTCTCCATCTGTCTTACTTTCTGTCTGTCTGTTGTTGTTCACATCTGTATCTTTCCTTTTTCTGTCTCCGTCTCCACCTCTGTACCTGTCTTTCTTTCTTTCCCTCTAACAACATCTGTCTGGTTTTTTATCTAGCTTGCTATCATCTATCAATCCCTCCCTCTCTCTCTCTCTTTCTATCTCCATTTATCTTTTTCTTTTATTGTATGTATATTATATTTATAATAAAATAAATTATATGGTCTGTCTCCCTCTCCTTCTTACTGCACCTCTTTCAACACTTGTCTGTCGGTCTCTCTCTCACTCAGCATGTCTCTGTCTCTCTCAGCACTTCTCTTTTTCTTTCTTGCTCTCTCTCAACACTTGTCTGTCTCTCTTAGCAAGTCTATCTCTGAGCAGTTTTCTGTCTCTCTCAGCATGTTTGTCTATTTGTCTGTCTCTCTCTCTCTCTTTCTCTTTACTGACAGACTGAGCAGCTGATGATAAACTTTCCTCCTTTGCTTTTGTTCTGATTCTCTTGAAATGTTGTCCTCCACTTCATTATTATTAATATCATCATCATCATTTCAGCACCTATTAAATATAAATGTGTTTGTGTGCATTTAAACCCTCGTCCCGCGTCCAGGCCAGGTTCTCTGTGTTCTCTGTGTTCTCTCCGGTGTGTAATCTGAGCAGTGTACATGTGACCAAGACAAGTTTAGCATGAAGGCGTGTGAAGTACACACTGAAACTGCAACCTTTGACCTTTGTACTGAATGCTGAGAGGCGTTAAAGACACTAAGTCCCTTTTTTTAGACCTTTGGGAAACAAATCAGCTTTTAAACATGTGTGGATCAGCAGAACTTCCCCATCCTTCAGATCATATTCATGACCCAAGCAGAACACGGGCAGATCTGTACAGTCATAGCTACACATCATTTCCTTCTGCATTCAGGGGATAAAATATCTGTCGGCTTCGCCTCTTTTCAAAGCAACGCCACACACAGCTTTGACATTAAAGGAGCCAAGAATGACCGAGCGTCCACTATCAGGTAGGACAGAGCAGTGACTCTGCGTGACCTTTATCAGAACGTAAACAGCGCTGGAGGTCTACAACCCGGCACAGAGGTCGATATATGGTAGATATCAGTGTGGAGTGGTGTTTACACCGTGATCTCGTTCTCATAGGTGTAGATTAAAGAGATTTGATTGATTATGAAGAAAAACGTGTATGGATTGTTCTGGAAAATCGAACCAGATGTTTTATTCCTTGTGCAATTTGTTAATGATTTTCTTTATCTGTTTATAGTTGCGTCTAGACAGCAGATTTCTGTCTGTAGAGATTCTCCAGGCATTTGGATTCTATAATATGAATGAATGAATAATTTCTCTGTAATTGTTGCTGATGTCTGGCGATTTGATGTACGTGTCCATAGCCTTCTGTTAACCCATGCTGGACTGATTTACATTGCACACCATTGAGGCATGGTTTTCTTCTCCTGTATAACGTTAGGACATTGGGACATTTCCTGTTGTGTGTGTGTGTGTGAGAGAGAGAGAGAGAGAGAGAGAGAGAGAGAGAGAGAGAGAGAGAGAGAGAGAGAGAGAG